>JBCAQO010000001.1:33395-339208 GCA_039111635.1 Heterobasidion occidentale | reverse complement strand
TAACACACAGTTTTGTATGCGCGGAAGAAGATGAGCCCTGAGCTTGGACAAGAATTCCTGAAGATCATAAGTGTCTGATAGTTTCACATGAGAAAATGATCAACGTACTTTGATGGCGGGATCTCCTGAATTTCGCTGTAAAAAGAGAGGAAGAACCACAGGGCACTTTTCCGTTTCGCCAATATGATACCGCTGTTTCAAATCCTTCGAGACGGACTCTTGTTTGCCGTGTTTATAGGAAAGCTGGCGGATGCGAGTCTCACGTCGTTCGATCTGTGTGAGTTGCTTTGTATAATTTTTGCCGCTTGTACGCAAGAAACTACCTTTGGGTCTAAGATGTTCACGTTCACCCTGTGAATGTGTCAATATTCGCAGGAAGCACACAGAGAAAAACAGGCACGGACCGATTGAGAAGAATATGAATCTGTTGTCCCAAATGCTATAATAGATCGAACATAGTCACCAAGAGAGTGAATCTTGTAAGTTTCCAAATTGAATGACTTGGGCTTTCTGGCTGTATCCGCTGAACTGCTTGCGAGCACAGATGCAGGACGAGGAAGTTTGGCCATTTTATTTTGCTGGCGTCGTTGTCGAGCAGCGCTCTCTTTTGCGAGCTCCCGAGTATTGAAAGCAGAGCATGTGTTGTCGACAAATTCTCGAAGACGCTCTCCCAAAACAGCGGTCAGCGTAGCTAAAAGGGAAAGGGTGTGATCGGTGTGCATTCGAAGTTTTGCCAGTCCATGCCAGTGAGTCAGTACAAACAAGAGCTGCAAGATCTGGTGATTGTGCGGTTCAGGCAGGAGTCCTTCGAAGACGGGGATTGAACACTGCAGCAGATCTCAGAACGAAAACACCAGTCAAGGAGAACTGATCCTACCTGTAGAAGGTCTTCATAGTCTCGGGCAGCCATCCTCTTCAATTCGGAAGCATTTCTAGATATACGTTTGATCGCATCTCTACCGAACGAAGGTACCTGTCGGTACCTGACAGAAGATTGAGCCACCTGGTCGTTGACGACAAGACTCTGCATACCTTCGGTCTAAGATGTGCTTTAGCCCTTCGTCCTCGCAATCGAGGATGCGGAGAAGGTGTATAAACAATGACTTCCACACGCCAAGCTCAATTTCGTGCAAGAGATCGACAACAAACATGTCAAACATGTTGAAACCAAGCGGTGCCAGTCTTTCCGAGAATGCATTCTAGATGAATGTTTAGCTTACTTGGATGTTCACGCCATAGAGCGAGAAACTTACTGTTGTTGGGACCAAAGATTCTGGCTTCAACAGCTTTTCTACGGCAGAACTGTTTACTGCAAAATTTTTGTGATAGATTATTTCCCGAGCAAGCGACACAACAACCCGACGGTGTTGGTCATCCACGCGAGCCAGTGACACCCGTTGTGCCATATCCTGAGGCATACCGATGTTATGCACCCGGGATAGAGGAATCAGGCAACGTGGGCAAGGACAACCACCGAGATTTCGTATGCTGGCGAGAATGATCCTGGGACACATGATTGAGTGATGGGGTACTCCGTGATATCAAAAAGGGGAAAAACAGACTTTTCAGGATAGTCAGCAGAGTAAGTGAATATTCGAGGATAGAACCGTCGTTTGACTCCATCACAACACTCAATGACAATGCCGTGCGCATAGGCATGCAGAAATTCGTCGTCAAGGAGTAGCCTCCATTGGGCCTGTAACATATCGCGCTGACAATGGGCCATGAAAGCGCTGTTGGGTCCCTTTCCTCCAATTCTTTCGGCAGCAAAATCCTTGAAAGCGTCCGGGAGCTATTTCGTTTCGTCAGTGTCGTTCGTCTGTAGAATGGAAGCGATTTACCTTTTCGAAGTAAGCTATATGAGTGAAGGAACGACAAGATGGTTTACACCGGCGATACTTCGATTCATTGCCAAGTGCAAGATAGGCAGGCCACAGTTTGGCATCGCCGAAGGTCGAAAGATGAGTGCCGTCTGATGCAAACATCAGCGCGGCGACAACTCTTTCAAGGCTACACCCTGGTTCTCCTGGACTTTCCTGCAGAGCGTTGTGTGCATCCAAAAAAGCCTCTGATGTATAGGCTTCTCCGTGGACTTGTACTGCCTCTGGAGCACTACCAGGTTGGCATAGCAGTTTATATGGCTCGAGATGTAAGTGGGGAAAGGTTGTCGGGTTGGTGATCTTTTCCTTAATCACAGACACTAACCGTCGATGATGGAAACTTGTGACGACATAATCCTGCGCCCCTGGTTGAAGACATTTCTTGTGGAACGGGATAGATATCTTGACGGTGTCGTGTATCCACCCATCCTCCTCTTGTTCGTCCTCCCAATTATCCTCATCCTGACCAGCCAGCTTGCGATCAATACTGCTCCATGGCGTTTTTCTGACGTCCTCCGGGCGAAAATCGGTACTGCCGACGATGTCGATGAGATTTTTGAAACTCGATTGAGATTTTCGTACTCCATCGTTCCAGTACCATTCACCGAGAAGAAATGACGAGCGATTGGGATAAGGATAGAATGACGGCGCAGAAGAAGACTCAGGGAGGGCATTCGAGTCATCCTGCGTTGACAAAGCAGGCTTTTCAGCGACTCGTTCGGGATCGTGTGCTGGAAAGTCAGTGGCATGATACTGACGAAACAACCCAAAAATGTTTCGGGGAGACTTCAAGATCTGTCGCAAAGACTTTTGAATCACCTGAGGTGGATCGGAAGAGAGGGCTACGGTGGGAGGCGACTGCATCGGAGTTATAGACGCGGAAGAAGATGGCTCTGATAGCGACTGCAACTGAACGGGTAAAGCTGCCGGGGGCTGAGGCAACATGTCACGATAACGTTTAGGAAGCCTGGTATTTGCTCTACGAGGCCTGCGTTCTGCCAGAGAAAGGTTTGGGTCATCTTGATTTGCGGAGGACGACTGTGGAATAGACTGAAAACCTTAAGATACAGATGAGGGCGAAACTTTGAGATGTAAACTCACCTGTTGTACAGCTGGTGTAGGGACCTCTGCGATCGACAATGCTGGCTCCAAGACCTCCGCGACCAACGGTGCTGTCTCCAAAACTGCTCTGGATCCATCAGCATCCGTTCGACGACGTTTCTTCGCAGCCCACACTTCTTTGGCTTTTGCTAGCGCCTCAGAAAACCTTTTCTTGGTTTTCTGACATGTGCGCCTGTGGTAAGTGAGCGCCGATGGCAGCGAGAATGACCTTCCGCAAACACAAGACTCGCTGAAAGCCGGCGGCAATTCCATGAAAATCGTGTGGCCAGAGGAGGTCGAATGATACAAGCGCGGGTGGGGACTTTCAGCGCAAGCGATGGTCTGTCAGCTTATATGTAGAAAGACATGACTCGCTCGCTCGCTAAGATGTGTTTTGCCGATCGGATCTCAAATCGTTATGCGCTGTAGTGAAGTAGAATAGCTTCTATGAGGAGAAGACTACTCAGAAACCCAAGACCAGAAAGTGCTCATCACATTTTTACGGTCAACCGTCTTGTACCACAAAACCCTCTAACATCCGAACCACCGATGAGTGCCTGGAGAGGCTCCAAACGCCGTTGAGACAGAGACAGTCTAACACCCTGCAATGAGCAAGGAGCCAGCTGCTGATGACCAAACAATGCCTGCAATGAGCAAGCGCCGTTCGGAGATGACATGGAAGAGGTGCCATGGAAGAGGTGCCATCCTTGGGGAGTATACAGTTAAATGAAGCAAAGATGGGCCAGCGATGGGTGAAGAGTTGGAAAGGGGAGTTGTAGCCGTCACGTGTGACGGATTCTGCCGGCACGAGCTCCATCGGAGTTGCAACCGATTTCTTTGTAGCGGCCAGGCTCATTTTAGTGTTTCTACCCACCAATTGTTGCACATACAGTACCTATCTTAGCTTCTTGGAATACAACCTGTCATTTTTTCGTATTTTTAAAATCAAGAGAAAGCGATGCTGAGGCACTGCTGAGTCTGTCTGAACACTGGCGATTGACCGAGATAGTCCAGGATAGTCCCTGATCAATCTTCCGCGTCTCTTCCGGATGCAATCGACGTATATATTAGTAAGTGAAGGTCAATATGGCGTCACCCCACATTCACTGCTACCTTTGCTTACTACGTCCTGTCTCCGAGCTTCAGTTCCCATTCCCCGCCTTTACTATCGTCGAAATCATGAACGCGTCCGAGTCCCTGGTCAACAAGATCAACAAGTTCAAAACCATCACCACCTTGATCATGGTTATCCTTTATCTTCGAGGACAAAATAATTCGCTATCCCAGACGCAGACGGTCTACAAAGACAAGAGACAAGTCGTCGAAAGGCCCCAGTCACAGCACCGATTGCTCGATCAGCTTGCTACACTGCTTGTCAGAGACCGCGAAGTGGTGGCTGTGGCGGCAGGTATGCAGAGGGGCGCTAACGTCAGCCTCGTCGTCTCGGTCTCACATCAACGCGACATAGACGCTTCCATAGAATGCGCGGAAGACCAAGTAATGCATAACTGCATCATTACCACCAATCCGACACACCCCAATGAGGCGAGAGGGAAGACCGATCTCGCAGCAAAGACGAAGACGACGGGGACGGGCGCGGAGAAGGGAAAGAAAGTTCTGAAATCGGAGGTTCAAGCGAAAGTGGAGAAGAGAGTGAGATTGGAGACAGAGTCTCAAGTGAGGACGAGGACAACTGCTGCGACAGATGAGGCGATGACCACAAGGAGCATAAGCTCAGAGGCGAGGACGGGGGCGACAGAGCCGTCGAGAGGGAAGATGAATCGGTCAGTAGCAATGAAGGGTAAATCGGAGACGAATGAGGAGGATCGGGGACAGGATGTCGTGCCATTTACAAAGGCCATGTTAAATGAACAAAAGAAGTGAGTGCGAACTTTCTATCGAATGATAACCTTTCTGACATAGTTCATAAAGCATGAAGTTTGATGAGCACGTCTCGGAGGTGATCGAGTTACTCAAGAAAGAGGACACCACACCTTACAGCCTGGGCGTTCACGTCGTTTCTCGTGGCTACCGCAAGATGCGCTCTCGACTCAGGTGTACGATGTCTACCGCCTTCCTCAGCAAGATCTTGAATGCCGAACCTGACAGATTGCCTGAACTATTCAAGAAGAAGTCTACATTACGCAAAGAACGGGACCAAGTCCTTTCTGGAGAGCTCATAGCACGTTGGTGGGGCATCGACCTTTTCGGCGTGGAGCACGGAGGACTCGAGTTGAAAACCCGAGCGCAGAACAATGACGTTCTTTTTGTCAAGGAGACATGCGTGGCCTTCCATCATACCTTGTGCTTGGCTCTGAAAGGCTATCAGACCTGTTTGGACGAGATTTCCAAAGCCCAGCCAGACAATTTCGGCGCGATGATGAACAAGACCTGGCTTTATGTCACTCTTTTGGAAGCATTTGCATATTCCAACGCTTTCGCAGACTACCTGACTCTCGCCATTCCCGATATATTCGACCATCCCTTCGCAGGTACAGAACCCAAGTATACCACACCATCTAGAGAGTCCCAGGGCCAGCCAAATACGTGGGAGGAACAAGCAGTGGTGGACGACGATGATACAGATATGTTCGTCACTGTGGGCTCGACACCGATTGACGCATACAAGCAGTGGCTGCGTCGACAGGTTGTGATACCATTCGCTGTTCACGGTCTCGTGGGTTCGGCACAGTATCTTCGGAACATCACTTACACTGTCATTTCTGCCGAACATCCTGGGACAGACATGGCACCCTGGGAAGAGGTGGTGAAGGAGGTATTGAGCGAGAACGACGAGACTGCTCGCACGAAGACAGTGATCGACGAACTCAAATTATTGATGACGAGGGACGCCGAGAAGGCGGGGAGCTCAATTAGCCGCCACTGCAAGAATTTACTATCGCCGACTCCCATGTTCCAAGGGAGTATCCATTGCGAGTGTCTCTTGGCTAGCGTCCTGGACGGGAAGAACCTGGACAATGGGAGCATGTTGCTTGCTGCACATGGTGTTAATCCGGAAAGTTTTCACCCCCTACACCTTCCAATGCCAATATTGACATGGAGATTTACAGAGCGACATAGACCCCTGCTACGTCGGCACGTCTAAACTCGCATGCCCTGTCTGCCATTTCGTGAATTCCGAATTAGGCGCGCGCAAGTGGCTGGCGAAACCGAATCACAATTTCATGTTCCCCTGCGCGCTGCCACGTGAGCTTCGTGAGGATATACACAGAGGGCAGAGATCCATTTCAAGGCCATATTGCGGACTTACTCGATGTATTACTCAAGCCGAAGCCGCGACATTCGCGGACCGATTCCGCTCAAACCGAAGGTTATCAGACGGACAGTGAACGCAAGAGCCTTGAGTCTTGAAGGCGAAGCGAGAGATCGATCGTCACAAACGTGTCTGTAGACCGTGCTCTATGGATAAACTGAAGACGGCCAGTTTTGAGTGTTGAAATGCAGAAGGTCAGGCTTCTGGGGTAGTCCGAGAGCGCTTGTAGGTTTCTTCCGCATTCTAATTAGCGCCGTTTAGTCACCATTCGTAGATCGAAAAGAACGGTTGAAAGGTACTCGAATACGAGAGACGGCATTTTCACGATCCGAGACACGGCGTTGTTTGATACATGTATATCATTCTGAATGGCATCAGACTTGCGACATGAACCTATTGCGTGAGAGGGCAAAAAAAACATGCGAATCATGAATGTACGTGACGAGCGAGGGATTTGGGCTGCGATAAAGGCATAATAGGGAGTCTCCCACAATGCTTGTGAAACGTGACAGTATAAAAGAGAAACACCGCATGCTCGAAGTGTGAAAGCTTTGAAAATTAGAATCGTAATCCTTGTGCCACATAAGCTTACTTCCGCCGGGCCATCCACAGAGGACTTCAGCCATTACCTTCACAGCACCACGCCTGGCCTCCCAATCTTCAATCACAAGTCGGTCCACCCACCGACTCTCACGTCCCAGTCTACGCTGAGACCCCCGTGGCCCATATGTGGCAGATTTTTCCTTCGCGTTGGGCGGCATACCTTTGTCCTCGTAACAGTAAACACCCATGACAACCTTCCTGTCCAATTGTAGGAGTTCAAGACGAAAATTAGCTACCGAAAGCTCCCATACTACTTCAGCCAGAGGTCCTTATCCTCATGAGCCATCTTGCTAGTGACGAAGTTCTGCCCCATTGCGGAGATGTAGTGTCATCGTAGTGCGAATCCGGCGTGCACCAGGAATCGGACACCTATGTCGACCCGATCTGCAACACGTCTGTCCAAGGCCTTCTTACGTTTGCGCACCTCGACCGACGAAGCGCTGGTGACATTGGACGCGACTTGCGGTTCCAAGCGAGCCTTTTTAGTCTTGCGAGGCCATGGTGGTAAGCGAGCCATGTCGTGTGAAGAGGATTGAGGCTTCACGGTACAATTGACCATGTTGTCTGGCAGGTAATATCTCCCCTCTAATGCAATCCTCCATTGGCTGGTCGTCATCAGGACCATACAGTGGTTAGAAGGGCATAGAACCTCCAGCAGACACCACATGCGAATGCGTAGCCAGTTGTGAACTCTATGCCCAAAAACGGCTCCTTTGTCCGCAAAGAACAGATGAATGGGGGGGAGAGGATACTGAAGGGCCATATTTGGATCATCGTCCAAATCCATGGTCTCTTCGAAGACGCTTATCCAACCGGGGCGAGTGGGGAAGCCAGTGGGGTGCACAACCCGGAGACCTGTTTTAGGAGAAGGACCCATGACATCGATGGCTGTTACTACGCTGCTTATGAGGCGCCAGTGTCTTCGGAGGACTCGAAATTTGCGAATGACTTGCGTTTGATTGGACATCTGGGACCTTGGGAGCATTCTTCACGTCGGGCGATGGTGGGCGATGTTCTGTGTGTGTTGCGTGACAATGAAACCATAGAGGCGCAACGCAGGGAACTTACCACGCTTGTCAGATGAGCGAGACCTCGACAACAGACTTCTACGCCACTGATCATTAGATGAATAGGCCGACGCGAGCACAACAAAGTCGGATGTGGTGGTCTCAAACATGGTGCAAGCGGGGCATCGATGAAACGAGGACCATCTCGTACAAGCTTAGCGGCTATTTAAACAAATTGTGCATCAGTTACACAAGCTGACCTAGTCAATCGAGTCTTACCATAAACATTACCAGTGAAAGCGCTGATCATCGCGGTCTGCCGCTCGTCGCTATTGACGTCACGCTCGGTCGGATTTCATCGACTATGACATGCGAAATATCCGGCCCTGACATAGCATGATTCCGACACACAGGCGGATTTTGCCGCTCGATTTCCCCAACCGTTGCAGGAGAATAGATCTCCAGCGGTAGTAGAATTGGTCGACTGGTCAAGCTAAACTTTCGCAGCCTGTCTTGAATGGTGCCGCGTAACGGTTCACCGTGTGACGCCTCCACCCAGAGAGGGGCCTTGGTGCGATGGTGGCATATTCAAAAATCTGTGATGAGCTGAAGGAGATGCCGGTTCTGATGACTGTCTTGACGGAGATGATAAGTGTGCGGGTTGTAAGAGTGGTGCGCCTCCGGATGTACCAAACCGGGATCCCAATCCGGAACAACTCTCGAAGCATTGACAAACTTGAGGTGATGACACCGCGAAGAGGAAGAACAGGTTGAGGGCAATCGAACGTAGGATCCTCCATACGAGGTTTCACTACCAGCATATAGATAATCCAGGCGCGTAATTCAAGCAGGATACGCTGAAACTCACGAAACCATAAGACGGTGTCGGAGAAAGGCATTGGAATCTGCGAGAGTGAACCGTAGGCACGATAAAGGGCCTCAGATCGATGTCTCTGGTACATGTAGCTGGACGTGTGTGCATTGACTACAGCAGCGGAGTGCCTTCGGGAAACTCTTGAGCCCCAATTTCGTCTCCTATCCTACGCACTTCCAACATCGCTTTGCGCAGGCGGGAGAGCACTGTCTCATACAAGATTCCTACTGAAGCGCGCGGCAGCTCCTCGCAGATACGAAAGTCCGTTCCTTTGAAGGAAAACCACGCAGCATCCGGATCTTCGAATTGAGGAAGGCCGCCTTCTTTTGTCGTCCACTGGAAAGTCCGGTGCTCGTAAGCCATGATGATCGTCGACCTTCTGGAGTTCCTTCAGTCTCGGGTTCATGGGCGCAGCATAGGAATGGGGCTCCACTGGGTCGAAAGCTTGTGGCCACTTCAGATGTTCAAATGCACCAAGCATGCCGTCTCCGAAATATCTGAAGGGTGTGTCGTCGGGTGCACAGGGACCTCCGGAACAAAGTCCATGTTTGGTGTGGAGATCCATAATTCATCGTGATTGCGGAATGGAGCAACGCAGAGACAATCTAGGGCGTCAACCTGCTCGCCGTGCAGTAGGGATCGACGAGAATCGAGAATTTCGCGAAGGTTTTCAAGCGGCCGTGCTTGCCAACAAGTAACGGCGGCCATGGCTGCAACGTGCCCAATGAGACAGTAAACCAATGGAGGAACAAGAAAAACACGGCGATGCGAACTGACCTAGTAGTATGAGCAATAATAACGTAGGACTCGACTTGATGTCCAACGACCCTGCAATGAGCAAGGAAGGATGACGGTGCACTCAAAATCCAGTCACCTGCAATGAGCAAGCGGACGGAGAGTGGTTATACTACTAGCAAATCTAGTGCAATCTTGAAAGGAGTTTGGGAATTCGGCAGATGGAGATACGGGGATGATGAGGATGCTGGTAGCCTGAGGCTCGCCGAGTCACTAGTCACTGCAGTGGCTATGGCGGTCAAAGTGTCCCAGGTGTGTAATCGGAAATCTCCGACAATTTGGAATCCCAACAGAGGCAGCCACCTCGGATATATCCGAGCTCGGATGTGTCTGAGTGATTAGTAATGATTGCTAGCTGCTACAAAATACAGCAAAGACCGGGAATCGAACATCAAACCCCGTGGACACCTCGACATCACCTTGACTAGACCGTTCGCCCATACGATCTATGCAATAACAGCCGCTAATTATTATAACTGCTCATAACAAGTACGCTACGCTGACGCGTCACAGCCCTCCCCGACGCCTTCTTCTTAACGTCGGCCCGGCCTCGCAAGCGCCCTCGCCTCGTCCTCGACGTCACCTCTCCCTTGACGACGACGGCACCTCCTGGACGCCTCCCCCACCGCGGCCTCCTCTTCCACCCCGTCCCAAACGAGGATGACGGCTACGATGCCGCCCTCGTCTCTCACGTCGCCCTCATCTCCCTCGACCACGCACCTGGCTCCCTCGACCCCGCCGCCTGCATGCCCCCGCCTGGACGACGGCCTGGACGACACCGACTCGGCCGCGCCTCACCGACGGCTCCCTCGACGCCTCGTCATCCGGCTCTCGACGATGCGGCCGCCTCGCTGGACCCTGCCCGCTCCCTCGACCCCGCCGCCTGCACGCCCCGACCACGCCCCCACCTGGACGACGGCCTGGACGACGCCGCCTGGACGCCGCCGCCTGGCGGCTCCCTCGAAGACGCGGCCGCCTCGCTGAACGCTGCCCGCTCCCTCCACCCCGCCGCCTGCACGCCCCCGCCTGGACGACGCCGACTCGGCCGCGCCTCACCGACGGCTCCCTCGACGCCTCGTCATCCGGCTCTCGACGATGCGGCCGCCTCGCTGAACGCTGCCCGCTCCCTCCACCCCGCCGCCTGCACGCCCCCGCCTGGACGACGCCGACTCGGCCGCGCCTCACCGACGGCTCCCTCGACGCCTCGTCGTCCGCCCTCGACGACGCGGCCGCCTCACTAGACCCTGTCGGCTCCTCGTCGACGACGCCGCCTGGACGCCCGGCACCCTCTACGACGCGGCCGCCTCACTGGACCCTGCCCGCTCCCTCGACCCCGCCGCCTGCACGCTCCGACCATGTCCCCGCCTGGACCACGGCCTGGACCACGGCGCCTGGACGATGCCGTCTGGACTACGCCGCCTGGACGACGCCGCTCCATCGACGGCGACTCATCTCTCCTCCTCCACGACAACGCCCGCCTCCCTCGACGATGACGTCCGCCTCCCTCGACGTGCACGACTCTCCCGTCGACGGCGCCGCTCCTCCACGGCAACTCCTGCCTCCTCGTTGGCGGCTCCCTCGACGCTGGCGGGTCTCGCTGTCGACTCCCTCGGCGCTGCCGCCCACTTCTCTCGTCATCGGCCCTCTCCCGCCGCTCTCGTATCCGTCGACACTGCCGCCGTTTTCGCGCCGCCACCGTGTACGCCTCCTCGTTGTCGCTGATCGATAGCCTCCTGTACATACATACTTAGCAGTGGACCACTTGCACGCAATGAATTGTTAGTTTCCCCAGTGACTGGCATGTGTGAACGGCATCCCAGTAATGATATGGCAGCCGCGCAGGGGCCAAGCGAGAACAAGAAATCATCGTGCAACTTAACATCGATCGAGGTAACAAAGAGCCCGTCATTCACACCAGGTTGCCATGTATCTGTGGTCGCTCGCTCGCGAACATGGACAAGTCCCAGGCGTAGACTTCACGTAGCGTACTCCCAATGCTATGCAATATTTTCAGCGTGATATCAAGGTGAAAAATGGTGGCGAATACTCACTGCTTCAGGTCGTGATGTTCCAGTTTCGGCCCATGCGGCTTTGACGTCCCGCCATCCACGATCAGAGTGAGATCACTCTCTCTCAAGGCCGTACTCACGCGGTGGAGAGTGACGTTTCCCCATCTCTGGGACGCCAAGACGACTCGCAAGCCCTCCCGTTCATCAATCACGATACCGAGACGCGTCATTGCCTACGCTCTCGTTAGGCCATGACGCGCGCACCCGGGCAAACGGCACTCACGTTGACGAAGTCGTGCCATCTGACAAAACCGCTCGTGTGCCTATCCAGAAGCTTCTCCAAAACCTCCCATTTGCGTCAGTCAACTACCACAGCAGTGAAGAGGAATCCTCTCACCACGAGCGATCGTCGATTCACTGAGATTGTCGTCATGGGATCCAGGTTACACAGACGAGGGGTTGGTCTTCACGCAAGTTGAGGATTGGGCGCTCGTTCAGCGTTTGGGTCTCGCTTATGTCGCACCTTCTCGGGATCTACCAATCTCTACTGTCAGTGGTGCTCACGGCCTCTCAGCTCTGAACAAGCGGCGTCGAGCAGAATGCATGCGCTTGTGTCAGTCTGGTCGGGCACACACTCCTCAAGATGGGGGGCTTCCATCTAAGCGCGCGTCGACACGTCGGTGACCACGCTCAGCCCGAAGCTCATCACGTCCGTCCCGCTCGAGGCGCGCCTGCAAGGCATCCTCAGGGCCACTGCAACTGCTCCTCCTCATACTCCCTCCACTCCAGCGACGAATCTGCATTTGGTTACACCTCGCCAACTCGCAAGGCTGCAGCGCAAGTCCCCAAACCACAGCCATCCATCGCATAACCACTCGCCTGTGTAGACCCACACTCATCACTCGACGATCCACCCTCAACGTTTCAATCTAGATAGTGGCGAGTCTCAGCTGACTCCTCTGGCTCGCCGTCGTCTTTGGTCAGACTCATCTCATTCCCCCAGATCGTTCCCATGGGTCGAAACGTCCGCCCCGTCGTTGCCATCCCTCCTCCCCGTCCCCTCCATGTCACTGACCTCCACTCCAACGCGAGCACCTCCGCTCAGCAGAAGGCCATGTACAAGGGCACGAAACCCCTCCCAATCGGACAGCCCGAAAGCGAAGGGGGGAAGTGGTCGCGCGCGACTATCGAGAAGGCGGGTGACGAGGACGGCCAGGTGGGCTTACTGTGGTGTGTATCGGTTCACCGTCCATCGTCCGTGCTGGCCTCATCTGGGTCATTGATCGCTGGGCCAGGAAGAAGTCAGGCGGTTCCGCGAAGGCATCATTGCAGCGTCTCTCTTTCCTCCGATCCTGGGCCAGGCGTCGCAGCGTGAGGGCGTCCCGTGGATTTTGACAGGCGGGTCGGTCCTCGGCGCCTGCGTGGAAGTATATCAGCAAATTCTCGAGGCCGCGCGCACGATGTGTGTGGGTCGGTGGCTGCAACCCGCCGGCTGTACATGGGGTGCGCGTTTAGCCTGAAGACACAGCATTTCTAGAGGAAGATCACTCTCAGAAAGCTGTTCGGCGGGAGGATGGATGGTTATGTGAGAAGAGCAACGTTGTGGAAAATGGTTTGAATGTGGCGCGACAGCCGCGAAACGCGCGACAACGTCTGATCACGGCTGCTCGGTGGAAAGATGAGACGCAAAGCACGACGGCCTGGGGACAACGCATTTCTGGAAAAAAGTCGCTCTCAGAGAGGTGCACGAGATAGATAGGGACACCGTATTTCTGGAGGAAGGAGGCCACTCTCAGAGACGTCTCGGCAGTCGCAAAACGCGCGACGATATCCATATGTATGTATCCAGGTAAAAGATCCAGAAGAAACAATGTCACGGTCTAGCCCCAGGCGACCATGAGGTGACGAGCAGTGGACCAAATGTGACAGTCCGATGCGGAGAACAACATTGCCATTAATGCTAGAAAGACGTGTAAGTGACATCGCAAATTTATGAGTTGTTCAAACCCACTCGCAATGCAAACCTTCTTTGACGACGCAGAAGCGGAGGTCACAGCGACGCCGGCTTCTCAAACAGATGGCTCTGCAAAGCGATCATGAAAGTCGATGGGATTTGTCGCATTGTAATGCTTTTCGCCACCGAGGGCAATGAGCGAGGCGGTCCGCAACAAACTCGATGTACTGTCACGTCAGCTCGGCATTCATACCGATCAGCCCCGTAGGAAGGGCATCTACCACATCCAATTAGCATCAAATGCTACAGTAGTGATCAACATGTACTCACCTGTCAAGAGCTCCTCCTCGATAACAACGCATTCGACGACGATGTGGACGACTGTTAGGATGTGGATGCCTCTTGAGATGGCTGAACAACAAGCATGCGGAGTCAGTGTGGAATCCCTCGTGGCGACTGGTGAGTTCGTAGGAGAAGGAGAGTCCAGGTATAAGCACAAGGCCAGGCTTCTTCGACCAGAAAATTGAGGTGAAAGAACCGGAGGAGAAGATATCCTCTGCTGTGGCAAAGAAGACTCATCGCTCGGTAAATGTGGAGCGACGATCGGAGACCCAGCGCAGTGCCCAGTCCGCCTTCCTCTTCACGCAAGGGATGGTCTCAACAACATCGCGTTTCGTAGGTCCAGTTCTCGTCGTGGAAAACTTCCGTCATAATATGGAACGCGTAGAAGCAACGCGCTGCCCAGTGGAGTCACAAAAAATCACGGCTAAAGAACAATGCAGTTCTGGAGGAAGGCACTCTCAAAAAGCTGCTCGTCGGGATGATAGACAGGACAACACATTTCTGGAGGAAGGTCGCTCTCAGATATGTGTCTCAACATCCGCGAAACGCGCGCCGCCGTCTGACTCCGGCCGGTGGGTGAATCAGAAAGAATGACAGCATTTTGAGTAACGCATTTCTGGAGGAAGGTGCTCGACAAGAGATATATGGAAATGGGTGAGCGCAAAGAACGACGGCCTACAGGCACGGCATTTCTGGAGGAAAGTCGCTCTCGGAAGGCTGCTCGTCGGGAGGGTAGATGAGGACAATGCCTTTCTAAGAGGATGATCGCTCTCAGATGTGTCCCAACAGCCACGCGACGCCATCTGACTACAGCCGCTTGATGGTAGGGTGGCACGCAAAGAATGAGGGACTACAAGCAACACATTTCTGGAGGAAAGTCGCTCTCAGAAAGCTCGACAGGACAATAGATGGAGGTGGCCTGGAAACAGCGCAATTCTGGAGGAAAGTCGCTCTCAGAAAGCTCGACAGGACAATAGATGGAGGTGGCCTGGAAACAGCGCAATTCTGGAGGAAAGTCGCTCTCAGAAAGCTCGACAGGACAATAGATGGAGGTGGCCTGGAAACAGCGCAATTCTGGAGGAAAGTCGCTCTCAGAAAGCTCGACAGGACAATAGATGGGGTGGCCTGGAAACAGCGCAATTCTGGAAAGTCGCTCTCAGAAAGCTCGACAGGACAATAGATGGAGGTGGCCTGGAAACAGCGCAATCTGGAGGAAAGTCGCTCTCAGAAAGCTCGATAGGACAATAGATGGAGGTGGCCTGGAACAGCGCAATTCTGGAGGAAAGTCGCTCTCAGAAAGCTCGACAGGACAATAGATGGAGGGGCTGGAAACAGCGCAATTCTGGAGGAAAGTCGCTCTCAGAAAGCTCGATAGGACAATAGATGGAGGTGGCCTGGAAACAGCGCAATTCTGGAGGAAAGTCGCTCTCAGAAAGCTCGACAGGACAATAGATGGAGGTGGCCTGGAAACAGCGCAATTCTGGAGGAAAGTCACTCTCAGAAAGCTCGACAGGACAATAGATGGAGGTGGCTGGAAACAGCGCAATTCTGGAGGAAAGTCGCTCTCAGAAAGCTGCATCACATTGATGGAGGTGGCCTGGAAACAGCGCAATTCTGGAGGAAAGTCGCTCTCAGAAAGCTGCATCACATTGATGGAGGATGGTCACATTGTCAGATGTTCAACATCGACGCTCGTGATTCGGATTCCGACAAACTCCGATCAGCGTCGGCCAATCGGGTGTTGATTTCGATCAAGCAATTGATATCCTTTGAGTATCTGAATTCATTCAAAGTAAACGTATAATACGCTGAACGAGCCAGCATGCGCGTAAGAAGATTTCTAAACAATCAGAAGTGTAGTCCCCATCCATCATCATCAAACACACAATATCATCCAAAACCCAGCTGTAAATGTAAAGACCGAGGCTAAGAGAGAATGAGGCAAGTCCCCAGGCTACGACAAATCAAAAAAGGTTAGCTACCGGTAAGGAATCAAGACCCAGCGCTTGTGCGATGGCAATGGAGAACGGATAGCACTAGCACCTGCCAGGGAAAGCAAGGGCGAGACCATCAAAGAGTGCTCAGCAGCAATGGGGTGAGTAGCTGAAACTGTGCTGAGTGCCGGTGATGATGACACTGAGATAAGACTCCCATCAGTCGTCAGCGAACCAGACGCCTCAACACTATAGCTGACAACATTCAAGTCCACTACGCTTTTGCCATTGAGTGCCGGCGATGATGACGCTGAGAAGACACTCCCATTAGTTGTCGGCGCACCAGACGGCTCAGCACTATAGCTGAAACATTGGAGTCCACTACGCTCTTGCCAAAGAAGGGTGAAGAAGCCCTGTCTGTGATTACAGCTGGTGTCGCTAGAACCTGGGGATCGGCAGATGCAGAACGGACCAGGGCTACTCGAGCGCGAATGATGTCGAGACAAGTTCTACGGAGTTGGGGAACAATGTAAACTCAGAGCCTTCGAGCAAAAGGCCATCACCTACCTCCGATTCCTCCGAATAATTGCTAGTGGGTGATAAATCTCCACTCCTATCCCTGGGAGCATAATAACTCCCGAAGGAAAACTCTGGGTGCCAAGCCCTCCAAGCCTCGCCAATCCAACCTGATGACATAGTGAAAGCTCGAGACATGTCGTTGAAAAGATGCCTATAGTACACATCTGTGTACAGCTCGGTCATAGTTGACATGCAGTCCAGCCGCGCAGATTTTTCATAGTCTGGATAAGGCTTTCGAACGTCGAAGGATAATAAGAAAGAGACGACCAGTTGATCAGGACGCTGCGAAAAAAAAGTCTGAAGGGTGCCAATTCCTTGAGGTGGGTCCACATACCTTGCAAACGGCAGGCTCTTCGACATCTAGATAGGAGGAAGGCCTACTGTTCAGGAAGGGGGTGGAGAAACATGTCGAGATGCGCTGGTGAGGGCGGTGATCAATATCGCGGGCAGGAGCGCTTTTCACATTTCGGTCGTTCCGTGTCACACTTCCCCCCGTTCCCCACCGAAGGTCCCAAGGGGTGCCCGGAGAGCTGTGAATCGCTCTTTGTAGCTTCGTAATTTCACTGAGACTCCTGAAAGCAGACATGATTACGACGTGTATATAATGACAAGGCCCTTTGGCGATGAGACAAAAATCATTTGTGAGAAAGAGCAGCAATCGAGAATACATCGATAACAAGGAGAAGTTTGGATATGTAGTCCAGTTCAAGGTTCAACAAGAAAAGAAACATGCTCGGAATCCTCGGCAGCACGATCTCAAAATGACGTCGCCAGCCTGACAGGATCAAGAATTCTACTTACAACTTATGTGCTACATTTAGTATTCCTGGGGTATGCAACGCGGAAGCCAGACGACGTCTTGATTGTACGTCCGGACGGTCGCCAGCTGTTTGTCAGCTCCCAGACGTTTTTTATTCGCCCACGTTCACGCTTATCCCGGCCCCGCAATGTGTAGTACCACAGCAGAAGTTCGAGGCGTCAATTCGCCGTCATGGAGACGCGTCAACATGTCTTGAAACCATGTCTCGGCAGATGACGACCACGAACCATTCCAGAGGTAGCTGGCACGCCAGAGGGCCATGCTGGGGCCACAGAGACACATTCCCTGGTAGCGCCGTGAACCCCAGGAGTAATTTGAGAGCCAGATCGCTCTCTTCATCTTCTGGGCACTCCGATTCGCGATCTGATCCAGCTGTGTATCGTTCACCCCAGACAGTGTATGCCTCACTTGGCCCCTCCAGGTAGCTCCGAACTATGTCCTTGGACCCAAAATGGATGACAAGGCGCCAAGCCAGGCCACCATACGCCACAAGACGTCTTGCGTAGGGTTGTCGCAGGAGCCATCGAACCCGCTCCTGATATAGCTGGCCAAAGGAGGAGAGAGAGTCTTGTCGCTCGCCTATGAGGAAGTTGTCTCCGTCCACCCAGTTGGGACGAGGTTCATTCGTACGGCGTTCAGCATTGGCCGCGATCTTCTGCTGACCCCACATGCTATTCCAACTGAGACGGAACGACTCCCATGCTGCAACATCACCTCCAGCAACGCCTCGACTTCAAAGCCTTCCACCAAAATGGCTAGCAACCAGATCTCAGTGAGCGGATGAAGCTTGACGTGAGATACCCGCAAGAAGCCAGTGTCGATAGCCAGAGGTCTAACGTCAAACGGCGCATAGGGAGCCCAACCTCCGAAGTCGTTTCCTTGATGCTGTCTAAGTACGCAAGCGTCCCGGGAGAGACAATGAGCATTTCTTCAGATTGAAAGGTTTCTGGTGCTATCCAGTGCCCTCTTAAGAATTCACTGCGGGAGGTGCGGGGTAGACTTTCGGAAAAGCGCAGCAATAAAGGCGGGGGAGTGATAATTCTCCTGTCGACAACATCAGTGGATGTGGCGCGTTGTACCTCCAAATGTCCTCATGAACGATGACAGGGCTCGGAGAACGCGAGAATCTCACATGTCTTCGCTTGGATCGTCATTCGAGCGACAAGAGCATGACTGGATGAAGAATTGCGTTCAACCCGGTCCTCCACCTCCGAGTTGACATTCATCGCCACATCCTGCTCATACGAGCCTTCCGCATCGCGTCGCAGTCAGACAACACAATGCATGGAGGGCCTGACGACGAAGACAAACCCGTGCCCCGGTCCTCCAAACGATATCCATTGCCATATACTGGCTCTGCGAGTCAACTAGCATTGTTGTTGTGCTGCGCACCAAAAATATTCGTCAGTAATGTTGCGCTCTGAGATGAAGAAAACGCATACCTGAGATGCTCCGATGACTGGACCGTCCAACGCCTTGAACGTGATCTTCAGAGTGCGGCTGGAATGATGATGACACTGCACCAGGGGGTCAATGTGCATCTGCACCTCTGTGACGTGTTGCCGCTGGACAACGTACCACCCCTGTACGACGTATTGCTACCAGGCGACACATTTGACAGCTGATGTTGCGAAGGGGCAGCAGAGGAGGGGCGGGTAGAGGAGAGGCAGGCGGAGAAGGGGCTGGAGGGGCTGGCAGAGGAGGGGCTGGCGAAGGAGGGGCTGGCGGAGGAGGGGCTGGCGGAGGAGGGCTGGGGAGGAGGGGCTGGCGGAGGAGGGGCTGGCGGAGGAGGGGCTGGCGGAGGAGGGGTGGCAGAGGAGGGGCTGGCGGAGGAGGGGCTGGCGGAGGAGGGGCTGGCGGAGGAGGGGCTGGCGGAGGAGGGGCTGGCGGAGGAGGGGCTGGCGGAGGAGGCAGGTCGAGACAGGGCAGAACGAGGAATGCGATCGTGGTCGTATAGGAGAACCGCAGAAAGGCGACTGTTAGACGCCTCTCTTCTTGAGTATTCTGCGGCTTTTTCTCTGGGCGAAGACGGCTGATATCACAGTCGATCAGGTGGAAAGTGCGCCCCCTAATGGAGGGAGGGTCTGTGCAACCCTCACGATCTTCAGCGTCACTATCGTCCTGATCCAGCCCGATCTGTGTCTCCATGTAAAACACGCGCACGTTGACGCAATCGTCTGCGGATAGATAAGAGGCTGAACAGTAGTAATCCTCCCATCTTCTGTCTTTTTTGGAGCCGATGATGCCACGATCGTCACCCCACAGCATTGCCAGTACGTTGTCTGTGGCGGGGGTTTGTAGGACACAATCGTGAACGGTTTCCCGTTAAGTCGCCACCGATCGGGCCTGAGGTCACCGAATGCGCTGACCTCTCCCGCTTGTCGAGCGCTCCAAGAGTATGCAATATTGATTCGTGCGAGCTTGAGAAGCTCCCAAGTCGTCTTCATTTCGGGACCCCAGGTTGGATAGCCCTGTGTGACGATGGTGACTCCACGGAGCTGCGAGCGCCCAAGATGACTTATCCAGTGGTCGAAAGCAAATGACAAAGAGGCCTGAGCCTTAGGACGATCACGCCACTAGAAAGCAAGACATGAGATATAAGCAGAAACCTCAACCCTGTAAAGCACTCACTTTCGGCCAAACCCCTGCTCAATCCTCCAGACAAGAAAGCTGATGAATCCAAAGCAGTCGAGAAAGGGACGACGTAATCGCCAAAAGGTGATATGTGCATCCTCTTCAGTTTTCCAGGGATAGACAATCCCTTCCTGCAACACACTAACCTCGAGAGGCCGGTTGCCATCCCAGTCAAGAATGTCTCTCAACGCACTGGTACAACGGATGATAAAAGCTCTGATCTGGTTGTGTGCCTTGACCAATCCTGGGCGAATGGTCCGAGAAGGGAAGCAATAAAAGTCAGACTTGCTTCGGAGGCTGGAAAAATCCATTCCGAAGAGTCACCCCTGATGGATCCAGGATCAACTGGGATGAAGGGCCTCCAGGGAAAACGCGAGTCATGAGGAGCTGGATCTACTGCCCAATCGTACGGTTTCAGGCGTCCGGCACGAGATGGATCAGCGTCGAAGGTCACGTCCGCTGGCGGGGTGAATGCGTTTCTGGAGATGTAAGATGTGGAACTCATGGTAGGGCAGGGGCGAAATGCGACAACTACCATGCGACTGCTGCGACCTCGTGACTTCAACCCAGGGGTATTGGTCTCGGGAGACGGAGGCTTTCATTGTGATGAAAAGATCGAAGCGGAACAATTGCTGGAGGAGAGTGCGTCGACGTGAAGGAGACGAAAAGTAGAGGTCTCAACAGATGTGGCACAAGAGCGGCACAAGACTATTTCTGGAGGAAAAACGCTCTCAGAAACTGCCTAGACAGCCGCGGAAAACACGGTACCGCCCAGTGACGACCGCGGGATGACTGGAAGGAAAGGGAGACTTGAAGATGAAGGAATAAAGCTTTCAACCGATAAGGACGCCACAAGACAAATTCTGGAGGAAAAACGCTCTCAGAAACTGCCTAGACAGCCGCGGAAAACACGGTACCGCCCAGTGACGACCGCGGGATGACTGGAAGGAAAGGGAGACTTGAAGATGAAGGAATAAAGCTTTCAACCGATAAGGACGCCACAAGACAAATTCTGGAGGAAAAACGCTCTCAGAAACTGCCTAGACAGCCGCGAAAACACGATGCTGCCAACGACGACCGCCTGAGGACTATGAGTGGGGCAACTTGAAGTCATGTGAGCTCCGCTCCCACGGTCAGCGATTTCGGTCCCACGGTCACTCTTTGGCCGAATGTCTGTACGGACGTCGTCATATTACCAGCTCTTAGCTCTATCGACAAATTTCTGAGAGTGACCCTCCTCCGGGAATGGGTTGCTCTCACTCCGCCACCGTCTATCCCCTGTCGAGCAGCTTTCTGAGAGCGATTTTCCTCCAGAAGTGCGTTGTCATTCCCCCGACATCAAGCGGCCGTAGTCAGACGGCGTCGCGTGTTTAGCGGCTGTCGGGAGACATTTCTGAGAGCGACCTTCCTCCAGAAATGTGATGTTCCCAGGCCATCTTCGTATATCCTCTCGGCAATCAGCTTTCTGAGAGCGGCCTTCCTCCAGAAATGCGCTGCCCATAGGCCGTCGTTCTTTGCGTCCCACCCTGCCATCAAGCGGGTGTAGTCAGATGGCGTTGCGCGGCTGTTGAGACACATATCTTAGAGCGTCTTCCTCCATGAATGTGTTATCCCCATCTCCCCCCAACGAGCAGTTTTCTGAGAGCGACTTTCCTCCAGAAATGTGCTGTTTGCCGGCCACCTCTATCGTCCTGTCGAGCTTTTTGAGAGCGACCTTCCTCCAGAAATGCGTTGTCCCCAGAGCCTTTCCATTTATCCTCCCGGCAACCAGCTTTCTGAGAGTGACCTTCCTCCAGATATGCGTTGCCCATAGGCCGAAGCTCTTTCCATCGCACCTTGCCATCGAGCTACCGCAATCAGACGGCGGGCGCGGTTCGCGGCTGTCGAGAGACATTTCTGAGAGCGAGGTTCCTCCAGAAATGTGATGTTCCCAGGCCATCTTCGTATATCCTCTCGGCAATCAGCTTTCTGAGAGCGAGGTTCCTCCAGAAATGCGTTGCTCGTAGGCCCTCGTCCTTTGCGTCCCACCCTGCCATCAAGCGGCCGTAGCCCAATGGCGTCGCGCGGCTTCTGAGAGCGATGTTCCTCCAGAAATGTGTTGTCCCCATCTAACCTCCCAACGAGCAGCTTTCTGAGAGCGATTTTCCTCCAGAGATCCACTACTTTTAAGCCGTGGTTCTTTGCGACTCCATCAGGCAGCGTGCTGCTTCACCGCGTTGCACATAATGATGGAAAATATTCACAACGAGACTGGACCTACGAATTGCGATGCTACTGAGATCATCCTCTGCATCAAGAGGAAGATGGACTGGGCATCGCGCTGGATCTCTCATCGTCGCTTCACATTCGCTGAGCGGTGAGCCGCCTTTGCCGCAGCAGAGGACATCTTCTCCGGTTTTTTGCCTCAATCTTCTGGTCGAAGAAGCGTGGCCTTATGCTTATACCTGGACTCACCTTCTCCAACAAACTCATCAGTCGCCTCGAGGGATTCTATACGACTTTAATAAGGTCCGCATACCGACCAGCTTTGGGCTACTGAGGCATATCATGCTCATTGGGGCGCAGAACACGGATCTCGCCACGCTCACAGAAGCCACCGCGTACGCTGTTGTCGAGTTTGGTGGATGGAAGAACGACGCGCTGCCTTGAAAGTGCACATCGATTGTTCGACGTGCGAGAACGTCGTTGGGGATATGTGTCGGGTACGTGACGTCCTCAACTACCATCCGTTTGCGCTTGCATTCATTCGCTCACCATACTCGCTCTCCATTCGCATTCGCCTTTCTCCTTAAACCCTTTCACACTTCGCGTTTCGTTTGCGCTCCTCGCACCCTCACCACACATCATGACCTACTCTCAATCATGAACCCCAAATACGCTTGGTACCGTCTTAAAGTCTCGACCTCGCTTTCCACATCGACGCGCTGCGGGGCAAGATTCGATTTTTCTTCGGACGTCATCCGCCCGATTGTGGGTTCATTCAATCTGTTCGCGCAGAATTGTAGGTTTTTTGTTGTCTTTTCTGCCGCATCCCTGATCTACAACCACAGCCTTGATATTGATGCCGAGGGTTACATTGGCACTGTTGGAAGGAGGGAAGAGGTAGGGGAGAGAGGTGAAAGAGCAGTGAATTCGGAGACGTAGGTAGTGGGATGAAAAGACAGGACATTTCATACGGTTTGCAGGTCTGGGGTCAAAATTCACGCGGCAGAGAAGATGTCTCAGAGGGCCCTACAGCGCGGTATGTTGTCTTCACTCTCATAAATTGTAAAGAAGCTAATGAGGAGGTAACTTAAACTGGGATGCTATTCTAGTTCATGCAAGTTGTCCAGCCAGTTTTCCCTGAAGCAATTTGCATTGCCTATCCTGTGAACTCTTCCCTCCATCACTCCTCGTTGTTATCCTCGTTGTCGCCCTCGTTGTTGCCATCGCCCATCGCCTCGCCTGGCTCCCCCTCGTCTTCGCGCCCGTGTTCTTGCCCACGCACGCTCCTCGTCCTTGTTTTGAGTGACGTTGATGCCAGCCGTGCGGCGCGTGGTTTCGAACTGCTCGACTGCCTTGTCTTCTTCGGTAAGATACTACACGAAGAAATGGACTTTGTCACATTCCATCGGCCGCATACATACAGTTGACGCGGGGATCTTCGATTTACACCCGCAAGCGTGACCACACGAAATGCGACAGCAAGGAAAGGAGAACGCACGTCGAGTCAGCAGTCCCGGAGCCCACCGGCCCAGACGTTCACAGCGAGCGAACAGTCGACGCTCAAGGAGTTCCGTGTACGTGCCCCTGTCCCTTCGATGCTGCCGTGACCACACCATACTCACAGCCGTAGCAGACACACCTCCCCGAGATATTTGCGAGCATGTACGACAAGCTGGATGCGAAGACAGCGCTCTATGGCGCAAATAAAGATCTGATCGTCATATCCAGCGACATACAGCGGTTCCTTCGGTGTGCTCCGCTGGTTTGGCTTCAACAGCTCGTGTTCCCACACACCGGCTGACACGTGCCCCCTTGCGCCGCAGGCGTACGAGTTCTTCATGAATGATCCGGGCTCCCTGACGTAGATTTTCTGGCTCTTCAAGCCTTTGCTCTCCGCCAACACCCTCGCGAAGACAAAGGTCGCTGGGAGCGGCGCACATGCGATCGGGGCAGAGCTGTGGCTGCTCATCATCAACGACAAGCTTCCAACGTGATACGGCGACACCGTGGCCGACACCCCATTCTGATCATGTCCCCCCCTTTCCTCCAATTCCTTTGTGCCGCATTTGCACCTCTTAAAGGCGCCTTCAAAGCACTCCATCACCGCGCTCTCCCACTTTTCCTTCTTGATCTGCGTCCACAAAGTGTCCCTCGTCCAGCATGCGGACTGCAGGCCCACCGCCATGCAAGGCAACGGCATGAACGTGAACGAGACACAGAGCGCGCGCTCCGCGTCCGGCAGGCGCGTCTGCAGTGCCGTAGCTAGAGGCGAGGGTCAGGGCGCCGCGCCGGGGTGGACCCGGCGATGCGGAGGGCTTGCGTTGTGCAGTACTTAGTGATTTTCCAGTAGCCGGTAGCGCGTCCTGTGGCAGGGACGGGGCGGAGTCGGGGCGGGCAGGAGGACAAACAAGATGAGTAACGATGAGGGTGTTGAGTTTATTGAGGGTGGCCTCGCCGCTGTCTTCGAGATCGGAGACGCCTTGCGCGACGAGCCATGGATGTGTCAGTGGCACAGCATAGTGAAGAGGCGCGCAGCTCTGTCCAGGACATATGTTAGCAAGAATAGAACGTTTGCGTAGAGACTAGAGTGATCCACATTCAACTTTTATTATCTTTTTGCGAAACAGTTTATGATACGCAACACTGGTCAGTCTCGTGTGCGCTTGACCGAGATGTAACATGTGTGTGCGGTTTTGTTTTTCGTGTGTGATGTCATTCTCGTGTGTTCGGGAGTTGTGCAGTCTCGTGGGGAGCTTAGTTTTCGTGGGAACCTCCATTGTCGTGCGGAATGAATAAAACGACACTTTGACCGCCATACACAGCAAGGCTTCAACCACGCAGCATTATAGACGACAAATGTTCATCGACATCACTAATATGAACACCAAATAACCACGTTCTTTTGTACATCATGATACGAAACTTCTCAGTGGGGACTACTCATAAACATACAACACAAGACAAAGCACACGACTGCCAACTGACCACAATACGAAGCGCTCATACGATCAGAGATGGTGGAACTTGAAAAATCTGTCTTTTCGATCGAGTGGGATGACCTGTCCTAATCACAATGACTGCTCTCTATCCGCTTCAACATGGATCAAACTGGAGCCTTCGTCGTCGGATTGTACAAGATCAACTGTCGCCATGCCTTCTGGTCAGCTGACGTCCGTTCCAGATTCAGCTGACTTACCCTCCTCTGCTTCCTGTGTTCCGGATGCTAGATAGGCGAGGCGAGGCGGGATATCATCATCGAACAGAAATTGGTCCCCGCTGATGGAGTACTTGCGTTCGCGCCATGCGAACCACATCCTGACATTTTCTTCTCCAAACGAATCATACCCTTGGCTGATATGTCGCCACAAAAAGGATCGCCATTTCCTTCGTTTCATGTCTCTGTTGAGCAGCGCCGCCCAATCTAGGACCAAGTACGATCAGCAAGCCACATTCTCAGATAAAACAAAACACTCAACTCATTTGGGCCACGTCCGGCACAGTGTAAGGAACCTGGCCCACAGCCTGCTCATCCTCACGGTAGAACATTCGCTGTGCGCGATCGTGACCGTAACCAGAGTACTCCCGATACAGGTACCCGTGGATCTTTGGCCATCGCCAGTTACTTCCCATCTGATCATTGCAACTGGCCGCGTAAATTGCCTTAAGAAACGCACGCCGCAGCCTCCAGATGTACGTGTATTCGCACATGTGTCTCGGCGACATCTCTAGATCCTTCTCGTGTGTAGGATAGACGATGGGTGAGCCGTCGGGGTGCCGCAGTGACTCGAAGAAAGCCATAGCCTTGTTCATGAGGGTGAGGGGGATAGAATGGCACCAAGGCATGACGCAGGGATGTTCTTCCGTCTGGTCATCGTCAAGCTGGTGAACAGTAGATAAGAGAACGCGGCACAGGGGACCATTGCCGTCGAGAAACACTCTGCAACGAGGCGCGTCGCTCCTGTCTGGCATGCTAGGCAACTCGGGGAATGCCAACCTGTTGTCATGATTGCAAGAGCGTTGTTCACTCATCTTCCTTTGATATGGCACTAGAGTGATGTGGTACGTTGCCAAAGGGCATATCAATATGTGGGAGAGGCAGATCGGATTAAATAGACACACGAGGCGCAATTTCACTCACTGCGAGCAGGACAAACCCCGTCGTGTCAGTCCGACGTACTAGGTCGCCGCAAGTCCATGATCGAATATGATGTGTCAACAACGTGCAAAGCCTTCCCCTCATCAGAGCATAATTGTCTAACGCAGTCTTCGTTCGAGAGCCTGCAACAAATGTAGTCATCGTAGGTCATGAAGGTGAATAAGGTCGTGTATAACCGGCCATACACACTCATACGCCTCACCCGGATATTTCCGGGACGTGGGAAATTTCCCTTGGCAAACTTTCGCTGCTTCGGGCATTGCCAGGCTGGCCATTTCCACAACGCACTCCGTGACGGACCTCCTCTTTCTGCGACTCTCTCGACATCCGTCTCCCCTTCCACGAAGGTATTCACTTGCTCATTGCAGGTGGTATCGGGTGACCGACATCACTCAGTCTTGCTCATTGCAGGACTGCTGTGCTCGACGAGTAAACTTCGAATGTCCATCGCTTCAGCCTTTCGACGTCCAGACAAATCATGCTATTGAATCCTGAAGATGCGGAGCTAGCTCGCTCCATGAAGAAACCACCGCCGAAGGATCTTGTGGCGAGGATGCACGCTGTTATGGGGTTTGCGTCGGCGAGGTATGTTCACTCTGTCACGCACGATCTCAGCCTTTCTCACACAAGATTATGCTAGTGCGTCTCTGCCACCCAGCACCTTGCGAGTGCCATCGCCTCTTGCGCACACTAAGCGGGTGTTATCCAAGTCTGCTTTGTGCCCCATTGCGTAAGTCTGATATGCGTGCCTTCCAGACGCCGCCGATATAGATCATACCATAGGAAACATGCGGCACGATCCGAACGACCCTTGCAACAGAGTGCAGCATCTTCGCATCCTACATTTGCCGTACGCCGACAGAAGTTCCTTTCTATGAATCAAAAATTTCTTCAACTATAGCGGTAGCCTCGAACACAATCTCGCCACGATATATCTCAAAAACGAAGCCTCTTTGTCTCTTGGCTCAAAGCCAATCAAAACATCTCGCACACAAGCATCATCTCTTGACACTGGTTTTCCACGATCTGGCACAGGAACCGTGCCGGCGCCCCCACCTCTCTTCAATTCCTCAAATACTCCAGCATCAGCTCTAGAGGATGCTTCGTTGCCAACGGTCTCAGAGGCATTACCTATTCCTCCATCCTCTCCACTCAGTTCTCTCACGTCTGAAGATGATGATGTTGAGGTAGAGCTGCCCACGAAAGTACCTTTGCCAAAGCAATCTGACTCATCTGCTCGATCGGACACTCGCGCGATGTATGTATCAATGAATACATACAAATTGTCACTTATTCTCGACTTTCTACAGTATTTTGACTTACCCCTTTGTTGGCCATGGCGCGATTGATATCGGACCACAGGATATGGAGCGACTAAAACCTCGCAGATTCTTAAATGATAATCTCATCAATCTTGGTTTAAAGTAAGTGTTCGATTTTATCCGAAACCCGAGTGCTCGCTCATATGAACACAAAGACTGTGGTATGCCAAGTCAAGGGTGAAGGATTCTGTTGCTATGGACCAGGTACACATATATAGCACGTTTTTCTATACGCGATTGTGAGTTACGTCTCATGGAGCGCTGTGAAGATCGCTTATTTTTTTTTCGTAGACGAGCTGGCTATGAAGCAGCCAAAAGTCATACAAACAGAGTCGATATCTTCAGCAAGAAGTTCTTGATCGTCCCTATACATGATGAGTGCGAGCAAGCTTCTTAGTTCCGTGACTACATTGCTGAGACATGACTGATAGGGCGGAACAGCATTGGTACTTGGCAGTCATAAGCCATCCACAAGGCCTATTCGAGCGCCCGCCAGCTAAATACAATACTGTTTTTGCCGTTGATTCGGCGCACCGACTTGGATGGACTATGTTGTCGGATAGCGAAGGCTCGACTACATCAAGTTGGGTCCACGCGTGAGCCATAACGATGATGATCGTTTCACTGTTACTCCTAATTGATCTTTGCCAGTACGCAAATCTTTATATTCGATTCTCTCAACCGAAAGCGTCGGAATACGGGCCGGCGCTTAGCTGAGTATCTATGTGAGGAGGTCAAGGCCCGAATCAATATCACGCCTCTGTTCGAACCGCATGCAAAACAGTTTGAGGTGGGTCACATTTGTTGTGTATGATGTATGCCTCGAATGAATGTCCTCGTCAGGTGCCCATGCAACCCAATCAGTATGATTGTGGCTTGTACCTTCTCCACTTCAACTATCTTTTCATGAAAAACCCGGATATGTTCATGAGACCGACATCGGTAAGTCTTCACGATGCTTGCTATCACGAATCCTGATCTATTGCCCTTGGGCCATCATGCAAGACATTGAAGAAGGGGCATGCATCAGGGGCAGAAATAGAATGGGAGGCGGGCGTCGTTCCCACCATGCGTGAGATGCTGAAGGCAGAACTCCTCAAACTTTCTGATGAATGGCAACAGCTCTCGGGAGGTGAGTACGTAGCGTAATGTGCAGACTCAAAGTCATATGCTGTCGAGTCTGTAGAACATGGCCACTACTGTTCTGTCTCGCAGACTTGCTGACCATTGAGTCTTTGGTTCTTCCCTTAATACGCACTTTTACCATTCCCACAACTTGATCTTCATGCATATGAGCCGGTTCATATTGAAATGAGTGGCTACGTATCAATCCTATGGTGTTGAGTCTAATGGCTGTACATTAATTCTATGCTGACTGTAATGGCTGTATATGAATCCTATGGTGTCAACGCTTTGGTACTAATTTTCTAGAGTTCTGTAGCTTGCTCCTCATCGGTATCTCCCCCTTGATTATCTGAATCTGTGGTGAGATCAATTACTTCCAACGGGCATTCGTGGTGAGCGAAGGCCCGACGGGTCGTGATCAATCGACAGGAGCACTTCACAAAGAATTTGGAAAAGGCCTCTTCGGAAACACCTGGATAAATGTTCGTGTCCATCTGTCGAAGGAGGTCATACAACGGGTTTGGTCGATATTGAGTAGAGACACGGCGCCTTTGCACAAGGCGGAGAAGTGGGTTTTCGTTCGAGGTTACATCTGAAATGGTGAGTGAGTTACACCTGAATGTCAAACAGGTACTGACACTCACCGATTTGTGCGTGAGTGCGTTTCAGAGGCATTGGAAAGGGGTTCAGGGGGACATATCCTGCTTCGCTAAAGTGTAGCACTGGTCGTGGGCGCGCTTCGGTTGCCTCTGCGTGGGAGTCAATTCTAGACCTAGAGATTGATCTCGAGGTGCTCACCACGAGGCGCGTACATATGCACTGGACAACCAATACGTTGGTAGGCATGCTCGAGGCGAACTTGTGAGATTGGTAAGTCGTGTGTATTCACGCTCATTGGATGGGGACTGACCTATATATCCACACACTCCATGTGCGCATCGAGCAATGTATTGACCATGGAAAGGACCCGACGTTGCAAGATACATAGCTGCCTCCGTGAACACCGGTGGTCCGTTTCTCTCGAGCAAGGGGCACAAACAACACGGCCCGAGAAATCTATTCGTCAGGCGGTGTTTCCTCAGAGACGAAGGCACGACACGGTCCCCCTCCCTTAAGCTTACGGGCCTGCATTGTGCGTCAGACATTTCAAATTTTTGAGGTGACAAGACCCACCACTTCCATGGAATCATCTCCCCTGTTTGAATGTCGTACTGAAAAACCGCGTTGTCAGATCCCCGAACCTTGTCCAGGTATCGGCGATGACGAGAAGGGATGGAGATGACCAGTGATTCGCGAGTTAAAGGTTGGGACGACATGGCTAGGCAGTGCAGGATGAGATGGCCTTGAGCAGGTCAATGTCCTAAATACCCTTGAGGGTCGCTTCGAATTGGCTTGGATACCCGAAGCCCGACCTTCCTCCTCCTACCCGAGGTGACTCGCTCTGACTCCCACTGACTTTCTGACTCACCATAGTTTATGACTCGTTCGCTTGCTCGCTCGTTAAAAACTTTGGACGCGATACCAGGTCCCACGCCCGTTTTCTCATCGACGCACCGTTCTTACTTCCATGCCTGAGGACCACTCTCTTGGTGATAAACGTCAGCCTAGTGCTCTTCAACTAGGCCCCAGGAAAAGGCCGTAAGCACTACTTTGCCTCGCCTGCCTGGGCGACCTCTGACCCTCCGCAAGGTGTCTCACAGATCCGCTTGTTCATCACGGTCGTCATTTTGGACGGACTGTACACGCTCTTTGCAACGTCCAGTCTATAATCACACGTGGTCTTCTTAGAATGGGAGAGCTGGCTGAGGAGCCTGAGTCCTTGACATATGAGTGAGCCGTTCCTATCTAAGGCCAACTCGCTGAATCAATCATTCTTGTCATGCACTGCGTGTTTCATTGTTTGATAGGCAGAGGCGGGAGTACAAGGTTTATGAAGAATTACTTCGGATGGTCCCCCATCTTGAAGAGCGCCTACAGGAAGGCTCTGACGAGGAGATCATGCACATAGGGGAACTAGTAAGTGTGACCGCATCACCTTGAGTGTGGCTATTTAACTGTAGGGCAGATTCAAAAAGGGTGTCTAGCGCTAGATCGGACGATACAAAGAGTATGAAAGGCCCTATCCTCGATTGGATCACTCCTCGAGGCCAATCCCTTATTCCGCCACTCTCCCGTAACATGAAATCAGATCGGGGCTTTCGCCATGAACAGACAGGAGCGCTGCTTTGCCCTGCAGGATTGGATTGGTCGAATCCTGAGTAAGATCAAATAATCTCATTTTTTCCCGTTCATCTCACTCGAAACAGTATCAAACGGAATTGCGAGACGGTGAAATGCTTATTCCAGGAGACACAGTGGCCCATTTTTCTATATGCTGGTTATCGGTACGATTCTGATGACCCATGGAAGGGGCTTTTCAAGAGCCAGCTGCTCGTCTCAGTATGTTTTCCTATCTGGTACTTTCGACGAACTCGCATGCTGATGTTCATAGGCCTATAAGCACGTGTTTACATCTCCAAGTTCAGTGGAAAAGGATGCGAGGGCCACAAGGTCTGGGAACGCGCGGATTCACGGTATGAAATGCGTCACACCGGCATTGATCGCTTACATTGCCACGCAGGTAGCTGTTAAGAGACCCCTTCGCATGTTGCTTCTGATTCCCCTTTCTAGGCTCGATTTTCCCTCTCGTCGTCAGCTGTATTTTCTCGAACAGATACTGTCACCGACTCAGAGCGTTTCTTCAATAGTGTATTGGAATTGTTTGAGGATGTGGAGGAAAGGAGGAAGTTGACGCGCTATTATTATGGTGGAACTGGTACGTATCTCCAAAGTATCTTCGACCCTTTCTGACATTCTTTGAAGTCAGATTTTTCCCAGTTTTTCTTCAGCTCACCCTGCAGCATCAACCAACAGTGCGCTGGCCAAGATCAGAGAAAGAAGGGCTCAGAGAAAGCGGCTGAGGCGAGAAGGATCCTATCTCAAGGGAGCCTACCGTTGAGGAACGTACTAGACGTCGGGCAGTATAATATGCTTTTCACGGTATCAATGCCTATCATCTGTCGCTTCATCTTGTGTGCAGAAGGGACTATATCTTTCCTTCCAATGATAGTAGCTTCTGCAATCATCATAATTAGTTACAATAGTAGATATCCTCGCTAGACGTTGCTATTTCTTAATCATTTGAACAATTAATGTGTCAAGCCTGACCGGACATCCATATGTCCAGGTCTTGATAATCGCAGTCAATCGTGCGGCTTTCTTACTGCATTTCGCAATCATTTTGCTTCTGATTCATTTTTACTCACATTCAGACTCAGTATCGCGCTGATGTTGCGCGATCAAGTCTGGACGAACATTGTCACTCTCGCATGTGTGGCCGTGAACGTCAGTCTGTCAAAGATTGTCGGCACCGGCAACTCCATTGTTAATTATAAAAGGTAGGCTTTGTTGCTGACAATTCGGCTTTCTTATTGACCTTTGCGAAGCCCTTCTCCCTGATGTAGGTTGATCTTATGTAAAACTCTTGCATGTATTGGCTGTTGCGCGATCAAGTCTGGACAAACATCGTCACTCTCGCATGTGTTGGCCGTGAACGTCAGTCTGGCAAGGATTGTCGGCACCGGCAACTCCATCGTTAATTATAAAGGTAGGCTCTATTGCTGACAATTCGGCTTTCTTATTGACCTTTACGAAACCCTTCTCCCTGATGTAGGATGATCTTATCTAAAATTCTAGCATGTGTTGGCCGAGAACATCAGTCTGACAAAGATAATAGCCTTCGCAATTCCCGCCGTCTATTTCATTGTTTGGTACTACTTTGAATCACTTAACATTCTTGTTGGCTGTCTCGAGGGCTGTCCCTCCGATGCATGTGCATCAACATTGAACCTTGGCTATTTTTCCTCCATTTGTTGTCATTTGCTGTCAACCTGTTGTTGATGAGAGTTTCACCAACATCACCGGGCATTACTTGACAAGATACTAGAGCTGTGTACCCAGAAGAATGATTGATAAGTCACTTCATTATCTTTAATCTTTTGCTTACCAGAGGTCATCGGTGTTGCATTCCTGCTCATCTTCACCTTCTAATCCCATATCTGATATTCTTTGTGAAGTTCGGGAAGCCTGAGGGATGTTGTGGTATCTACCAACCGTGCCGCCTCATGTATGGCTTGCCCGTACGGTGTAAAAGTATTGGATATATTATGGTTAATACATAGCTTATTACTTTATATAAGAATGTCATTTCGCTGCAAATTTCCCGATGAGTGACCTTGATGGCATTGGCCTAAAAAGGAAGTGATCCTAACAAGAGGACCGCGCCACACGTGAAGGACACCTCTAGTAGACTCCCTCCGCTATGATAACCTCAACCGAACAGGCTCTTTCGTCTCTTCTGAAACAACTACCTTCGCCACCGATCGATACTAGAACGCTAGAACATCTTGTTCGTAAAACACTAGAAGAACACCGTCCAGGAGTACTCCTGACATTCGAAAGAGCCAGTGGGAGTACGCGTTGAAGAATGAGATATTCGCTTTGGCTGTGCGTCGCGTGTTCTTTGCATTTTTATTAGTACAAACTGATAGCATAGCTATAGGCCAATGAGGAGGCGGCGTTGAACGATCCGGAACGAACTACTATCGCGAATTGGTGGTCAGGTTGGATCTGGTCCTCGGCGTTCACAGAGCACGGTTAGCCAACTTTTGTACGCAGTGATATGATAACCTGACCATGCCCCATTCCCGCAGATGCCTGTGAACCATCGTTCCCTCTTACAACTCTTCAAGACTTGTTGGAAACCCAGACCATCCCGTCATGTTCACACGTCTTCTCGTGGATCGAATCTCGAGCTGCCCGGCTCACCCAGGGCATGGTGCCTCAAAAGGGCAAGGCTCTGGTCCTTCTTCGCACTCTCAATGACCTTCTCCGTCGACTATCGAAGATGGGGTCGAATACCATCTTTTGTGGTCGAATCTTGACGTTCTTGAGCGGCGTGTTCCCAGATCTGCGTCTACATCGCGCACTCCTCTGTGGGCGTCTGCTCTCGACGCGGGTGCGCGTCTGTCCACGGTACGGCCTATCTCGCCAACTGTCTGTACTGGGCCGTGCTTCCGCAGCTGATTTACGTGGAGGCCGTCTGTTTGCTCTCGCTGTCTGCGCACTGGCGATGACGACATGAGCGGTGGCTCTGCCGCCTCAGATAGCGACAATGGCTTCGGGAGCCTCAGCCCATCTGAGTATAAAGCGTACCGCAGAAGCCTAGGTCAATATATAGTGACCTGGTGTACGCAGTATCTCAAAATGCTCGGGAAGTACGGGCGATGGACCTCACGTGTGCTCAACGGCAAGCACTTGCGAGGATATCCCGTGAGCGTGTGCGGTTGAATATACTGGAAATGATGGCTGCACTATCACTTCATTCGTTTATGGTCTGATCGCGGCAAACCGCACGCCTAGACGTGTACCTAGGATGGCTGCATAGTGACTGCTTGTCTTGAAAAAAGTCGGTCGGGAAACCTTGGTTTTATGCAGCTCTGGTCACACCCTTGGTCACTATTTTCGTTTCTGACTGCTCCGCGGGGCCGGCATGGCGATATCAGCTATTGATTTTTTTGTGCGTGATGATCCCTGGAATTTGTTTGAGCATCCGTGGCGGATGTCACGAGTAACAAAGAACGTGTCCAGTCATCATGCATCATGCATCATGCATCATTAGGAGTCATATGAGTACGCGTGGCGAATGCCTCAATCTCCTGTGGCATTGTGAAATGTTGTGAAATGAATGAAATGAAATGTCTTCCGCCACTTTGCCTTTGCGTCACATGACTATCCGGGTGGCTCACTCGTCTTGCCGTCTTCTTGTCGCGCAGCTAGGGTTTGCAGCCCGCATCTATATCAACCTTCACTCGAAAACACTCATCCTCACAAGTACAATCCATAGCCAGGAAACTGAACATTTAAGTGCAATGGGAATCATAGGATCTTTACCATTGAAGTGGGCAAGCGTGGCCGGGGGCGGTGTCGACACAAGTCCTTTAGACATCTCAAGTACGCCTACGCTCATATTACCTTTCTTCGCATTCACTCATATATTCAATTCTATAGATACCCATCCACAGTCTGAGCATTCCGAACATCTCAGTCACAATCCACTATCTATGCCTTTGGCTGTAAATCATTCCAGCGCATCGAACAGCACAGGGTCAACGTTGATCGGGTCAAGTCCATCCAAGAGTGACGGTAGTAGCACAGGATCCTCACATATCTGTAGTGTATTCCTATCCGTGCTCCCTGCCTTCCTGTTCGCTGAATCACTAGCTGTTTAAGATATTGTTCCCCGTTCCGAACGCTCGAAACACACATGTGCTATTCAACAGCCCGTAGAATCAGGCGTGAAATTGTCTGGTAGAAAGCGCAGCATAGAGTCCACGACATCGACTGTGTCAAGCCTAACCAAAAGACGCCGAGTAATTGAACGCGAAGCCATTCTAAGTACGCTGCTTCTGCTTATCATCTCTCATTTATCAATATACCTGCTTCTCAGGAACCAAGCAACCTAATACATTTGCTCCGTTTGCGAGTACCAGCAAGACAAGCTCCACAGATACTACTAGTACGCTCATGATCAATTGATATTCATCCCATCTGATATCACAACCTCATCAGATGTGGACCGGCCACCTGAAATCGTGAAAGCCCATAATCCAGCTCCTCAACTGGCCAATTTGAACACCAAACAATGTCTTATAACAAACAAGGATATATCAGAGGCCCCGATCAAGCCATGTTATCTCCTTAATCAACGCCTATGGGCAAACCGCGAGCTGGTATGTCTGATGCCATTCTTTCTTTTTAAAAGTTCATCTAAGCTTGAAATCTAATGTAGCTTACGCGCCTCGAATGGGGGTGGGGAATGAAGTATGATACACTTGAACTGGAGACACAAGCAAACAGAATCCACCGTACGTTGCCAGTTTAAGCTCTAATCGCGATTGACATTCATGCCTGCTCTAGTTCAGTTAGATTGGTTAAAATCGTTCGACAGCAACCGCTGGGTCTTGCTTCCATCTCCTGGAATGGTGAACAAACTATGGGACCATTGTAGGAAATTTTTGTGGGCTCCAGCAGATTTTGTTCTGCCCCCCATCGAGACGGTTTGTCCCTTCGCCCATTGATTAATCCCCATCTCATGACTTCGTAGGTATATGAAGGCGATGAAATATTTGAATACCGGCTGCTGCCATTAGACTCCCGCCTCCCTTCATTTGATCGATTCAACTGGCCAGAAGCGACAGGAACACTCTCGATGCAGCGAAAATCCACACATCATTCCTATCCGTACGACTCCTTACCAACCCTTTTTTCTCGGGCAAAACCTCACTTTGTTATTTGCGACTCGGCTCCGAAGCTGTTCCATCATATCAACTCAGTGTCGTCGCGACTTTCGTCTGATGTTCAATCATTATGGCCATTATCCGAGCTGGACGCATCATGCATGCTTCGCAATGTTGACTATACGTATCGTGCTTGGCTTGAACGAGCTGCACCTCCACACTTTGCATCTTCACCTCGCCATCCTCTTAGAGCACCTTCCCTAGGCTCAAAACTACCCAAGGCACGCCGTCTGCCTCCTCCAACCTGTATTGGGCCATGCTTCAATAGCCGATTTGCATGGATACCCTCGTCATGTTCTTGTTGTAGGGGCGATGTCTGCCATCGCGACACTTCTGACTCTGATAGCGATGAAAGCATCGATTCATCCGAGGTCGGGTCTGAGTATAGAGTACACCACAGCGATCTGACTGGATATGTGGGAGCTTGGCAAACTTGTTGTTCTCGACAGGTCAAGAAACGAGGGAGGTGGACGTCTCAGGTGGCTAACGACGAGCAGCTGCGAGGCTATGCTGAAGAGCGACCACGAAAAATAGCGCGGACGGTGTAGTGGCATCCATCTGCAGTACACCTCCGCCCGATGATGATACCACATTTGCTTACTCTCGGGGCGTTGAATTTACAGTAAATCGATTGCACTTTGCTTGTCTATCGAACCGTGCATTTGTTCAGTCCGCCTAAGCAACATGCGCAATTGCGTTGAAACAGCCTATACTCCATTCCAAGCGCCGTAAAACTGAAACAGTGTGGTTTACAATGCCTAATAGACCAAACCGACAGAGCCGAGGCACAACGATGCGAGCCACATCCGCCACCTCGCCATCTTTTGCCTCCGCATTGCGGTGCTTCGACTGCCACATCCACCACCTCGCCATCTTGTGCCTTACGCCGTGACTGCCACATCCCGTCCATTGTTATGCGCATCGGCCACCTTCCACTCGCCACTCTCCTGCAGCGTATAAATCTTCACAGCCATGCTTTTGCAACTATACATCTGCCACTTTCCTCCACGTCTCGATAACCCATATCCCAAGCCACCATGGTCTCGTCGCGCAGACGCAATTTCGCTAGTCGTGGGTGCAGACCTTCTCATCCCAGATCGAAGATCTCTACGTCCACATCCAGACCTTCCGCACTTAAACATACGTACTCATATCACGACGAGGAGTCCATGTCGGAGAGGGAGACGCCGGAGAGGGAGACGCCAGAGGGCAGTGGCTTTGATGAAAAAGTTCGCTCACCGATTCGAACTCGAAGTCGTGTCCGCAGAGAATCTGGACTACCTGATCCCGCACCACCACAGCCAGAACAGAATAGTTTGGACGATACTTCTGATGCGCAGCCCGATCATCCTTACATTGAGCCACCGATCCAATCTATGACGCTTGAGGAGAGGTTGACTGACATTCTTCAGGGGGCTTCGATGCACGATGGCCGAAAGACCAAACCTGGGACGGATCCATTTACTAAAGTCGTTGTTAGGCTATTAAATCCACACACGGGTCAATGTCTGTTGACCAGAGAACTTGTCTCAGAGTCAGAAATAGAGTTCAGTCACCTCCTTTTTCAAGCTGATCGCAAAGACGACGAATTTGCGAGTACAGTTCATTTCATCCTCGTACATGTTCGCTGACTTCCAACGGTTTGGTTGAAGATCACCCGCCTTGAATACATCCTGGGGCTTAAATTTGGACAATTCAATATAGACGATGCGAGAAACGTCTTTGAGAGTAAGAAATCTGCTCATCTCCCCTTTGATTTTGTCCTCATCCGGAAAATTTAGTTGAAATCAAGTGGCATCGTATGCTTGACAAGAAACGCGGCATCTTACTGCCTGATATGGATATTGTTTCTCGAATTTTTTCAGAACACAAAGCGACTGAGGATATCCGTCTGGTATGCTCTTTGGTACTCTCCGTTTTTTTTTTCAAATCTGCTCATAATTGGTGCTTAGTTGTATACAAAAACAACTGACTTCCAGTATAGGTTCTTGCCATTGTTTGGAGGAAGTATCACAAGCATCCTCCGATACGAACGGGATGACGACGACGAACAGCCTGCGTCAGCCAACACTCGTTCGAGAATTTATCACTACACATATCATGATCTGCCTCCTCTTCAATCGCACGTGGATCCACATTATGTGATCATAAACGCCGCCAAGAAATTGGAGGGTATAGGACTCGCAGATCTGCAGGCGCTGGTGTCCAACGTTATGACTGTTTATAAAACAGATCGGACGAGAGCGGATACATTTATTTCGAATCTGCGAGAGATATATAGAGGGTGGAAAACGACAGTCATTCCGAAGGGTTTCAAGCACCCTGGCTGGAGCAAGACCAAGGATATGGAGAAGATAGAGGAGGTCGAGATCTCTCAGGCTGAAGAGTTCGAAGAGGTTGAGGCCGAAGTCGAGGATCCTGAAGAGGATGAAGAGTTCGAAGAGTTCGAGAAAGCTGAGGAGGCTGAAGAGTTCGAAGAGATCGAGAAAGTTGAGGAAGCTGAGGAAGCTTGGGAATCTGATGGATTTGAAGAAGTCGAGCGGTTTGAGGAGGCGCTCGATGAAAACAGCAGCATAATGGACACGAGTCATGACATCCGTGGAAACTGGGAAACCGCCCCAGGCTTGAGGACGGGTGGTCTAAAGACGAAGCGGTCCCCAAGTCCTTCAGAAGACTGGGCAACAGGGTTTAAATCTTTAAAACGTGCCGCAGGAGCTGTCGCCAATAGGAAGACTCGAGATTGACGGAGCATCATGTTAGTTCTTGTTGAAAGGAACGCTGAAATGTGGAGGAAGCAGGATTGTCGTGGTATACACGGCAAACCGCCATTTTTGATCATTCCTAAAAGGGCTATTTTTGCCTCCTCGCTACTTACCGCATATCCAAAGATTTCTAAAAGATTCATAGAATATATCCAATCCAGCCTTTTAAAGAAACACGAGTGATCATTTAGAAATAACGAATAATATTTTAAGAAAATAATATGGCGTAGTAAGATACGAATTTTCTAAGACCGGCGCCTTTTGCGCGCTGGCATTGCCGGATCGTCCAACCCCATGTCCGCCACTGCTCCTTCCTCACAGGTCAACGATACCGGGTTTGTTCCATCTGAAATCTCCTCACCCAGGTGCTCCATATGCCATCGCCCGCACATCCCTGCCAGCATCGGTGGGTCATGGTCCTCGAACATGGCATCTAGACTGCCATCCTCGTCAGGCGGACACGGCAGACAAATATCCAATTTCCGAAGTATCTCCTCGAGCATGCCAGCATACACAGACATCCCACACCACTGAGTCCGGTAATAGCAGGCAACGGCGTAGTCCTTCGCTCGTATGTCCATTAGTCTGCTTGAGAGCGTGTTCAAGTTCTCGGTGAGTTCATTTTGCTTTGTGCGCATGTTATCGGTCGCTACTTGGTTGTCCTCGTGTTCCTTTTGTAAGGTCTTGAGATCATCCATCACGTCGTCCAGAGGGAACATTCGAAGGGAATTGGGAGCATTGTACATGTCATCTGTCAGAGTTTACGAGGCCGACTAATAGAAGCGCGAGCAAACGAGTGACTCAGTGTGTGTGGACAACGACTGATATATATGATAAGTACCTAATAGAAGCGTGAGCAAATGAGTGACTATGGTTAGTCAGTAAGAGGTCTACGAAAGTATGAATGGTATAGTAGCTCACCTCAGTGCGTGTGGACAACGACTGAGGTGCTCGATAACGACGAACGTATGGTAACGATAGTGTGTTCGAAGTGCGAATAGGAACTGTATAGTACCGAGGCATCAACTCCGCAAGGTAACATATCTGAGTGAGTCCGTAAAAGGAAACTGGTAACATATGACGTAATAGTCCATTTGAAGTCAAAAACATACCGCTGTGCCTTCGTGCATGTTTGTCGCTACGGCAGATCTCAACATCATCGTCGGCTGATTTATAGAAATGAGCATAAGCTGGGTCACCTTGTGCATGGCCTCTAGCCAGCAATGGGATTGGCGATGAGTGGGGAGTGCCAGGTGCACTGATTCCTATGGACCCAGGCAGCATGTTGATAAGTACGTTCAGCTCAGAAATCAATGTCCTCCATACTGGGTTCCACGTGAGGTTTTGTCTCACCACCGTGCGTCAGATGCGTCTCCCACTGTGTATCTGTAGTCTGAGAGTCCAGGGCTCCTCCAACCATGTACCAGCTATGGTACATTGTATGATTCTTCATCTGATGCACATTAGATAGACAAGATGCTGGACTCATGATTGCTGCGGTGTTAGGTCGGAGACCTATCACGTGCACCGATGCACGAAGGGGTCCCTAGGCTAAACCTCCACTGGTTCGTATAGTCGTAGACTCCAACGGATAAAGACGATGGATCGTCTTTGGGCTCTTTCGAGGAACTCGGAGTCGCTGTCAGCTTTGTCCTCGAACAGATTGAGAAGGTGATCTTCGAGGTCTTCTCGATGATGAGGAGGAACCGGATGATCTTCTCCTGTCCAACAGATGACACGAGGGGGTGTCCAACTGAGAACGCGGAAGGCAGCTAATCCGGTATAGAAGCGGATGAGTAGAGGGAGAGGAGGGAAGGGAGACGAGTCCAGCGCTTCGTCAGACCGTGCAAAGAGTTTCTCAGATCTGACAGAGATCACGAAGCGTGGGCTAGGAAGGTAGCCAGACGCCGGGTGCAGTGCAGAGATCGAGTGTATTACAGGTGAACGAGCTGAGCTTCTTAGAAGCTCATCTCGCCTATTTATACAAAGAAGTATCTAGGGCCGGATCACGATCTGGTCTGTGCGCTTCTCAGGTACCGAAGTCAACGATCGAGATCCGTAAGCTAAGATATGTCATCGACCTGTCATATAACTAAATATAGTAATCCGATCACTAATGTCTGTCCACATCTTTGATCGATCAGGAACCAGGAACATGGGTCAGGAACCAATGTCTGTCCACATCAAGAATCAGGAACTAGAAGTCAGCGTTCATGCGTTAGCATGTAAATGTTTAAGGAGTCGAAGAGAACGGTCCGAGTCTGTAGCAAGTCCGAAGCACTTGACCATCCCATCCACTCACGTGCGAAGCACGTGTTAGGACGCGGTCCTAACATGCGGTATGCGCTGCGCTATCGGCATGGCCCTCAACTCTTTGGAAAATTCACCAGGTTTGTCTTTTTGCGATGTCCAGGAAGCATTGTATTCATCCCCTGATGACATACCCGCTAAGAGGTCTTGAGGGAACGTGCAAACAAGGGAAAGAGAAGTGTGGCGTGGGGGAATTAACACTTCCAAAAACCGTAAGTGACACTCCGCTTTCAGACGGTTGGAAGTTTTCCAGCTGAACCCTGTTTTGATACAGACAACCATGCATTTAGGATCATGGCCTCGTCCTGCGCCCTCAAAAAGACTTTCTTGACAAGTTATCTCCGTACAGCAGCGCAGTTTACGTCGACACAAGGCGCGCCTGCCAGAACCCCCGCATGGCAGCCCGATCTTCGGTGGTTGGCACTGTCCGCTCGACCAGCGTATCCTGGCAATCAGCACCATGGCTGTTGTGATACTCCTCGCATTTCGGCGCTCTCTTATCTTCTCGCATGAGACCTCTCAAAAGGGCTCCCTAATGGCCTCATCTTGTCTGAGATATTACCAAGTTTTGACATTGTGTCTTGTGATCCTGGTATCACTAATCAGTATGTCTTCACCAGCTACCATTCTATTTGGTTCTCAAGTGATATTAGGATGGAGCAGAATGTGGCCAATGTCACACAGACCCGTGATGGGTAGCGTGCACACTGGCTTTCTGTTATGACTTGACCGATCGGGGCCCGTTGGGGCTGGTCTATCCGATGGTTCAAGCATCACATGCTAGGCGGCTCCACTACGGAGCGTACATCAAGGTATTCGGCATGTCCTTATGATCTGACTGGACCAATGGTTCTTCAAGACATCGGTAGAGGATATATGGGAAGGGTCAAGGATTTAGCGGGTTGGTAAGATAGGCATTCACATGCCATAGGCTTAGGGCTTATGGGTAAGCACCTCGTCGCACCAGGATGGATTGGTGCGACTGGAGAAGTACAAGAGTAGGCACCGGCTGAGAGAGACGGCGACCATAGCTCTCCTGGGATGGGTACCCGGAGAAGCATACGGACTCTTACCCTATACCCTATACAGTATATAAGGCCCATAGAATAGGCTGAGGATCTTCAGTCTATTCTCTTTCGTTCTTTGGTATCTTTACATACCAACCTTCGTTCCCTACTGTCTTCCTACAGTAGAATCATCATTATTCTGTCCTGTATCATTGCCTGATACAGTTGAGACTTCGTCCACCACTCAGTCCATTGTGCGACCTAGGGAAGAACCTGTTACTCTTGGGTTATCGAACGAGCAGTTCGTAACACTAGAATGGACTCGCTTTTGCCCCTACCTTGCACCACACTTTGCTTGCTGCCACACACTCTCTCACAACCCTCATCGGTGGCATAGACCCCCACCAAAGAGTGTTACTTCACACATCCTGGAGCAAGACCTAGGCCTAGGATACCCACCTGGCACTAGACGAACCCACAACCAACTCCGACAAGATAACCGTCCTATCCATCAAAGGGGAAACCATTGGTATTACTCCGACACCAATCGATTAGCCCCTCCAAACTTTGATAACTGCTCGTGCCGAGAAGGACAATATTTCTTCACAAGAGAAGACGGAACAGAAGCTGAGTGGGCTTGGGACAAAATAGCAGAAGACTGGGTAGAGCCACCCCAGTATAGGAACCCTGAACCGGAAATCCCGGATACCTCGGAGGAAGAAGAAGGAACATCCGAGTCCAAATTCTCGGATATTCAAACACCAATCAATACCCGAACCATCGAAAACAATAACAATATGACAGACATTGCAGCTCCCCCTACGACAGTATCATCTGGAAGGGGCAAGCTTAGACTCCCCGATAATTTTGACGGAGAACAGAACACGATCACAGAAGTTTATCGTGAACTGCCTCCTCCTTTTCACAGTGGAATCAGACTGGTACAAGACGGATGAAGACAAAGTTTCCCTCGCCCTCTCATGCATGAGATATGGAACAGCCGGCATATGGGCAGAGAACTTCCTAAAGAAGACAGTTGAGGCAGAACCGCCTCAGGACCTCGGGACTTGGGCCGATTTCCTTATCAAGTTCAGACTCTAATTCAAGGAGACGAACCTTACAGACAAGGCCCGAAGCGCTCTTATGTCCTTCTCTCAAGGAAAAATGACGGTGGACGAATATTCCAATCAATTCACCCTTATAGCCGCCGATGCCGACATCACCGACAAGGAACGAGTTCCTTACTTCCAGAGAGGGCTCGACCCAAGGGTCATGGACAAGATCTATGACAAGGAAACACTGCTGAGGGACACGATCCAAGACTGGATCAATACCGCCTGTGAAATAGACAGACGGCTGAGAGCCTGAAGTGCTCAAAAGGCAATCCTCGCCAACTCCACCTCATTCCGAAGCGATTTTCTCAATCGTTTTCACCACCAACCCGCTCTCCACTACAACTCTACCACCGCACCTCGCAGAATGAACAACCAAGTGGTTGACATGGACATTGACGCCTCTCGAAAGAGAAACGCCAACCGGAATAAGCGCGTATACGATGGCAAGAATCCCGCCCCCTTCTCCTGTTATAAATGTGGGAAGCCAGGACATGGGATAGCTGATTGCCCATCTCTGCGTAGAAGCGTTTAACCGTCTCGAGGATATCCGCGCAGACCGCTACGTGGAGGAGGTAGAAGAACTCACGCTACAGACTTGGAGGATGAAGACGAGCAAGAACCCCCGCTGGGAGATGATGCAGGACTTCATAGAGGACTGGAGAAGGGGAGTTCTTATGGCCACCACCGTCGGTTATCACAACCTAGTCATCCGGTGGAACGTGAGGACCCTCCCGCAAGGGGCGGAGGACCATGCCAGAGCAATGGAGAGCGCTATGTACCGCCTAACAGACGACGAGGCAACGGACCCGTCCGTGATGTTAATGGCGTCCGAGCGCTCTTCAGAGAAATAGGGGAAGTCAAGGCCAAACAGATGTTGGCGGATCTAGCGGAGGATTTTCCCTGACCTCTCCTTCACCAGCCGAAGAGAGGGGGTTGAGGAAACCCGAGTATGATTTCCCGTCATGTATTCGAATCGGAGCAATGAACAGCCACATCATTACCCCCATTCGACTTGACGTGCGATTGACAACTCGAGGAAGAAGCGCTGGAGCCAGAGCCGCCATTGACTCAGCCTGTGAAGGGATTTTGGTGAAAAAAAAGTGGGTACAAAAACACAACCTTCCAACCTACCCTTTAAACCGCCTTATCCGTGTTCGCAATGTAGATGACACCGTCAACAAGGCAGGCCTCATTTGACGAGGCATAGACGCAAATCTCACCGTCAAAGACAGACGAGGGAGAACCCATACTGAACGCGTCCAGATGTTCATCACCAATCTAGGGAAAGACGACATGCTCCTAGGAACAGATTGGTTGAAATATCACGACCCCTCCATTGGGTGGAGGCGCCGTGAAGTACACTTTGATCGATGCCCCGAAGATTGCCAACAACCATACGGTTTCACCAAGGCAAGGGAAGAGCCTACCAAGAAGGCATGGCTAGCGAAACTATGCGGTGACAAGATTCCTCAGCGGACAAAGCCGCATCTTGTCTCTGGACCGGTAGGACCTTCGTGGACTTGGACTAAAGAACAATGGGGCCAAGTTCCAAGGAAGGAATGGAAATCTCGATACTTGGAGATGCTCGAGCACAACTTCCGACAACGTGATGCTCGAAAACAACTTGAAGGACAAATAGCCGAAAGGAAGGAACACCGGCAAACTTTGGAAAAGGACGCTCAGGGCGAAGCTTCAAGGAAAGTCGCCGAACAGGCGCAAATATTGTTTGACTCCTCTGCAACGGATAGCGGAGAAGAACCCATCATCAGGAAGGTAGCTCCCGAACCCTCGGGGTTCGCTAGCTTTGATGAAGACCTAGAGGAGGAAATCGACATGACCAATTTAAAAGATCGCATGCCGACAGAATACCACTCCTACCTCGACATTTTCAGCGAGAGACGATCACAACGACTCCCTAAGCACACTATCTGGGACCACGCAATAAATCTCAAACCGTCGTTTAAACCCCAAGCTCCAAGGATATTTCCCTTGAGCCCAGATAAACACGACAAGCTAGGAAAATTTGTCAAGAAGCACCTTTCTAGAGGGACAATACGTCGGTCAACGGCACCTAGCGCAGCCTCCTTCTTCTTCATAAACAAGAAGGATGGAAAACTACGCCCAGTACAGGATTATTGCCACCGTAATGAACACAATTCGAGACGTCACTCCCTTGCCACTAATCCAAGAACTCTTGGATATTATTAGAGGGGCAACGATATTCTCAAAATTGGATGTTCGGTGGGGATATAACAACGTGCGCATCAAAGAAAGGGACGAGTCCAAGGCAGCATTTGTAACACCCCTGGGACTCTTTGAACCCACGGTAATGTTCTTTGGGCTGTGCAACTCCCCAGGGACCTTCCAGGCCATGATGAACATGATCTTCCAAGAACTAATCTTGTCCCGGAAAATTGCGGTATATATGGACGACATCCTCATCTTCACAAGAACCACGGCAGAACACATCGTAATTGTTCGCCGAGTTCTCCAAATCTTACGTGACAATGATCTGTATCTCAAACCAGAGAAATGTGAGTTCCACAAAGAAAAGCTAAACTACTTGGGATACACAATTTCAAAAGATCACGTCGCCATGGAAGATTCAAAGATTGAAGCGATCCAGGAATGGCCCATCCCTCGCACAGTCCGAGACATCTGCTCCTTCTTAGGTCTAGGGAATTTCAGTCGGCGATTCATTGACAAGTTCTCCTTGATCGCGCGACCCCTACATGATCTCACCAAGAAGGATACGAAATGGGACTGGACGATGAGCTGCCAACAGGCTTTTGACCGATTGAAGAAAGCCTTCATCAGTCAACCCGTCCTAATATATCCCGACCCGATGCGCCCATACCGGCTTGTCACCGATGCCTCCCTCTCCGCATACGGTGCAGTCCTCTTACAGGAAGGACCTGATAACGACTGGCACCCAGTAGCATACCTCTCGGGTTCATTTTCACCACCCGAAAGGAATTACGACGTACATGATCGCAAACTCCTTGCAATCATCAAGGTGCTGGAACATTGGAAACATTACCTCGAAGGTGCTAGACATCCCTTTGAGATCTGGACAGACCACAAGAACCTGGAACACTTCCAGACGGCGCGAGATCTATCAAGGCGACAAGCGCACTGGAGTCTGTTTTTGTCCAGATTTGACTTCCAGCTCAGCTATAAAGCTGGAACGACCAACCATGCCAATGCTCTGTCCAGGCGTCCAGACCTTAGTGAGGGGGTGGAATCTGACAACAAGGCACAGACTCTGCTCCCATCCAGACTTTTCACCGAGTCCAGCGAAACTTTGGTAGATTCTAGCGAAGGCATACACGTCAAGGCAACAGAACTCATATCCTCAGACATCCTCTCCCTCATTCGACACTCGCGCTCTGAACATGATTTGCTAGTGGATGTCGCCCTTAAGAAGCTATTGGAAAAAGGACCAAAAGCAATGAGAGGCCTCTTAGGGAAGTGGACACATGAAGACGGCATCACAAGACAGGATGGTTACATATGCGTCCCAAGAGATGTTCTCCTCCGGCAAACAATTGTCAAAGCACACCATGACACTATGGCTACAGGACACCCAGGGCAAGCGAAAACCTTGGAATTGGTGCAACGTCATTACTGGTGGTCAAACATGACCAAGTTCGTCCATCAATATGTAGATGGATGCACAGTTTGCCAGTCCACCAAGAACCTCCCCCACAGGACCCATCCTCCAATCCACCCATTGGAAACTACGAACACCCCTTGGCGTTTCATCTCCACCGATTTCGTAACAGACCTCCTGGAAAGCAGAGGGTATGATTTGATAAACGTGGTAGTGGACCAGGGCCTGTCCAAAGGAATAGTCATAACTCCGTGCAAGAAGACAATCACAGCCAAAGAAACCACGACGCTCTTCCAGGATAACGTGTTCAAACGATATGGTCTACCGACCAAAGTGGTATCCGACAGAGGTCCTCAGTTTGCGGCAAAGTTCACGCGAGAACTATGGAAGGGCTTAGGAATCACTCAGCACGGCTTATCACCCCTAGACGGACGGAGAAACAGAACGGGTTAATCAGGAGATCGAGTAATTCCTGCGGGTATTCTGCAACTACCATCAAGATAACTGGGTAGACTTGATCCCCTTCGCAGAATTCTCCCACAACACCCGCAGACACTCCGCTACAGGGAAATCGCTGTTTGAAGTTCTCTATGGATTTAATCCGCCGTATTCGGTGGATTCAGCGTTGGAGACCAAGGTGCCCGCAGTGACTGAACACTTACAGTTAATCAAGGAAGTCCAAGAAGACGCAGCGGCCAGCCTACAGATAGCGGCGCAGCACGCCAAAGACTGGGACCTACACCGGAAACTTCCGCAGTGGGAAACAGGAACCCAAGTTTGGTTAGAAGGAACACATATTTGGATGACTCATCCAAAGTTCAAACTGGCACCTAGGTGTTATGGTCCTTTCCAAGTGACCGAAAGAATTGGCTCCCTGGCTTATTGGCTGAAAATACCTGAAACATGGAAGATACACCCGGTATTTCATGCCTCCGTGCTCACCGAATATCATGAGACAGCGGCCCATGGAGAGAACTTTCCCAGACCAGCACCAGAAATCCTGAATGAAGAAGAACACTACGAAGTAGAGACCATTCTAGATTCAAGGCGCCAGGGACGAGGAACCAAATACCTCGTCAAGTGGGTCGGATACTCTGAAACGGATAACACTTGGGAACCCTTTGCCCTCCTCAAAGATACGGCCGATGAAGCGCTTCGTGAGTTTCACGAAAGCTACCCCAACAAACCCTGACCAGTGGCGATTAAGTTGTAAGGGGGTATATAAAGAGGAGCGACCTCCCTTTATCGAAAGCAAGAATATCCTCCCCAGCACATGTCCGACCACTCCTCTCTTGATTACTCCCCAGAACGCGCTATGCTCATCTATGAAGGAACTACCTCTTCACCATCAAGGAACCCCTCACCAGACATCATTTTGGCCGTGGCCAACCCTGACACTGGACGACCTAGCCAAGGCAGCCACCCAGCGTCTTCAGAGGGAGTTTCCATACCAGTCTCCACCCGTCTCCCCACGCTCACCGCCAAAGATTGAGCGGAACTACGAGCCTCATCTCGGATTGAGGGAACTCATGATGAGCACGATGAGAGACGTCAAGAAGAAGGAAGACCTTCTCCGCCAACGCCTCCGCAACCGACGACAACATTGGCTCAAGGAAACGCAAGACCGGAGACGAGAAGTAGCAGAGGACAAAGAAACCATGCAAATTTGGCAACGTCTACAGTTACTGAGACAGGTATATGTGAATCAGCAACGACTAGTGCATCGGCTGCCAGGACCAGAAGACCCCCTGTCGGTGGTGGAGATGTGCACCCCTGAGAACTGGAAGGATTAGGGGATGCGCTGCTCCAGCGCACCACAATCTCGGCGGTAATACAGATGGCCACAGCGCTAGCCTTACAGAGGCTCGCTAATTATTTCGCAGGGCAACCAGGGAGCGAGAACAGTGATGTTCCCAGGCGCCTCGCAGACGCAAGTGACCAGGTCAGGCTTTTGGCCTATGCCGACGATCATCAAGCGGCCTCCTGGTATGCCAGAGGAAATAATGGGGTGTACGCCCTACTCATCCACCCCGATGAATTCTCCTCCTTCATCAACCTGGAGCTCTTACCTGCCCTCATCTCAAGCGCAGATCCAGTACTCTCTCCTCACCCCCAGCCCGTTCGGATTGACCCATTCTGCGTCCAACCAGAGGACGACGAAACCGGCAGAACCATGCCAGCACCAACCAGTCGAGACACTGTTACGAACCGCTCGTTCAGTAACCCAAGAGTAACAGGTTCTTCCCTAGGTCGCACAATGGACTGAGTGGTGGACGGAGTCTCGACTGTATCAGGCAATGATACAGGAGGGAATAGTGATTGGCTCTAAGAGTCCTGTATGCGTAGATACAGGGGGAACGAAGAGCTTCGTATTCGAAGATACGAATGAACGAAAGTTCCACTGTGGGAAGACAGTGGTAAACGAAGAGAATAGACTGAAGATCCTCAGCCTATTCTATGGGCCTCATATACTGTATAGGGTATAGGGTAGGTAAGAGTCCGTGTGCTTCTCCAGGTTTCCATCCTAGGAGAGCTGTGGCCGCCGTCTTTCTCATCGGCGCCTACTCTTGTACTTCTCCAGTCGCACTGATCCATCATGGTGCGACGAGGTGCTTACCCATAAGCCCTAAGCCCATGGCATGTGAATGCCTCCCTTATTACTGTGTGAACTTCGTGAGCCTCATGTCCCTCTCATATAGCCTCTACCGATGTCTTGAAGAACCATCGGTCTTGTCGGCTCCTAAGGACATGCCGAATACCTTGGTGTACGCTCCGTAGTGGAGCCGCCTAGCATGTGATGCTTGATCCATCGGATAGACCGGCCGCGAAGGGCCCCGATGGGTCAAGTCATAACATTACCCCCTTTCTAGGTCCCAACTCCTGAGGGGACTACTCGCTTGAGCAGAAACGAGCTTCATCGTCATTCCACGGACAATTGCTTGTGGTCGTCAAAATAGATTGGGATGCGTCTTCCCAATATCACTTCGTTTTCTGGGGCGAAGACCGACCTACGTCGTTTACAACGCCTAGGAGTTTTCGTCTCCGTTGAGCTGTTTGATTTGAAGTCCTGCAGTATCAGCCACAATACTGTGTTTCTCCTCGGTGTTCTTCCTTCACCGTACGTTTTGTGTGAGTACGCTCCTAGAGTCAATAGGCAGCTACTCGACCAGGGCTCCCTGGTAGGTTTGATGAGCCAGTGTCGTCTGGCGACGATGCAGAAAGGTGTTGTGCGAATGATTATAGGATGAAATAGAAACTCGTCTGTGGATGGGTGTGTGTCGTTCTTCTTCAAAGTGCCGAAGGCCATGTCTCAGTGTTTCCAGGATAGATTTTCATCTCCTTGATCTCCGGTATCGAGGGGGACTCCAGGTGTGTGGGTTGATCGCTTTACTAAGGCTTAGGCCCACCAACCTATCAAGAGCGAGCATTTCTCTTGACTTGTCTTGAGTCCGGCAAGACCCCTTTGAAGATCCCTAACTCTGTCAGCCCCATACGGTGGCCTTGTCAGGTTAGAGATTGAGTGTTCGTCCAGAGTTTGTTTTTCACTAAGGGTATTGGACACGAGGTAAGGACTTTGAAGGATAGACTTTGAACCCCATGGTCTCTTGAATAGATCATGGTATCCACCTTGACGGTAATTATGCGGGGTCAGCGTAAGGTATGTCCTGGTAGTTTAACGTCGTGCCGGACGTCCGTAGTTTTGCGTCTTTGCGGACGTCCGCTAGTTTATCCTTAAGTCGTTGCGGACTGAGGCTAGTTTATACATAAGTCGTTGCGGACTGCCCTGCTAGTTTATGCCAAGGTCGTTGCGGACCTATCCATCTTCCAACGTAGGAGTACCTGTAAACAAGACAGCAGGCGTTTCTGCGCGCCGGAACATTCATCGGTGATGCGCATAGGGCCGTAGACCAGTCCTCCTTCTTGACAGGGTTCCCATTGAGGAAGATGGTGACGGTTTATACTATATCAAACCGGATAACTTATAGAGTTGCGAGAATAGACTGGAAGCCTATTTTGACACAACTCACATGGCCCTGTAGACAGAAGGGCAGCTCAGTTTATTCGTCATGAAGGACGGCAACTAGTTTATAGTCATTGCGGACGTTCGCTATCGCCTGGCTTGAACCTCCCGAGCCTCGATAGATTTAATCCTCCGGGGTGAGGGTAGTTTAAGGTCATTTCGGACTAGTTGATGGTCAAGGTCGTGACCATCAACCACGTCTCCTATACCTGAAGGAGTAAATAGTTTATCGTCATTGCGGACTAGATCAACATCGTGGTGTCAACAACGATGTCGATCGACATCTCCTATGCTGAAAGGAGTGGTAGTTTAACGTCTTTGCGGACGCGTAGTTTTACATCGTTGCGGATGATCGCAACCGAGGCACGGTCCCAGTTGCCTCTTGACTGGCCCTTGAAGCGGAATCCTTGCTTCGGACTTCAAGGGTAGAATGGGCGCACCATGGAGTAGTCGTGGTTTGTCGTCGGAAGACTGACAACCCGCTCCATGTCCCCAAACCCCTCGCACGGAATTGAACCGTGTCGACCCCATATTCTTTTACTGTAGGGCGTATGGAATATGGAAGCGCCTCGACCTAGTCGGCAGGGTTCTGCAACGGTGGAGGCCCTCACTTCCACCGTCTGCCAGAATACAACCACGCTCCGAGGGTCTTGGTAGCTTTAGCGTCGTTCCGGACGGTAACTAGTTTATCGTCATTGCGGACCAAGCCTTTCGCAGTTTTACATCGTTGCGGATGTTCTTCTCCGTTTTGGGTACTAATGGAGTGCGGCCATCAGTTCCTGCATCGCTGATAGGGTCCCCTAATGCGGAAAAGACCCTGTAAAACGGAGATCCAAAGTGGGACGTCCAAGACACCTGTCAGACCTTGACAGCGAGGTTGGTCCACCGTTCCCCAACGGTGGGTATGCAACACGATTTCCCACCAATATTCATGCATCATTCATGTACCAGTCGGTTATGTTGTGAATCCTGAGGGCCTCCTAATGCGGAAAGGGCCCTGTAAAACTGGGGATCCAAGCGGGACGCCCGATTCGCTTGTCAGAATACCTCTTGACAACGAGAGTGTTGAATGCTTGTCCTTCATCTTGAGACCGGAGGGCTGCAACGCGAAATGGTCAGGTACTTCCCCTGCCTTCTTATCTTTTCACAGTTTAACGTCATGCAGGACGTCGTTTCCGGCGTCCTGTGCGTGAAACCGGTACCTGTGATGCGGAGGGTCCTTTCCTCTCCGTCATCATGTTAAAACCAGGGGTTCCTCAACTCCCTGGTTTAGTATCCTCCGCCAATGTCTCCATAATCTCCGTACCCTTCGTCTGGTCTGTAGTAGGGGTCGGCGTCGTCGTAGTTATCGCCTTCGACCTCGTCCCAGGCGTCTAGTTCCGCTCGAGTCCAGGAAGTAGTTCGCTGAGTCGGGCGCTGGCGGATTGGAGCCCTTCTACCAATGTGCGGATGTGCTCCTTCAGCTCGATTATCTCGAGGACGGTTTGGAGTCGGCGAATCTCTTGGTCGAGTTCTTCTAGGACTGCTTCGCCTGGGCTGGAGGGTTGCCCTTGTTCTCTGGCTCCCTCGTCCCTCATTCCTCCTGTACCTTGGAGGATGCTCCTCATTGCTGCCTCCTGCGTCCTGCCCGGTGGATTGTCCTGCCGATATGGGAGGAAGGGCCTCTCGGTCTCTTCGGGCCTGTCGTTGGACCGTAGCCCAGACGTATTCGGTCTGGGTGGTCGCGTCTCGACTGCTTGTAGCCGGTACCGCTCTGCTAGCTTCGCTCCATGGTTGGACGCGGAATGGGTCAGTCCGAACGGGACGGGCGTGACTTGAATGTCCTGTGTCGGTGCGCGAGATGAGGGCGGGTAGGAGCTCCAGATTGATGAAGGAGGAGAACTCGTCCGGATGAATGAGTAGGGCGTAAGCCCCATTATTTCCTCGGGCATACCAGGAGGCGGCCCTGTGATCATCTGCATAGGCCAGAAGCCTGACCTGGTCGCTCGCGTCAGCGAGGCGTCGGGGTATGTCGTCGCTCTCGCTTCCTGGTTGCCCTGCGAAGAAGTTAGCGAGCCTTTGCAAGGCCAGCGCTGTGGCCATCTGAATTACCGCGGAGATGGTGGTGCGCTGGAGTAGTGCGTCTCCTAGCCCTTCCAACTCTCCGGGGTGCAGATCTCGACTACTGGTAGGGGGTCCTCTGGTCCTGGCAGCTGATGTACCAGCCGTTGCTGGTTCTTGTACACCTGCCTCAACAGTTGTAGGCGATGCCAGGTTCGAAGGGTTTCCTGGTCTTCTTCCGCCTCTCGTCTCCTGTCTTGCGTCTCCTTGAGCCAACGCTGTCGTCGGTCGCGGAGGCGTTGACGGAGCATGCCTTCCTTCTGCTTGACGTCTTTCATCGTGCTCGTCATGAGCTCTCTCAAACCGTGGTGAGGCTCGGGGATCCGTTCGATCTTCGATGGTGAGCGCGGTTTGGTGGACACTGATTTGTACAGGAGTTCCTCCTGGTGTCGTTGGGCGGCTGCTTCGGCTAGGGCGTCCAGTGTCGGGGTTGGCCACGGCCAGAATGATGTCTGGCGAGGGGTTTCTTGAAGGGGAGGAGGTTTCCGTCATCAATGAGCATGGCACGTCCAGGGGAGTATTCCAGGGAGGAGTGGTTGGACATGTGTTGGGGAGGATTCTTGCTTTGAAAGAGGGGGAATGCCTCCCTTTTTATATCTTTCTAAAGCCTAATCGCCGCTGGTCGGGGCTTGTCTGGGTAGCTTTCGTGGAATTCACGAAGCGCCTCGTCGGCCGTATCTTTGAGGAGGGCAAAGGGTTCCCAAGTGTTATCGGCCTCGGAGTATCCGACCCACTTGACAAGGTACTTGGTCCCTCGTCCCTGGCGTCTTGAATCTAGAATGGCCTCCACTTCGTAGTGCTCTTCTTCATTCAGGATCTCTGGGGCAGGTCTGGGGAAGTTCCTTCCGTGGGCCTCTGTCTCGTGATATTTCGTGAGTATGGAGGCATGAAACACCGGGTGTATCTTCCATGTTTCGGGTATTTCCAACCGATAAGCCAGAGGACCGACTCTTTCAGTCACTGAAAAGGGGCCATAGCGTCTAGGTGCCAGCTTGAATTTCGGATGAGTCGTCCGAATATGGGTTCCTTCTAACCAAACTTGGGTTCCTACTTCCCATTGCGGAAGTTTCCTGTGTAGGTCCCGGTCCTTGGCGTGCTGCGCTGCTATTTGTAGACTTGCGGCCGCATCCTCTTGGACTTCTTTGATTAGTCGCAAACGTTCAGTTACTGCGGGCACCTTGGTCTCCAGAGCTGAGTCGACCGAATATGGTGGGTTGAACCCGTAAAGGACTTCAAACGGCGACTTCCCAGTGGCGGAGTGTCTTCGGGTGTTGTGGGAGAATTCTGCGAAGGGAATCAAGTCTACCCAGTTATCTTGATGTTAGTTGCAGAAAAATCGCAGGAATTGGCGATCTCTTGGTTTACCCTTTCTGTTTCTCCGTCCTTTTGGGGTGTTAGGCCGTGCTGAGGGCAGGGGTGATTCCCATTCCTTTCCATAAGTTCCTTGTGAACTTTGCAGCAAATTGAGGACCTCTGTCGGACACCACTTTGGTTGGCAAACCATATCGTTTGAACACATTGTCCTGGAAGAGCGTCGTGGTTTCTCCGGCCGTGATTGTCTTCCTTGCACGGAGTTATGACTATTCCTTTGACAGACCCTGATCGACTACCACATTGATCGAATCGTAGCCTCTGCTTTCTGGGAGGTCTGTACGAAGTCGGTGGATATAAAGCGCCAAGGGGCGTTTTGTGGTTTCCACGGTTGGATCGGTGGATGGGGTCCTATGGGGAAGGTCTTGGTAGATTGGCATACTGCACATCCATCCACATACTCGTGTACGAATTTGGTCATGCTTGACCACCAGTAATGGCGTTTGGACCAATTCTAAGGTCTTTGCTCGGCCCGGGTGTCCCTGTAGCCATAGTGTCATGGTGCGTTTGACAATCATTCGGGAGGTCGTCCCTTGGGACGCATATCTAACCGTCGCGCTTGTGATGCCCTCTTCATGTGTCCATTTTCCTAGGTCGCCCTTCATTGCTTTTGGACCTTTTCCAGCAGTTTCTTGAGGGCGACATCAACCAGCAAAATCGAGTTCAGAGCGCGAGTGTCGAATAAGGGAGAGGATGTCCGAGTATACGGAGTTCCGTTGCTTTGACGTGTATGCCTTCGCTTGGCTCTACTAGAGTTTCGCTGGACTCGGTGAAAAGTCTGGACGGGGAGTAGAGTCTGAGCCTTGTTATCAGATTTCACCCCTCACTAGGTATGGACGCCTGGACAGAGCATCCGCATGATTAGTAGTTCCAGCTTTGTAACTGAGCTGGAAGTCAAATCGGGACAAAAACAGACTCCAGCGCGCTTGTCGCCTTGACAGGTCGCGCGCCGTTTTAAAGTGTTCGAGGTTTTTTGGTCCGTCCAGACTTCAAAAAGGGTGTCGAGCGCCTTCGAGGTAGTGTTTCCAGTGTTCCAGTGCCTTGATGATGGCGAGGAGTTCGCGATCATGCACGTCGTAATTTCGTTCGGGGGTGAGAACGATCCTGAGAGGTATGCAACAGGGTGCCAGTCATTATCAGGTCCTTCCTGTAAGAGGACTGCACCATATGCTGCGAGGGAAAGCGTCGGTAACAAGCTGGTAGGGCGCATCTGTCAGGGTACAACAGGACGGGTCGGCTGGTGAAGGTTTCTTCAGTCGATCGAACGCCTGTTGGCACTCCGTGGTCCAGTCCCCATTTCACATCCTTCTTTGTGAGGTCATGCAGGGGCCCGAGCGATCAGAGAGAATTTATCAATGAATCGTCGGTAGAAGTTCCCTAAGCCTAAGAAAGAGCGGATGTCGCGAACTGTGCGGGGAGTGGGCCATTCCTGGATAGCTTCAATCTTCGAGTCTTCCATAGCGACGTGGTCCTTTGAGATCGTGTACCCAAGGTAGTTCAGCTTTTCCTTGTGGAACTCGCACTTCTCTGGTTTGAGGTAGAGATCGTTGTCGCGCAGGATTTGGAGGACTCGCCGAAGAATCACAATGTGTTCCGCTGTGGTCTTCGTGAAGATGAGGATGTCGTCCATATATACCGTTATCTTCCGGGCCAGGATGAGTTCTTGGAAGATCATGTTCATCATGGCTTGGAAGGTTCCTGGGGAGTTACAGAGCCAAAGAACATCACCGTGGGTTCGAAAAGTCCCAAGGGGTGACGAAGGCCGCCTTGGATTCGTCTCCCTTCTTGATGCGCACGTTGTTATATCCCCACCGAACATCGAGCTTTGAGAACACCGTTGCGCCTTAATGATGTCCAATAGTTCTTGGATTAATGGCAGGGGGGTGACATCTCGAATAGTGTGTTCGTTAAGGTGGCGATAGTCTTGTACCGGACGGAGCTTCCCATCTTTCTTGCCTATGAAAAAGAAAGAGCCGCGCTATGTGCTGTTGACCGACGTATTGTTCCTCTGGAAAGGTGCTCTTTGACGAATTTACCTAGCTCGTCATGTTTTTCCGGGCTCAAGGGAAATATCCACGGGGCCTGGGGTACAAAAGACGGTTTGAGGTTTATCGCGTGGTCCCATACTGTATGTTGGGGAAGTCTCTGTGATCGTCGTTCGCTGAAGATGTCGAGGTAAGAATGATATTCTGTCGGCACCCGACCCTTTAAGTCGGTGGTGTCGATTTCTTTCCTCCAGGTCTTCGTCAAAGCTTGCGAACCCGAGGGTTCTGGGGCTACCTTCCTAATGACGGGTTCTCCTGCGCTATCCATTGCGGAGGAGTCAGACGGTGTTTGCGCTTCTTCAGCGACTTTTTGAAGCTTCGCCCTGGGCCGCTTTCTGCTGAGCTTGCCGGCGGTCCTTCCTTTCGGCTACTTGTTCTTCGAGCCATTCCCGAGCTTTACGTTGTCGGGATTTGTGCTCGAGTAGTTCCATGAACCGAATTTCCATTCCTTCGTGGGTACTTGGCTCCATTGTTCTTTAGTCCCCGTCCACAAAGGTCCTACCGGTTTCTGAGACAAGATGCGGTTTCATCCGCTGAGGAACCTTGTCACCGTAGTTTCGCTAGCCATGCCTTCTTGGTAGGCTCTTCCTTGCCTTGGTAAACCCATACGGTGTTGGCAATCTCTGGGGCAACGATCAAAGTGTACCTCACGGCGCCTCCACCCGATGGAGGGGTCGTGGTATTTCAGCCAATCCGTTCCTAGGAGCATGTCGTCTTTCCTAGATTGGTGATGAACATTTGGACGCGTTCAGTGTGAGTTCTCCCCCGTCTATCCTTGACGGTGAGATTCGCGTCCAGGCCTCGTCGAATGAGGCCTGCCTTGTTGATGGTGTCATCGACGTTGCGAACGCGGATGGGGCGGTTTAAAGGATAAGTGGAAGGTTGTGCTTCTGTACCCACCCCTCATTTACCAAAATCCCTTCGCATGCTGAGTCGATGGCGGCTCTGGCTCCAGCGCTTCTTCCTTGAGTTGTTAACCGCACGTCAAGTCGAATGGGGTAATAATGTGACTGTCATTGCTCCGATTCGAATATATGACGGGGAATCATACTCGAGTTTCCTTGACCCTCTCTCTTCGGCTGGTGAAGGAGAGGTCAGGAAAAATCCTCTGCCAGATCTACCAACATCTGCCTTTGCTCGGCCTTCCCTACTCCTTGGAAGAGCGCTCGGACGCCATTAATATCACTGATGGGTCCGTTGCTTCGTCGTCCGTTAGGCGGTACGTAGCGCTCTCCATCGCTCTGGCGTGATCCTCCCCTTCTCGCGGAAGGGTCCTCACGTTCCACCGAATTACCAGGTTGTGGTACCCGACAGTGGTGGCCATGAGAACTCCCCTCCTCCAATCCTCGATGTAGTCGCGCATCGTTTCCCACTGGGGATTCTTGCTCGTCTTCATCCTCCATGTCTGCAGCGCGAGTTCGTCTACCTCCTCTGCCCACCGACTTGCGCGAATTTCCTCGAGACGGGGGAACGCCTCTACGAGGGGAAGGACAATCAGCTATCCCGTGCCCTGGTTTTCCGCAATTGTAGCAGGAGAAGGGAGCAGGTCTCTTGCCATCGTATACGCGCTTGTTCCGACTGGCGTTTCTTTTGCGAGAGGCATCAATATCCATGTCAACCACCTGGTTGTTCATTCTGCGAGGGGCGGTGGTAGAGTTATAACGACGAGCTGGTTGGAGGTGAAAGCGATTGAGGAAGTCGCTTCGGAATGAGGTGGAGTTGGCGAGGATCGCCTTTTGAGCACTTCGGGCTCTCAAGCGTCCATCTATTTCACAGGCAGTGTTAACCCAGTCTTGGATTGTGTCTTTCGGCGGAGTTTCTTTGTCATAGATCTTGTCCATGACTCTCGGATCGAGCCCCCTCTGGAAGTAGGGAACTTGTTCCCTGTCGGTGATGTCGGCGTCGGCGGCTATAAGGATGAATTGGTTTGAATATTCATCTACCGTCATCTTCCCCTGAGAGAAAGACATGAGGGCGCTTCGGGCCTTGTCCGTGAGGTTCGTTTCCTTGAACTGGAGTTTAAACCTGACAAGGAAGTCGTCCCAAGTTCCTACGGTCTTGGGCGGGGTCGCCCCTACTGTCTTCTTTAGGAAGCTCTCTGCCCATACGCCGGCCGTCCCATATCTCATGCAAGAGAGAGCGAGAGAAACCTTGTCTGAATCCGTCTTGTATCGGTCTGGTTCTGCTGTAAAAAGGAGGAGGCAATTCATGATGAATTTCTGTGATTGTGTTCGGTCCCCTTCAAAGTTATCAGGGAGCTTGAGCTTGCCCCTTCCCGACGAGACGGGGGGGTCTGTAGGATTTGACATAATATTTCGGGTGTTGATCGGTGTTTGAATATCCGAGGATTCGGACTCGGATGTTCCTTCTTCTTCCTCCGATGTGTCCGGGATTTCCGGTTCGGGGTTCCTGTACTGGGGTGGCTCTACCCAGTCTTCTGCTGTTTCGTTCCAAGCCCACTCAGCTTCTGTTCCGTCTTCTCTTGTGAAGAAGTATCGTCCTTCTCGGTACGAGCAGTTATCAAAGTTTGGGGGTGCTGGCCGATTGGTGTCGGAGTAATACCAGCGGTTTTCTCTTTGATGGATAGGACGATTGTTCTGTCGAAGTTGGTTCTGGGTTCGTCTAGTGCCTGGTGGAAATCCTAGGCCTAGGTCTTGCTCCAGGGTGTGTGAAGTAACTCTCTTCGGTGGGGGTCTATGCCACCGATGAGGGTTGTGAGAAAGAGTGTGGCAGCAAGCAGAGTGTGGTGCAAGGTAGGGGCAAAAGCGAGTCTATTCTAGTGTTACGAACCGCTCGTTCAGTAACCCAAGAGTAACAGGTTCTTCCCTAGGTCGCACAATGGACTGAGTGGTGGACGGAGTCTCGACTGTATCAGGCAATGATACAGGAGGGAATAGTGATTGGCTCTAAGAGTCCTGTATGCGTAGATACAGGGGGAACGAAGAGCTTCGTATTCGAAGATACGAATGAACGAAAGTTCCACTGTGGGAAGACAGTGGTAAACGAAGAGAATAGACTGAAGATCCTCAGCCTATTCTATGGGCCTCATATACTGTATAGGGTATAGGGTAAGAGTCCGTGTGCTTCTCCAGGTTTCCATCCTAGGAGAGCTGTGGCCGCCGTCTTTCTCATCGGCGCCTACTCTTGTACTTCTCCAGTCGCACTGATCCATCATGGTGCGACGAGGTGCTTACCCATAAGCCCTAAGCCCATGGCATGTGAATGCCTCCCTTATTACTGTGTGAACTTCGTGAGCCTCATGTCCCTCTCATATAGCCTCTACCGATGTCTTGAAGAACCATCGGTCTTGTCGGCTCCTAAGGACATGCCGAATACCTTGGTGTACGCCCCGTAGTGGAGCCGCCTAGCATGTGATGCTTGATCCATCGGATAGACCGGCCGCGAAGGGCCCCGATGGGTCAAGTCATAACAGACACAGCTGTCCAGACAGAATATGTCTGGACTACAGTACAGCAACAGGCACGACGGGATCGAGAGACCCTTCCTCCCGTATCAACAGGACAATCCACCGGGCAGGACACCGGAGGCAGCAATGAGGAGTATCCTCCAAGGTACAGGAGGAACGAGAGAAGAGGAAATCCAAGGACAAGGGTGGCACCCCGACCCGGGCAAGAAACTCCTGGAAGAACTCGACCAAGAGATTCGCCGGCTCCAAACCGTCCTCGAGATAATCGAACTGAGGGAACGCATCCTCACTTTGGCAGACGAACTCAAGTCCGCCAGCGACCAGCTCAGCGAACTGCTGCCTGGACTCGAGCTGAATTAGACGCATGGAATGAGGTCGATAATGGGAATTACGACGACGCCGACCCATATTACCGACCCGACGAGGGATACGGAGATTTTGGGGACATCGGCGGAGGATATTAGACAAGGGAGTTGAGAAACCCCTTGTCTCAGAAGGTGACGGAGAGGAAAGGACCCTCCGCACCACAGGTACCGGTTTCACGCACAGGACACCGAAGTTATACGTCCTGCATGACGTTAAACTGTGAAAAGATAAGAAGGCAGGGGAAGTACCTGGCCATGCGCGTTTCAACCCTCCGGTCTGGAAGGACAAGCATCTCACACTCTCGTTGTCAAGAGGTATTCTGACAAGCAAATTGGGCGTCCCGCTTGGATCCCCAGTTTTACAGGACCCTTTCCGCATTAGGAGGTCCTTGGATTCAACAAATAACTGGTACTGATATGCCGGCTCTTTGATCGTGTGGCGCGACCGAAGGGCTATGATGATGCAAGAATATTGGTGGGAAATTGTGTTGCATGTTCACCGTTGGGGAACGGTGGACCCTACCTCGCTGTCAAGGTCTGACAGGTGTCTTGGACGTCCCACTTTGGATCTCCAGTTTTACAGGGCCGTTTCCGCATTAGGGGCCCTATCTGCGATGCCGTGCTTAGTGACCGCACTTCACTAAGTAACCAAATAGGACAAATCACATCCGCAACGATATAAAACTACGAATGGCTTGGTCCGCAATGACTATAAACTAGTTACCGTCCGGAACGACGTTAAAGCTACCAAGGACCATCGGAGCGTGGTTGCATTCTGGCAGATGGTGGAAGGGAGGGCCTCCACCATTGCAGAACCCTGCCGACTAGGTCAAGGCGCTTCCATATTCCATACGCCTTACAGTAAAAGAATATGGGGTTGACACGGTTCAATTCCGTGCGAGGGGTTTGGGGACATGGAGCGGGTTGTCAGCCATCCGACAGGACCATGACTACTCTATGGTGCGCCCACTCTACCCTTGAAGTCCGAAGCAAGGATTCCGCTTCAAGGGCCAGTCAAGAGGCAACTAGGATCGTGCCTCAGGTTAGGACGTCCTCCATGACGGTAAACTAGGATTGCCCTTTCCTTTACAGGGCCAACGTCCGAAGACGTTAAACTACCGCTCCTTTCAGTATAGGAGATGTTGATTGACATTGTTGTTGACTCCATGATGTTGATCTAGTCCGCAATGACGATAAACTATTTACTCCTTCAAGCTATAAGAGATGTGGTTGATGGCTACGACCTTAGCCACCAACTAGTCCGAAATGACCTTAAACTACCCTCACCCCGGAGGATTAAATCTATTGAGGCTCGGGAGGTTCAAGCCAGGCGATAGCGGACGTCCGCAATGACTATAAACTAGTTGCCGTCCTTCATGACAATAAACTGAGCCGCCCTTCATGTACAGGGCCATGTGAGTTGTGTCAAAATAGGCTCCAACGTCTATTCTGGCAACTCTATAAGTTATCCGGTTTGATATAGTATAAACCGTCACCATCTTGCCTCGATGGAAACCCTGTCAAGACGGTTGTACTTGTCTAGGGCCCTATGCGCATCACCGATGAATGTTCCGGCGCGCAGAAAAGGTCTTCCATCTTGTTTACAGGTACTCCTACGTTGGAAAATGGATAGGTCCGCAACGACCTTAGCGTAAACTAGCAGGGCAGTCTGCAACAACTTATGTATAAACTAGCCTCAGTCCGCGAAGACTTAAGGATAAACTAGAGGACGCCCGCAAAGACACAAAACTACGGATGTCCGGCACGACGATAAACTACCAGGACATACCTTACGCTGACCCCAATAATTACCGTCAAGGTGGATACCATGGTTTACTCAAGGAACCATGGGGTTCAAAGTCTATTCTTCAAAATCCTTACCTCGTGTTCAATATGTGGAGCGTGGCTGCATGCTCGCTCCCATGTGACAAACAAACTCTGGACAAACACCAATCTCTAACCAGGACGGGCCACCGTATGGGGCTGACAGAGTTAGTGATCTTCAAAGGGGTCTTGCCGGACTCAAACAAGTCAAGAACTGTCTATTCTTGATAGGTTGGTGGGCCTAAGCCTTAGTAAAGCGATCAACCCACACACCTGGAGTCCCCCTCGATACCGGAGATCACGGAGATGAAGATCTATCCTGGAAACACTGAAGCATGGCCTTCGGCATTATGAAGAAGAACAACACACACCCATCCACAGACAAGTTCTAACTCATCCATAAATCATTCGCATCAGCACTTTCTTTGACCACAAGCAGGGAGTCCTGTTTCGAGGGATCGCCTTTTGACTCAAGGGATTGCCTCGCATCAAAACGTACCGATGAAGGAAAACATCGGGAGAAGACGCAATATTGTGGCAATATTGCTGATATCCGTATCAATCGAAGTCAACGGAGATGGAAAACTCCTAGGCGTTGTAAACAACGAAAGCTCTTGTACGCCACCTGTAGGTAAGATTCCATTGGACATGCGTCCTTTTGTCATGCCTATACGCTTGTTTGTAATTGGATCATGGACAATTTTATTGATAAAGAAGTTGAAGGAAGGATATTTTGGCATGTGGCATGCAGAAAGAGCATCATCAGTATGCTTGTGATGCGTGGTGGCATTGTTGAAGAAAATATGTGGCGGTCCTGTGGATAATATTTGCAAAGGATATCGATGGCTCGATGTGTTTGTGACAGGACGTGGTCATTATTGTAATAGCCCATGCGGTTTGCGCCTGCTTTAAAAAACACACAGGCCGTCTCCGCATCATCTGGAGACTGAAGCCATCCATAGTCCGCAGAAACAAAGTTTGCAACCATAAGAGATGGGCCATTGCCCTTGGGATCAAGTGTGTGGCCTATATTGGTGTTCTTTCGAACCCACTGCCCTCTTTGACGATCATATCCATAGAATGTCAACTGGTCATACAGCCAGACCGAGGTGTAGGGCGCACCACCTAAATCTCACTGAACAAGATTCCCATCGTTATCGTATATGCGCATGTAAGGTTCAATAGTTTGGAAGAAATCATGGACAAAGATCCTTCGATATGCCACAACATCAGGTTGTTCATGTCCATCTTCGTACATGGAGCGATAGCCAGTAGGGGACCAACAAAAGTCAAGGTCATCAAAGAGCCAGTGCTTTGCGGTTGCAAGGGATATGCCCCCCGTCATAGAATACCGCTGTTGAACATCAGGACGCTTCAGATATTCATAGAGATGAACAGCGTGTATGTAACAACCAATAGATGCGAGGTGTGTTTCAATCTGGTCCCGCAATTCTTTGCAGTCTTCAAGTTGAGAATGATTACACTTCCCAAAGGGATTGAAAGGGATGGTTGTGCAATCGTGAATGGAGGCTCGAGCACGTGAGCACAAAAGATCTATGTGGCTTCGACCACCTTTTCCACAACCTTGCACTGTCAGCTATGCAGCCTCAGTCCATTGACCTCGGGTCGGTGAAGCTGTGAGAGTATAGTGGTTTAGAAGGACGCGAACTTCATCAAGTTGTTCCCAAGCCCAAGTATCTAAGACGGTGTGTTGGTATCCTCGACCAGAATGGCGAGGCGGCTTCAAGAGCAGCTCAAGGTCGGTGAGAGCCGCGCATGCCACAAGCTTGCTAGGTGGCAGCCTTGTGTGACCACAAGGGCAGCTACAAACAGCCTGCAGATGAACAATGTCACGAGCAGCCAGGTTGCAAGTGTGCGCATACTCACGGGCCTCTTGCTCATAAGGATTAGAGTCCATGCCAATGGCGAGAAATTTGAGAGGGTAGGACGTAGCAACAGTGTCTGCCACTTTTGTAAGGGAAGGGTTATACTCGTCGTCTTGGGGATCACAGAGCTGGCTGTCTGTGGCTGAAGCAGACTTGTGCAAAGTGTAGTCACTTATATTTAAGTCGCTGAAAGCAGGATCATGATTGAAGGACAATGGTGGACAGTCAATAGGCTCATTGGGAGGCATTTCTGACACTAATAATGCCGTGGGCATTAAAGCATGAGACTCGGAAAGGTATGAAGGTGGATTATGATGAAGTCACTTACACGGCTCTTCCTCTACCATACCATTGTTAGACACAGATGAGGCACTTGTTACAGGTACCGGAGGTGTTCTGCTATGATTGGATAGTGAATGAAGGGCCGAATCCCACACCATGAACATCTTCGGAGAGTTGTCTGGTGAAACAGAACAATTAACACAAAATATTGCAATATTGTGCTGCATTTCTGATGGTGCAGTGCTTCAAAGACGTCTGCAACTACACACAGGAGGCTCATTCTGTGAGAATAATCAGTCTAATGATGCTGAACAACAGCTGAGATGACGCACCTCCGAGGAACTAGCCGCCGGTATAATCAAGGTTCTCCTTTGTGATTGGTGGTGTTCTTTCCTGTTTCTTGCTTGTAAGCATGTTCGCATGATATGGGGGATAGACGAGAGAGAAATCAATGTAGAGAAAGATGGCTTGAGCACAGCGTGAGCGCGACAAAAGAAAACGCGCAGGGCACGCAGGAGCTAAATGAACTTTGGACTAATCGGGACTGTCACGCTTGAGTCACGTGATGCTCCGGGATCGTGCATGAGCCCTGCCTTATGACCTTGCCTGCACGCTCTCAAGATTATATAATACCCCAATCCGTCCAAGGTCATCCCACGTTTTGTCACTTTTGCTTATGAAGGACACCTCTCTAGTAGACTCCCTCCGCTATGATAACCTCAACCGAACAGGCTCTTTCGTCTCTTCTGAAACAACTACCTCCGCCACTGGTCGATACTAGTACGCTAGAACATCTTGTTCGTAAAACACTAGAAGAAACACCGTCCAGGAGTACTCCTGACATTCGAAAGAGCCAGTGGGAGTACGCGTTGAAGAATGAGATATTCGCTTTGGCTGTGCGTCGCGTGTTCCTTGCATTTTATTAGTACAAACTGATAGCATAGCTATAGGCCAATGAAGGAGCGGCGTTGAACGATCCGGAAACGAACTACTATCGCGAGTTGGTGGTCAGGTTGGATCTGGTCCTCACGTTCACAGAGCACGGTTAGCCAACTTTTGTACGCAGTGATATGATAACCTGACCATGCCCCATTCCCGCAGATGCCTGTGAACCATCGTTCCCTCTTACAACTCTTCAAGACTTGTTGGAAACCCAGACCATCCCGTCATGTTCACACGTCTTCTCGTGGATCGAATCTCGAGCTGCCCGGCTCACCCAGGGCATGGTGCCTCAAAAGGGCAAGGCTCTGGTCCTTCTTCGCACTCTCAATGATCTTCTCCGTCGACTATCGAAGATGGGGTCGAATACCATCTTTTGTGGTCGAATCTTGACGTTCTTGAGCGGTGTGTTTCCACTTGGAGAGAGGAGTGGTGTCAACTTGCGTGGAGAGTATGGGCCAATATGGGAAGGGGTTCAGCTGAGAGCGAAGGATGAGAAGAAAGAGCAGACCGAAGCTCCTCCAGACGTCGACGAGAAGGCAGAGCCGGACGCAATGCAAGTCGATGAGCTCAAGCCTGACTCCCAGAGAGCTCCTCCATCTCCTTCGAAGCTTGCGGATAAGAAGAGTGAGAAGAAAGAAGGTAACTGCTCAGTGAAAGGCTCGTTTGATGTCTCCAGGCTGACTATCTCTGCCACAAGAATTCTACAACACATTCTGGTCTCTCCAGCTCCCCTTCTCGCGGCCCCCTCTTTTTTCTGCCCCCGAGACTTTCGCAGAATTCAAAGACGCAGTCATCAAAGTCATGCCCATCATCAAAGAGGCGAGTGCCAAAGAAAGGACGCTCATGGGCAACCGTTCACATGGTTCAGCCGGTGCTGCTCCCCTCAAGCGAAAACGCGAAGCTGATGCGGGTGAAGAACCCACTAGTAACGAGTACTTCTTTGCGAAATTCTTGACCAGCCCTGAACTGCTTGACCTTGAGGTTCGATTGATTTTGAATTCATGCCCTATGATGCTAAGCCTGTCGTCAAATTAGGTCGCCGACACTCATTTCCGCCGCCAATTCCTCTTTCAGTTGTTGATTCTTCTCACTCATCTCCTCACATTTACAAAGTCGGCCAAACTATCCTGGCAGACACCTCGGAACCGCTCTCTACAAATCGAGTTCACACTCGAACCACCCGATGCACAATGGGTCCAAGAGACCATCACGAAAACTCTTGATGAGCTCAAGCAGACCACACCAGGTGGTAGGGCATTTGCGGATAGTGTGCACATAATCTTAGAGCGGGAGAAGAATTGGGTTCGCTGGAAGAACGAGATGTGTACTCCATTTGATCGCGAACCTTACTCTCAAGAGGTCGATGGGAAGAAGGTTGGGTTGGAGGAGGCCACTAGAGAAGCCAGGAAAAAAATGAGAGTCGAACCTCCGGAATGGGAGCACGTCCTTGGGTCTGCGCCTTTGACCGAGATTTGGGAGATGGGATACAGGGACCTGTCAGACCTTCAACGACCATTCCAGTGCGTCTTAATCTTCTCCATCATTCCATCACGTATCTCTATAATTAAGCATATCAACGTTCACAGACCAGGAGATGTGAAGGACTTTGTGAAGAAAGTCAAGTTGGAAGATAACCGCATAGAAATGCGCAAGAAAGCGCTTGCAAGACAAGCAGAGCGTATTGCCCAAGCGCGCGCCAAAGCCACCGCGGCGGCAGCGAATCCTGTCTCTGAGACCAAGGAAGCTATCGTCCCTATAACACCAGCGGCTGTGGATGCTGCTCGGATCGCTACCTCAACTAGTGATCAGAATCCTCTTCTGCATCCTTCCCTTCCGGCCAAACCTGTAACATCGCCGAAACCGACGAAGGGGCCCGATACGGCCCCCATGTCGTCCCCAACGCCTGTGCAAGCACCATTACCACCGCCCGTAACACCCGCGCCGACGCCTGCTCCAGTAGTCACTGCGCCGTCTGCCCCTAGCGTTCCAATGCCTGCAGCGACGCCCGCCCCTGCACCAGTCCAACCTGCGTTGCCCCCGGACGACCAGATCGTCAAACTCGAAGAGGTAAGTTTCCCATCTATCAGCATCGCCCATGTCAGACTTAACGATGAACACCGAACAGAACAAACACCGTTGGTCATGGCTTGCACTGCGCACTGCTCGCGACCGATACCTTGCGCATTTTGGGAAGATAGGAACGGGTGACATCATCCTCCTTGCACAGGAGATTGAGAAAGAGGAAAAGGCAGAGAAGGAGCGGATTGCGCGGGGTCCAAATGGAGATGGCTCAGGCACTTTGGCGCCCAGCACGACTGGGGCAGGGGAGGAGAGAGCTGCGAGTGTGAATGACGCGGACGGAGATGCTTCCACGGGAAACGCGGAGGGGTATGTGAAAATGGAGACGTCATGATGCTACATGCTCATTTTCCAACCGTCTTGTCCTTGACTTTCACTTTGATCGGGTCGGCTTCTGTTTCCGTTCCTTTCGTCCTAAATCAAATCTCATACTTGTGGCACAGCCTGCACTTCTCCCGATGCTATAAATCTCTCTCACTAAAGGGAATGCTTATTTGGTGGCAGGTCCTCTTCCAATTTCGAGACGAGTGGCTTGAAATGAAAGTGACTCGGCCTGTTTCGTAGTGGATACAGCCACCTTAGCTTGATCACTCACTCTCTCGTTTGTCCGATCTTTCTCTCTCCTTTTCAAATGCATTTTCCCTGTTCCTGACCAGGATAGCCTGCTATTCTCATTGATCTGTTTCGAAGAGTGAATAAATGCGAAGCTTGGATACTCGTTGACGACCTCATCATGACAGCCAGATTTCTAAAGCTGGAATATTCACCTCAGAGCCCAGTTGCACGCTGTCCGGATCTCAAATCCTTATTCTCGAGGCTTGGGCATATCGTCCTGAATCTGGCTGGAACATTCAGCCTTGGTGTGCGAATTATGAGACCAGTAAAACTACTCCGCGACAAGTCCTGCTTCGTCCGACACAAGCTCTCGCCACTATTGAGTCGGTCATCACATCGAGGCAGTGTTGAATATCTTGCTATGATAACATAAGTAAGTCTATAGTAAGTACGCACATGCAAGTAAGCTACTTTTTCCGAGTCGCTCGGCTCCCGGCGACAGATCCGGCGACAGATTTCAGGGATTTGAAGTTTGTGTCTGCGTCGACCTCAGAGGGTGTCGGACTCGAGCGCTCGCGCTTTGCGTTGAGACCGAGGAAGCCTTTGACAGCTTTCCAAGGCCCACGGTGGGTTCTCGTGCCAATTCTAGCACCCATCTCATCTGTACTGTTCGTCCCACCCTGGCCCAGATCCTCCTTGACCTCCTTGACCTCCTCGATATGGGGGATGATAAATTCCTTTGGTACTGACACGGATATCCATCCATCGTATATGGTAGATATATCTTTAAGAAGCTGCGCAGCCTGATTTTGCTCCACACCATAGGCAATGCTAATAGATGTCTCTAGCTCTCTGTGCTGTTGCATATCGAGGCGCTTCCACGTCCTTGCAGCATTTATAATGACATAATGCGGTTCTACGTGAGAGTAGACCGCAGGTAAGTCGTAGAATGGATGCGGATATAATACCTTGGTAGTCATGGGTGCCGTAGTCTGAGACTGCTCGCCCTTGTCAGTTCGCTGGTAATGGACGATGTCCGAGGTTGTGTGTCCAGGAAGCGGCAAGAATCGATACTCAAAAACTTCCCCTGTTTCGTATATCTGTTTGGCAAGTTTCAGAGGAGCGGCTAACAAAGGAGTCATCCTTCTACCTACGTTGCGGATGTCGTGGCCAAGTTTATGTTTTTGCAAAATCCGACTGACCATCTCGAACGTTGGCAGGAACATAGCGCGCATTTTGTCAACGTATCGATGAATTGAAATGTACACTGAGCAATATATTTGAGAACGAGCAATGAAAGACGAGAGATGGATGATAATCTTACACCTTGCCACATTTCTAGCATCGTCGATGTTGAGCTTTTTGTAGCCTATTCCTAGGGCGTACTCAAGGTTAGTGAGCTTCAATGGTCAAATCATCAGTAAAGATGTCTCATGATGATAGGTGGAAAGGAAAAGGCTCACGAAGGTGTGGTCTCTCCTATCGCATTGAGGAAGGAAGTGGCAATACTCTACCTCGGCTTCTGTGTCCAATTGCCTAGTCACAAGGCATTGATGTGGGTGTGGATCCAATGCATCGACGACTCTCTTGGTGAATGGATCCGTCCCGGAAGTCAATTTTCTACCATCGTGCATGGAAGATCCTTGGATGATTTCATGCAACCTCTCCTCGGGTGATAGGGTAAATCTTTGAGGCTTAACGTAGTCGGAATCTTCGATGCGATTGACGGCCGACGAAATTAAGAATCCGTCGGGTGCCTTGGTATCGTGCCACGCTTCTTGGTGGGGCGTTCGAGCTGGGGCGGGGGCGGGGGTGTCGTCCAAATCGTATGCCAGACCAGTCAGACGCGAGTTCCGACTGCAGCTTCTAGTTGGAAGTGGTGAACGGGTGGGAACGTCGTCATCCAAGCCACTTTGTGATGTGTCTTCCTCCGCCATCGACTCTTCTTCAGTATCTTTTGAGCGCTTGCCCTTGAAAGAGCGCTTTCTCTTGATGGTGAGCGCGCCCTTGATTGAGAGCGTGCTTGTGACAGAGAGCTTGTTTTTAGCGGAAGGCTCGCCATTAGCGGAGGATTTGAACCTAGTGGAGGAGCTGTCCTTGATGGAGGTCCTGCCTCTGGGAATACCACTACCATCTTTCGTAGTGGCAGGCTCACTTTTGGCGACGGAGGGCCCAGAAGTAGAGCGAAGAGGGTATTCCCGGCGGTCCAAGGAATTGCGTGGAATATGAATGCCATATGTTGATGAGATATTCATGCTAGATGTCGATGAGATATTCTAAGGATTTCGGGGCGGAAGGGTGAAGGGCAAGAGATGTTGTGATGCAAGGCCCAGAAAGAGGAATAGGAACATTTATAGCTTTCATGAAAAGTGGCGAATTCAAGGTGGCCGAAACAGCATGTGGCAGAACAGCGGACGGGATGTGGCAGCCAAAGCGTAATTATCTGTGGCGGAAGGTGGTAGGTGGACATGCCTCAGCCACTACGAACCACAAATGAGGTACTCATTGCCCATTGAATGAGTTGCCAAGAATAGTTATTGTATGATCGCAAACGCTCAGAGTTTTGAGAAAACCGCAAGAGTCTTGTTGGATGTATAGAGCGCAAATTGGACCAACGCACATTTTATAGAATGATCAGATGGGAGGATCACAAATTTGCATCTATTGGCTCTGTATAAGCAAATGAGGCGTCATCGTCAAATATAAATGCACTATACAGTCCGTGCAAATTTCCGAGGCCGTTCTTCCGCATACCTTCCTAATTGTTTGTCGTTGAGCACGACCGATGTCCATCCGCGTCGCTTCCCAACCTCCTTCATACAACGGAATCGCCAGGTATCTACAGTCCGAGAAAGGTGCCTGCGATACGCTCTATATTCAGACGCCGCTTCAGATGGGCTCAGGCTAACAAGTTCGTCGTAATCAGAGTCAGTCGAGCCATCGTCACTGTCGTCATGAATATGACCTCTAGAACCTAAACAGCGGGCGCAGAGTAGAGGCAACCATACAAATCGACTGCGAAAACACGGCCCAGTGCAGGCTGTCAGAGGCAGACTGCGTTTGTTGGGTAGACTTGTGTATGAGTCAACAGATGACATCTTGAGAGGAGTACGAGACGTTGATAAGAATGATGGAGGCGATTTGAACTCGAGCCAAGTGCGATACACATATTCCAGGTGACAAAGCATGGTTGTGGCATCACGCTCAGAAATTGGCCAAAGCGACGTTACCACAGTCGAAATTCCTGATGGCCCCGACGTTGCCTGGCCAAACATCTTTGCAGCTGCGTCGAGCATGACAAAGTGAGGTTTAACGCGAGAAGTGAGAATCGGTAGAGTGTCGAATGGATATGAATGGCGAGTCGAGGTTTGATCGACAGTAGTTGGGATGGGTGGTGACGATGCTCCGGTCGAATCTGGACAGTCGAAGCATTCCATCGAAGGAACATGATTGCCAAGTGGCAATAGCCGGTACTCAAAGATCTCAACACCTTCATAAATCTACACAATCGTCAGATAGATACGACAACGGAATGGAAGAAAGAGATACAAACCGTGTCGATGTGGGGTTGATTCGGACTTTTGGGATCATCCAGGAATTTTTGACAATGTATCCACGTTCTGGTCACCATTTCAGGAGACGGAAGCAAAAGCCACCGATTGCTGTCAAACAATTCCAACAAGTCACGCCGAACTGAATTGTGGAAAGCATCAATGACCATTAGGGAGCGGATAACGAGAAGGCGTACGATATATTCTATTTGCCTCTATTTCCAACTCGAGAGAATCATACTGCATTCCCCACGTCCATTCAAGACGCGTAAGCTGCATCTGAGAGTCAGCGATTGCGTCGACGATCGGAAACATAGGATGAAGCATACTAGTTCATTATTTCGCCAGTGGCGCGGATTGAGTAAATAGCACGGTTCGATTGGCGCGTCCGATTCAAGCTCTTTTGTGACAAGGCATTGCTTCATGTGGGGGTTCACTGATCGCGGAACCTCAGCAATGGTAGCAGATTGTTCAGAGCACTGATCCACATCTTGTGAAGTTGAAAACTTAGTAATAGAATGGGCAGTCCCCCAATGACACACGTACTGGAAATATTAGAAGACCTTGTCTTGCTAGTACTAGCAAACGGAGCAGAGAAGATAGGAGAACGGTTTATCTCTGGGAAAACAGATATATGAGGAAATGTAAGTGGTCACAGACAAGGGTCTGCGAACCCAATGCGTCTATGACTTCGACCCCTTTGCGCCTTTTGGCTGGGCTTGACACAGTCGACGTTGTATAATCTCTTGCGCGCTTCCGACTGAGGCATTTTACACCTAAGTCTATGGTGCGCCGAATGCGAGTGCCATACTTTGAACCTTCAGAAAGACGTTCAATATCTTTTTACAATCAAGGCGTAAGCAAGCACTCTGTGAGATCAAATGAATTCAGACGCACTGGTAGCGTACGAAAGTCCCGTCGTGCCATCACTGCTCTTCAATGGGCTTGACCCAATCAATGTTGTAGACGTAGCACTACCATGACGCTTTATAGCCAAAGGGATTGACGGCAAGACACGACTGGTATGTTCAGAAGAATGGTATACGGTTCCATGAACTAGATAAAGGGTAAATAAAAGCAATGGTAGCACGAATGTAGAAGCACTTTTGATGTCTGAGCAGCCCGTCTCAACACCGTCCGCGGCTGCGCTTGACCACCTCGAGGGTAAGGATCCTATGATACCCATCGTGTTAATCAATATGTTTTGTATAGACGTGATTGATATAGATGAGTGTTATCGGGAGAAATTGGTATGAGTGCGGGTTGCGAGCTCTAGTTGAGCGACAAGGTATTGAACTAGTGAGCCACCGGGTCCCAGACTCAAGAGTGGGACAGTCATGTGATACAGGGCCGAAGTGGTGTATTTCCAGGTATTTCCACGCAAATTCTCGATATGCCACACGGCCTCTCGGCCACTTCTCGGCCAGACGCAGATCTTGCTAACATACTGTACGCAGTGATATGATAACCTGACCATGCCCCATTCCCGCAGATGCCTGTGAACCATCATTCCCTCTTACAGCTCTTCAAGACTTGTTGGAAACCCAGACCATCCCGTCATGTTCACACATCTTCTCGTGGATCGAATCTCGAGCTGCCCTGAAAGGGAAAAGCTTTGGTCCTCCTTCGCACTCTAAATGATCTTCTCCGTAGACTAACGCCAACTATACTTGGTCAAATATGTCTAGCATGATGCCTTACTTGTGGCAGAGGTTGCGTTTCTCGAATGCAACTGCTTCCACCGATCTAAAGGAATGAATCAGGAAAACAGGATTGGCGCTGATTCATTTACAGTGCCCAAATTGAACGTTGGAAGCTAGTGTCTGGTCAACTTTGAAACGAGACGGTACTGAGGCGGTTTGCATTGTTCGATCGCTCTCTCGTTCGTCCTCTGTGTTCGTACCTTTTCTGCTCCATTACACATTCCCACATGCTTGTATCTTTTTCCCGAGGGTCTCATTCCTCTCTTTGAAAAAATGAACGCGAAGCTTCAACAAGCTTCGGTACTGCTCGCTCGTTGTCGTCGGCAACACGTTCAGTCGTTTGGCGTTGTCTTGACAGTAAGACCATGAAGCATCTGTGGGAGTTTACGGCCCTCTCGGTCTGATTCCGCTATTGTGTCTTTGTCCTACATGTTTTTCATATCTTGCATGCCTCCTGCTCTAGGAGTAGCTGGCAAGTGGACAGGAAAGGGCATGGGCAGACGAGATGAATGAACGAAATGATAGCTCCAACGATGTACGCGTGAACAATACGTTGGTTTAACGGAGGCCCGGAAACATCATCCGAGTTGTCTCATGGCCTCGTCAAACGACATTGAACAACGTGCAACTTCAAACAATCTCATTACTGCAATTTTGGAATGTCGCTATGGATACACAGATATATCTAGTGCTCGTAGTACCAGTAAGTCACTTGCGAGTGTTTCGGCTGGCGACAGATCCTGCCGCACTTTTCATGGATTTGTACTTCGTCACCACATTCTTCTCAGAAGATGTCGGGCTTGGACGCTGCCTCTTTGCAGGATGGTTTGAACCATCGGGAGTCCAGTCTCTATGATCAGAACTTGTGCCGATATCGCCCATGTCCTCTGTTCTCTTGCTCCCGTCCACCTGAGTTTCTTTCATCGCCTTGGGAATTGAAAAATCATCCGGTGCGGGTTCTTGCCAGGTCTTGTATAGCAATTGAATGTCCACGAGAAACCTCTGAGCAGCATTTGAGTCTACATTATAGACAGCTGCAATGGAACGAAGCAAATGGTTTCGGGATTTTTTGTCAATGGATAGTAGCTTTTGAGCGGCGTTGATAACCACATAGTGTGGTTCCACATGTGATTGAAGAGGCGGCAACGTATGGAACGGATACAGATGCGACTCCATGGCTGTGTCGCGTGCCGGAGGTTGATCACCTTTATCAGTCCTTTGATAACGGATGATATTCGAAGTCGGCTCTCCAAGCGGTAAAAAAGGTATGTGAAAACCTCCCCTTGTTCATAAATCTGCTCGACAAGTCAGAAAATGGGACGAATAGACTCCATTTAATACTTACCTTACGAATGTCGTCACCACGCTTGTGCTTGCTGAGGCGGCGGACCATATCTATAGTGGGGAACGCGATGGCGCGATTTTTGTCTACCCGCCTGTGAAGGTTTATGATGACTGATAAAAGCGTTGGGATCAGGAAATAAAATGAGAGATGTAAAAATGTCCTACGCCTAGCTATGTTTCGCGCATCGTCGATGTTGAATGTCTTGTAACCGATTCCAAAAGAGTACTCGAGTGCCGTGAGCTTCAAAGACTATCAGTAAATGTAGATAGATCACAGAATAAAACTTACGAGCGTATGATTTGTGTAATTGGACCGGTCGAGAAGGTGGCAATACTCTACTTCGTCTTCCCAATCTAATTCTCTAGTCACAAGGCATTGGTGGGGATGGGGATCCAACAGATCGACCACAAGCTTTGAGAATGGGTCAGTCCCAGAACGATAGCTTCTACCGTTATGCATCGAGCCTCCCTGCAGGATGCGGTACATCATCTCATCCTTGTCCGGTAGAGGGGGTGCTCTAGGATTGTACTCATCATCGTCAAAAGTTACGGAGTCTCCAAATCCATCAAACGTCCTGTCGGCTAGTGCGGAATGGCTGATATCATCGAGATTTTCTTCCTCTGACAGTGTTCTGATGTCAGCGAGACTAGAATTTCGACTGCAACTTCTAGCTGGGACTGGCAAACGGGGCGGAACATCGGCATCCAAGCCACTGTCAGATGTCTCTTCCTCCATCATCGACTCTTCTTCAGTATCGTCTGAGGGCTTGCCTTTGGTAGAGGTCTTGCCCTTGGTGGCCTTGCCCTTGGTGGCCTTGCCCTTGATGGCCTTGCCCTTGGTGGCCTTGCCCTTGGTGGCCTTGCCCTTGATGGCCTTGCCCTTGGTGGCCTTGCCCTTGGTGGCCCTGCCCTTGGTGGAGGTTTTGCCTTTGGTAGAGGCCTCGCCATCGGTGGTGAACTTGCCCGTGGTAGTAGAGGCCTTGCCATTGGTAGAGGCCTTGCCCTTGGTCGACGCCTTGCCCTTGGTAGAGATGTCGGTGTCGTGGGTAGGGATTTTGCTTGAGGAAATAGGAATGATGTCTATAGTAGGCTCACTTTTTGCGACTGAGGGCCCGCGAGCGAAGTTGAACACCCTGCGCATGGGGGTCAGGAGAGTTGTCAACGGGCTAGGGATGGGAGGAAGGACAGAGGACAGGACAGGTGGTAAGGAAAGGGCGGCAATAGGGATTTATAGTCATGCGAACGAGTGGCACATTCGAAATTGTGGCAGATTAATGTCATGGCCGAACCTGTGTTCAATGTTGGCGAGATATGCCATAACGTGACCTGGGGGCACCACAGGGTACAAGATGTAGCTAATGATTTCTGGACAAGGCACAAGATGTGGCCTATGTGGCGGAAGGTGGCCCAGCGACAATATTCGGCTTTGAGCTAGACAAGCCATTCTGAGAGAGCAATCGATGAGAGTCTGAGACTCGGGTATATTCAACACGCCTTATCATATAATGATTCTACAGGAAGATTCCCAACTCGAATCTGACGTTCAAAGAGTAAGTGCATTAGGCATCACCGTCAAGAATAAATACGCCGTACAGTCCGCCTAATGTTTCGTGATCGCTCTTCCACATAGCTTCCCAAACTGGTCGTCGTTAAACACACGTGACGTCCATCTCCCTCCCTCCTTCATACAACGGGATTGCCAGGATCTTACTTTATAAGAAAGATGTCTGCGGTAGGCCTTATACTCAGATGCAGCCTCTGATGGACTAAGACTGATAAGGTCTTCGTCGCTATCAGAGTCAGTAGAATTATTGATAATGCCACCGTTTTGACAGCGAGAGCATGGCAAAGGCGTCCACGCAAATCGGCTATTAATGCATGGTCGAACACAAGACTCCGGAGACAGACGGCGTCGGATGGGTAGCGTTGGACAGGCGTCAGGAGAGGGTAACCGAAGAGGAGTGCGAGGTGACGATGCAAATGTCAAGGGTGGTGCGTCTTCCAGCCAGATAGAATAGACACTTTGTAAGTTGACAAGTATACAAGTGGCATCACACTCAGACACCGGCCAGAGCAGCTGAATCACCTGCGAAAGTCCTGATGAGCCCATTATGTTTTCATGAGTGAGCTTGGCAGCGGAATCGCAGATGACGAAGTGGGGTTCACATGTGACACAAAGTTGGGAGGGTATCGAATGGATTTGAATGGTGCGTGGGGTTTTGCTCAGCGGCTGGCGAGAACGTTCCAATCAAATCTGGTTCATCAAACCGATCAATCGAATCAAAGCCGCGCCGCAAAGGCAACAACCGATATTCGAAAGTTTCGGCACCTTCATAAAGCTGAAGGATCGTGAGATGGATTTCCGACGAATTAGGAAAACACGAACCGTCTCGATGTGCGGGTGTTGCTTTGAGTTCGTGGAATCATCCACGAAAGTCTGATAGTGATACCATATTTTGTTGACCATCTCAGGCGAAGGAAGGAGCAGCCAGCGGTTGCTGTCAAACGATTCAGTAAGTCATGACGGACTGACCCGGAGCGAACGTCAGTGGCGGTTGAGGCACATATAAATAGATAACACACGATATATTCTATTTGCTTCCGTGTCCAACTTGAGTGAGTCGTATTGCATCCCCCACATCCATTCGAGACGCGTAAGCTGCGACCAAAATTCAGCGATCACATTGACAATCAGGAGCAGATTAATCAACATACTAGCTCCGTGCTCTTCCAGAGACGCTGATTTAGCAGGTAACACGGTTCAACTCGGGCCTTCGATGCGAGCTCGTTTGTCACAAGGCAATGTTTGACGTTCGAGATGGCTGATCGTGGAGCTTGAGGAGGGCTTTTGGGAGTTTCAGGACGCTGGTCCACATCTTAGGGAGTTATCAGTGATGGAACGAGCAGTCGCCCAATCATACGCGTACTGGTAACCTTTGAAGGAATCGTTGCTGATACTCACAGACGGAGTCAAGACGTTAGAGTGATAATCGGCTTCTTGAAAGAATATCAATCAACAAAACTATGAGGTTGTAAACAAGGGTTTGCGCACCGGAAGATTGTGTAAATTCGGGTCCTGATTTAGATCCTCTGCGCCTCTTCGCAGGGATTGATACATTCGACGTATTGGAATCTCTGCTGCGCTTAAGACCTAAGCGTGTTACGCCCGAATCAATGGAACGTCGAATACGGTTGACGTGTTTTGAGCCTTCAGAATGGGGATCAACGTCTTTTCGAGTTTATGATCAAGCAAAACGGATAGAGAATCTAACAGATGCAGACATACTGATGATACAAGAAGATTCCGTTCTACAACCAAGACTTTTCAATGGGCTTGACCCGATCAATGTTGTAGTCGTTACACTGCTCGACACACGGAATGGTTTGGAATTGGGATTGATGGCACGAGTGGAGGATGTTCGGAGTAATTGTCAACATCTTGACGACACAGAAAATGAACGAGGAGCATGAAAATCAGCTTGGACGGAGAAATACCTTTGGAATCTGATGAGCCCATCTCAACACCGCTCTTGGCCGGGGTTGACCATCTCAATGGTAAGGATCCTGTGATACCCATTACAGTGCGATGTTCAGTGTTATTGCTAGGATTGATTTTGTCTAGAAGTGTATTCTCAAGTAGATGAACACGGGTTACGAGTTCCAGGTGCGCGACAAGACGCTGGTTGAACGATGAACGAGCGAGAGCGAGCGAGCCACTCTCAAGTGTAACGGTCATGTGATACGGGGTCACATGTGGCATTTTTCAGCTCATTTTTCCATCACGATGCCACAAGCCACATTTTGTTGAGTTCACTTCGAGTTTCTTCTCACAACATTTCACAATGCCACAGGTGATTGTGGCATTCACCATGCACACCAAGAACTCCCAATGTTGATTGAAAAAAAGTCATGTCGAAGTCGATGCTACTATGTTGGCCTGGCGGAGTACCTTGGTGCACCCGACGATACAATAATAGCAATATGCCCTGGACTCCTAGATAGAGATGCACGCAAACCACTTGTTTCCAACCGACTCTTCCTGAGATAGGAAGAGCAAGCACTGTGCTAGGTACTATGCAGTTATTGTCGTTGTGTCAGTATCCTCAACCACATATGCTCTCGGGATATGTTAGGACCGCGTCCTAACACGTGCTTCGCACGTGAATGGATGGGCTGGTCAAGTGCTTCGGACTTGCTACAGACTCGGACCTCGCTCTATGACTCTTTATCATTTACATGCTAACGCATGAACGCTGACTTCTAGTTCCTGATTCTTGATGTGGACAGACATTGGTTCCTGACCCCAGTTCCTGGTTCCTGATCGATCGAAGATGTGGACAGACATTAGTGATCCAGTTACCATATTCAGTTATATAACAGGTCGATGACATATCTTAGCTTACGGATCTCGATCGTTGACTTCGGTACCTGAGAAGCGCACAGACCAGATCGTGATCCTGCCCTAGATACTTCTTTGTATAAATAGCCGAGATGAGCTTCTTAGAAGCTCAGCTCGTTCACCTGTAATACACTCGATCTCTGCACTGCACCCAGCGTCTGGCTACCTTCCTAGCCCACGCTTCGTGATCTCTGTCAGATCTGAGAAACTCTTTACACGGTCTGACGAAGCACTGGACTCGTCTCCCTTCCCTCCCCTCCCTCTGCTCATCCGCTTCTATACCGGATTAGCTGCTTTCCGCGTTCTCAGTTGGACACCTCCTCGTGTCATCTGTTGGACAGGAGAAGATCATCCGGTTCCTCCTCATCATCGAGAAGACCTCGAAGATCACCTCCTCAATCTATTTGAGAACAAAGCCGACACCGACTCCGAGTTCCTCGAGAGAGCCCAGAGACGATCTATCGTCTTTATCCCTTGGAGTCTACGACTGTACGAAGTCGTGGAGGTTTAGCCTAGGGACCCCTTCGTGCATCGGTGCACGTGATAGGTCTCCGACCTAACACTTGAACGAGCTCTTCCATCCCTACCCTATTCCAAACTGGACCCCCAGCAGCAACAACTCTTTCTCCAATCCGTAAACAACATTCTAGCAACAGCAGCCAGGGTAAACCAAGTAGGAACCCTGCAAGGAAGGATCAATAATCCAGGAACGATCGAAGTTGCAAGACACCGAAACCCAGGAAAGGTCTATTCGGGAGTAGCCACATTTCGACTACAGGCATCACCCAAAATCTTCATTGACCTCAGCAAAACTGGATACCAGTTTTCCGGGCTTTGTTTTATCAACGAACCAAAGACACCGTTTACCCTCACGGACAACGGAGAGCCCGACGTCGTCAGATCCGAGAACACTGTCGAGATACACGACGGAAGACCAGACGACTTTCCCATCGCCGTTATCGCCGATCTCAGAAGAACCATTGCCAGGAACGTCAACGAAGACGGAATCCGAAAGGAGCTTATCAAAAACCAGGAGAACCGAGACCACTACTCAATCCTCATCCACTGGACCTTCTCCTCCACCTAGGAAAACACACTGGAAGCCCCTAACTCTCCGCCAAACAGAACCAAAGTTGAAGGAATCGTTTTTATCATCCGAAGAGGAGAGTTCGCCCACAAAACTTATCATCTCCGCACCCTCATCTCAGGACACACGTTCTCCGAGATCATCGAACTCATCGACCAAATTGATATTTCCATCAACGAAATTATCAAAAGGGACCCAGACCTCCAAGAAGCACTACAAGCTGGAAGAAGACAGGCAGTACCCTTCTTCTTCAAAGAATAAACAACGGCCGAAATCCCCCCGGGATACCCTCCCGGCTACCGAACAGACCCAGCAGAAGTCTACGAAGACTTACCCGAGGACTTCGACGAAAATCAACTTTATTACGACAAGAACAAGAAACACTTCTACTACGCCGGAACCCTCACCGGATTCTTCTACAAACGAGGAGAAAGTAGATACGAATTCCTTACCTGGGAAGAGAAGCAAGTCCAAGCAGGACCACGCCTACACACAGTTAAGGTCAAGGACTACGTCGCAAGAAAGACCCTCGACAAGCCTAAATCACCGGCAGATAGGCATCGTAACTCGCCAAGACCGCACATACATACTCTACCCAGAGAAACAGCCAGTGGAAGTAGAATCCCTGGAAGAAACACACCCGTTGCATCCCCCTTACAAGAAACCACTCCCCAAGCAGACTTCTGAACCCCAGCATCGGACCAAGTCCCCGAGTCAGGGTATATTGAAACACCGGGTAACAATCCAGAACCGCCTGGAGATCCAGAGCCCCCGCCCGATACAATGCCGACAGATTCTGGAAGTAATGAGTCCAAGGGATTAGCTATGGCCAAACCCTCTCCCTTCAATGGAAACAGAAAGCGAACGGAGCAATTCCTCCATGAAATCGACCTGATGATCCTTGCCAGGCAAAAAAGATTATGCAAATGAATTCGCCAAAATCGCTTACGCTCTCTCGTATATGAAGGAAGGATCTGCAGGGATCTGGGCCAGAAACTTTACTCAGGCCAGGAACGCGTCGAATGACTGGGCCCAATACACTTGGAAGGAATACGACGGCCATATTTCCGTTCGAAAAAAGATAGCAGCCGACTTCGAGGAGTTCAATAAAGAAGCGGATGCGCGAGACAAACTAGCCAGGGTGAATCAAGGAAAGGAATCCTTTAACACCTATCTACAGCTATTCGAACAACTCGCAGCTCTCGCCGGAGTCGACGAAGAAACCAAGAAGACACACTTCTTGAGGGGATTAAAATGGGAACTCGCAAAAGGAATTTATGAAGATCCTTCCAAGGACGAAACTTGGGAGGAGCTAGTTGAGAAGGCAAAGAAACACGAAAGGATGCAAATTGCGAGAGATAGGGCATACGACCTCCGGAAAGGCAAATTCCAAATCTACATCCGCGGACCTTTTACGACAAAAGGGCACCCCGCGACATAGGGACCTCAATACAAACCTATGGATGTAGATGCAGCAGAAATAGAGGCCAATGCTGTTCGCACTCGATTCAAGAAGCTTACCCCGGCAGAGAGAGATCGACTTGCCAAAGAAGGCAAGTGCTTCTTCTGCAAGAAGCCCGGGCACATGGCGCGCAACTGTCCTTCTTGACCCAAGAGAAGGTTCCAACCCCCTCGTCCCAGGCCGGTGCGCGAAGCAGAAATGGACGAGGGACAATTCGACGATGAAGACGTCGAAGAAGGAAAAAACAGAGTCAACCACATCCGCCAGATGATGATGGGACTCAGTATGGAAGAGATCGAGGAAGTTCGAGCCTTTAGCGACTCGAAGAATTTTTAAGGCCTCTCCCATCGGCAGCGGATGTGGAGAGTAGGATTCTTGCAGGAAATCGGTACGCTCCTCTGGCCAGTAAAGATACTGACCAAGAGCATGGACATCCAGATGTATTGTATCTTTCGGAAATGAAATCACATGGTGCACCATCCCTCCGACTCGAGACAATGCTCATAGGCAAGAATAGAAAAGCTGCTACACAGGCACTAGTGGACAGTGGAGCCACTGGAATCTTCATGCACCCTCGCTTCGTAGAAGCGCATCGAATCACTACACACAAAACCCCCACCCCTATCCCAGTCAGTACGGTCCAGAACACCGAGTTCAAGGGAGGACCTATTACACGATTCGCCAAGCTCAAACTACAGGTTCTAGGCGAAAAAGGGGGGTCGCATACAGAATCCGCAAGATTCTATATCGCGGAAATAGGGAAAGAGGACGTCATTTTAGGAACCGACTGGTTATTAGAACATAACCCAGAAGTCGACTGGCATGCCTACGGGCTACACTTTACCAGATGCCCGCCCTCCTGCCAGATAAAAGGAGGACCGGTAAAAGCTAAAAGAGCTACAAGAAAACCAGGACGTTCTAAACCGAGCATACGGCGCATGGAAACAGTACCGCAAACGGGCGACTACTCAATACCAGTGCAAAAGCCGGGAAAAGCAGTACCAGGCCGGAAAGTGGGAAACACCACAGTACCACATCCGCGGACAATACCTGCAAGTCCGGAGTTCACAACTCGAAGGTTGAATGCCGAACGTCTGAAGGCCCGAACCAGAAATTATAAGGTTCCGACATGGGCCGAAGAAGACGTTCCAGAGGACAGTGACGGACTTCCGGCACTTCCCTCAAAGGATCTTGAAGAAGATAGAGTCTATCTTGTTAGATGCCTGGACACGGTCATGTACAGGCACTGGAATTATACAACGACTCCGAAGAAGGCCGATATACATCGCGCCGAAACCACGGAACTTCCATATGCCAACACACCGGCTCAAGGAAGCAAACCTGCCAAAGCACCGACAGGGAAACAAACAAAGCACACTAACTCGCAAAGACTTGCAGAAGAAGCCGCCAAAGGGAAACCCGAACTATCCTTCGAAGAAATAGTGCCGAAGGAATACTGGAATTATAGGAAGGTTTTCGAAGGTCGACCAAAAGGACAATTGCCACCCTCTCGACCTTGGGATCACAAAATAGAAATCAAGGAAGGAATGGATCACTCGCTCAAACCCAAGCTATACAGCCTCAGTCCGGGCGAGCAAGTGGAACTCAAGAAATTCATAGACGAAAACCTTCAGAAGGGATTCATTCGAGAATCCAAATCGCACATGGCATCCCCATTCTTCTTTATCAAGAAAAAGAACGGGAAACTACGACCAGTAATGGATTATCGCAAACTCAATGAAGTAACAATCAAAACAAGTACCCTTTACCGATATTCAAGAATTAATGGACCTTCTGGCCGAAGCCGTACTTTCACTAATGGACGTCGATACAGGATACAACAACGTACGCATGAAAGAAGGAAGCGAGAAACTAGCAGCGTTCGTCACCAATTTGGGAATGTACGAACCCTGGGATGTTCTTTGGATTAACCAACTCGCCGGCAACATTCAAACAATGATGAACGCACTCTTCAAAGACCTCATCTACGCCGGATTAGTAGCAATCTATATGGACGACATCCTAGTATCTCTCAAACAATGGACTGATCACATCAAGACGGTTCGAAAGGTTTTACAGATTTACAGGACAACGATCTGTATCTACAACCCTCAAAGTGCCACTTCCACAAAAGAAAATCGACTACCTGGGATATGTTATATCACACGGACACTGGAAATGGACCCGATTAAAGTGGCCGGCATTATGGACTGGCCAAACTCGGGAAAAGTCAAAGAAGTGCAATCATTTTAGGTTTTGCAACTTTTATCGCAGGTTTATCAAAGATTACTCTAAAATAGCAAGACCGCTATTTGAGTTAACACAGAAGGAACGCACCTGGGATTGGACACCAGCATGCGAAGAAGCGTTTCAAACGCTAAAACAAATATTTACGGAATCTCCGGTGCTAGTTATGCCAGACACAAGGAACCCGTTTCGCATTGAATGCGACGCTTCCGACTTCGCCACCGGAGCAGTTTTATCACAAGTCGCCAAAGATGGAAAATGGCACCCATGTGCTTATATCTCCAAGTCGCTCTCACCAACAGAACGCAACTACCCAATCTATGATAAAGAATTGCTGGCAGTCGTTCGAGCTTTTGAAGCTTGGCGACACTATTTGGAGGGCGCCGACCACCCGGTAGACGTCTGGACGGACCACAAGAACCTCGAATGGTTCCGTTCAAGCCAGAAACTAAACCGTCGACAAGCACGATGGTCACTCTACCTCTCGCGTTTCGACTACAAGTTGACGCACAAGGCAGGAGTCACTAATAAATCCGACGGTCTGTCACGGCGTCCAGACCATAAAAAGGGGGTGGAATTCGACAATTCAGGCGAAACACTCTTGGAGCCCAAACTTTTCAATAATACAGAAAAGATCCGAAGGCCTTTCGCAGAAATCAATGCCATCAATACAGACAACAGTTGGGACCCTCATCAAATACTTCACATTAGGGCAACTGGACGAGGAGGTGTTACCATAATAGATGACGACCTCCGGAAACGAATCATTGAAGAAAACAGGAAAGACGAATGGCTATTAGAAACCCTAGCCAAGATTAAAACCTTAGGACCTCGGAACATGAAGAAAGGTTTACAAGAATGGAACGAAGAAGAAGGATTGGTCCTTCACCGAGGAAAAATATATGTTCCTCGGAATGAACAACTTCGACAAGATATCATCAAATTAAACCATGACAATCTAGCAGCAGGACATCCAGGACAAAGAGGAACTCTAGCTTTAGTCGGACAGGAATTTACTTGGCCAGGAATATCAAACACAGTTCACCAATATGTGGAAGGATGCGCCATCTGTCAATCCACCAAGAACGACACACATCCTACCATGGTACCATTACAACCAACAGAAATCCCAGATCGACCCTTCGGAACAATAACCATGGACTTTATTACAGATCTACCAGAATCAAACGGATACGACTCGCTACACGTAGTAACGGATCGATTCACCAAAACCGCAGTAATAACTCCATGCCTGAAAACTATCGACTCTGATGGAACAGCCAAAATCTTGCTAGAAAACACCTGGAGACGCTATGGACTGCCAGATAAAATCATATCGGATAGAGGAACTCAATTCGCTTCAAAAGTAGCGCAAGCCCTGCTCAAAGAATTAGGGATCAAATCTGCTTTAAGCACAGCCTATCACCCGCAGACGGACGGTGCTACGGAACGAATGAATCAGGAACTAGAACAATATCTAAGAGCATTTTGCAGCTCTTCACAGACGATTGGGCCGGACTAATCCCCTATGCGAATACGCCCACAACACCCATCAGCACTCAGCCACGCAGAAGTCACCATTTGAACTTCTCCATGGATATCAACCACGGGCTTACCCAGCCATCATCGGAAACACGAATGTCCCCACCGCCGACGCTCGCCTCGAAGCTCTGCAACGTGCTAGGAAGGAAGCACGAGCCAGCCTCGAAATAGCAGCCGAAGCCATGAGGATACAGCACGACCGTTTTGGAACGGACCTGCCGCCTTTCAAGAAAGGAGATCAAGTATGGCTTGATGGGAAGAACATCCACACCGATCACCCATCAGAGAAACTGAGACCCAAACGCTTTGGGCCGTTTGAAATCATTGACACCATAGGAAATGTCAACTTCAGGTTGAAACTGCCCAACAGCTGGAAGCGCATTCACAACGTCTTCCATGCTAGTCGACTCACGCCTACAAGGAAAACGAGGTCTATGGTCCGAACTACCCTAAACCGGCTCCGGACCTGATCGAAGGGCAAGAAGAATTTGAAGTCGAAGCCATTGTCGGAGCCAGGCGCTTCGGAAGATGGAAGATCCTGCAGTACCTGATCAAATGGAAGGGCTACCCGGAATCGGACAACTCTTGGGAAGCCGCGGCAAATGTCACTAACGCACAAGAAGCCATAAAGGACTTCTACCGCCGGCACCCTCGAGCAGTCAAAGGAATGGAAGCCTCCATTCTGGCCCTGGTGATCGAATTAGAACTCAACAGGGTAGCCGAAGAAGATCAAATCAGAAAGAAGCTCGAGAAGCATCCCATCGGAAATAAGCTCCTCACCACAGGATTAGCTATCCCCCAGATCATGGAAGAGATCAACAAACAAATGACGCAGCTAAAGAGGCCGCCCCTGGTTCCTCGATCAAAAGTGCCACCACCAACGATCAACGATCGAGAAGCGCAGCCAAAGAAGCCCAATATAGACTCGTCTCGATCAAAGCTACAGCAAAAGCGATCGGACAACTCTAATTGGCGGACTCAAGCATACCTGGAGCTACAAAAACAGACCAACCGAGGATTGGCATGGCCAGGAAAACGGCTATGACCCCTTTCGACCCCACTCTATCCACAGTAGCCGTTTATACCGTCGTCGCGACTCTTGCTCTCACCGCTGTCTCCATCGCTATCGCCCTTGTCCTCGGATCCCTTCACGCCGCTGCCACCATTGGCATCTCCTCAGCTGTATAAAAGACACACCACGTCAGGCAGAGACGTTCCTCAGCATCCCAGCTACAATTGAATGTCCCTCGCCCCTGCACAACTCCTCTTAGCGCACTCCCCACGCTACATCCTCAGTAACATCAGAATGACTTCTGCCACGACCTCCCCTCATGCTTCCAACCCTTCCTCCCCCAACCCATTTCTCCTCCGCACGGTCTCCCCTTCCACCACCACACCCACGCTCGTAGACGACACGGACTCAGAATACGATAGCGAGGACGACATCCCTGCGGAAGGCGTTCCCGTCGCTGACCCCCTCACGGAGTTTGTCATTCCCCGCTTCCCAGCCGAAATGACGAACGCCCACATCGCCGTCCCTCCGTTGATTTTTGCCGTTCACAACGAAAACCCTCGTTTCCGCATCCGTGCCATCCCCAACCCCCTTCACGACCTCCGCCTCTACCAGGATCTAAAGACGAACAACAGTGTATACCACATTACGCTGGCCGAGGACGAGGCCCCCATCATCTTGAACCAGCCGGGTTTAAAGGATCCTCGCACGTTCCTTTTCTATTTACAGCAAGCAGTCTGGGCGCAAGCTTATCAAGTATTCTCGGACCACTCACCCAGCACCAGTCCATCCTCCTTTCCAATCTCACCGTCACCTCCTATCGGATGAAGGGGTTAATAAATCTCCCTGCCATCCGCAACGACATGATTAACTTCAGGCTAGGCGGGATCTTTACCAGCAGCTCGGTCTTCATCCAGACACACACTATACCAGAGTGGCTCGACGTACTGGCTCGGATCCGCTACAAGGAAAACACGGTTCGGTGGTTTCGTCTAACAGGACATAATGGAGCACGTCTCGAGATTGAAGAATACGTCCCTAAAGGACTATTGCCAACTCGCTCTTTCCCTCTGAACAGTCGCGGACATCACCCCGTTGCAAGCTACTGGCCCGGTGGAAGCGTCCCAGAAGATAACATCAGGCCCTGGGTTATGACAAAGCCGGACATACGAGAACCGGGTTTTCATAGGATCAGCATCGAAGAACCCATGATCATCGACCCCCCGGTAGTTCCAGAACCCGAACTCCCAGCCGCCGAGCCCTTTCGACCCACAGACGAGGAAACCGCTGAGTTTATGCGGCCCAGCAGCCCCCCTTACGACCCTGAACAAGTCATCAGGGATCGCCAAGTACTTCGCCCGCTATCGGTACCACCCCCGTCATCCCCTACTGTGCCCCCATCCCCCCCCCTACTCGGCGACGACCTCACCCATCCTATCGTTGTCGACGAAGCCTCCCCCCAGTCTCCGGACGTTCCTGTCGCGACAGACGAAGGATGGCCCGCGGACGCAATGGATTCAGAAAACGTCTGGCCTACCCCGACGACTCTCCCACCTCCTTCATCCTCCGAACCCGAAACCCGTTCCTGCTGGGAGTGCGGACGCACCGGCCATGTCGTCGTGGGATGTCCAATCACGAGCATTAGACAGAGAACGGATGTTACGGTGCGCGGCTTTATACGGGACTATGACAGACACCGCGCACAATCTCGTCAGCTCCGGTTACAGATGGATCGCGCGGCTGAAGAATATGGGTACCACAAACAGACGTTGGAGCACATGATCGACACAGCCAACTGGACAGGGTATCCCACTCGCACCATCCCTACCTTCGACGAGAAACATCCAAGGGAGCCGCCTCCCACCGTTGGTGCCCCTGCCAAACGCTGAAGACTTGTATAGAGAGGGGGTAGTGTTAGGACCGCGTCCTAACACGTGCTTCGCACGTGAGTGGATGGGCTGGTCAAGTGCTTCGGATTTGCTGCAGACTCGGACCGTTCTCTTTGACTCCTTAACATTTACATGCTGACGCATGAATGCTGACTCCCAGTTCCTGATTCTTGATGTGGATAGACATTAGTTCCTGACCCCAGTTCCTGGTTCCTGATCGATCGGAGATGCGAACAGACATTAGTGATCCAGTTACTATATTTAGTTATATGACAGGTCGATGACGCATTCTAGCTTACAGATCTCGATCATTGGCTTCGGTACCTAAGAAGCGCACAGACCAGATCGTGATCCTGCCCTAGATACTTCTTTGTATAATTAGCCGAGATGAGCTTCTAAGAAGCTCAGCTCGTTCACCTGTAATACACTCGATCTCTGCACTGCACCCGGCGTCTGGCTACCTTCCTAGCCCACGCTTTGTGATCTCTATCAGATCTGAGAAAACTCCTTGCACGGTCTGACGAAGCACTGGACTCGTCTCCCTTCCCTCCCCTCCCTCTACTCATCCGCTTCTATACCGGATTAGCTGCCTTCCGCGTTCTCAGTTGGACACCCCCTCGTGTCATCTGTTGGACAGGAGAAGATCATCCGGTTCCTCCTCATCATCGAGAAGACCTCGAAGATCACCTTCTCAATCTGTTCGAGAACCAAGCCGACAGCGACTCCGAGTTCCTCGAAAGAGCCCAAAGACGATCCATCGTCTTTATCCGTTGGAGTCTACGCCTATACGAACCAGTGGAGATTTAGCCTAGGGACCCCTTCGTGCATCGGTGCACGTGATAGGTCTCCGACCTAACACATTAGTGATCCAGTTACCATATTCAGTTATATAACAGGTCGATGACATATCTTAGCTTACGGATCTCGATCGTTGACTTCGGTACCTGAGAAGCGCACAGACCAGATCGTGATCCTGCCCTAGATACTTCTTTGTATAAATAGCCGAGATGAGCTTCTTAGAAGCTCAGCTCGTTCACCTGTAATACACTCGATCTCTGCACTGCACCCAGCGTCTGGCTACCTTCCTAGCCCACACTTCGTGATCTCTGTCAGATCTGAGAAACTCCTTACATGGTCTGACGGCGCACTGGACTCGTCTCCCTTCCCATCCCTTCCTCTACTCATCCGCTACTATCACGGCCTAGCCGCCTTCCGTGTTCTCAGTTGGACACCTCCACGTGTCGTCTGTTGGATAGGGGAAGATCATCCTGTTCCTTCTCATCATAGAGAAGACCTCGAAGATCATCTTCTTCATCTCTTTGAGGACAAAGCGGAAAGCGACCCTGAGTTCCTTGCAAGGGCTCAGAGACGATCCATCGTCTTTATCTGTTGGAATCTACGACTCTTCGAACCAGTGGAGGTTTAGCCTAGGGACTCCTTTGTGCATCGGTGCACGTGATAGGTCTCCAACCTAACACTTGAACGAGCTCTTCCATCCCTACCCTATTCCAAGCTGGATCCACAGCAGCAACGACTCTTTCTCCAATCCGTAAACAACATTCTAGCAACCGCAGCCAGGGTAAACCAAGTAGGAACTCTGCAAGGAAGAATTAACAACCCAGGAACAATCGAAGTCGCAAGACACCGAAACCCAGGAAAGGTTTATTCAGGAGTAGCCACATTTTAGCTACAGGAATCACCCAAGATCTTCATTGACCTCAGCAAAACTGGATACCAGTTTTCCGGGATTTGCTTTACCAATGAACCAAAGACACCGTTTACCCTCACAGACAACGGAGAGCCCGATGTCATCAGATCCGAGAACTCTGTCGAGATCCACGACAGAAGACCAGATGACTTCCCCATCACAGTTATCGCCGATCTCAGAAGAACCATTGCCAGGAACGTCAACGAAGACGGAATCAGAAAGGAGCTTATCAAAAACCAGGAGAACCGAGACCACTACTCAATCCTCATCCACTGGACCTTCTCCTCCACCTAGGAAAACACACTGAAGGCCCCTAACTCTCCGCCAATCAGAACTGAAATTGACGGGATCATTTTTGTCGTCAGAAGAGGAGAGTTCGCCCACAAAACATATCATCTCCGCACCCTCATCTCGGGACACACATTCTCCGAGATCATCGAACTCATTGACCAGATTGATGTTTCCATCAACAAAATTATCAAAAGGGACCCAGACCTCCAAGAAGCACTACAAACTGGAAGAAGACAGGCAGTACCCTTCTTCTTCAAAGAATAAACAACGGACAAAATCACCCCGGGATATCCTCCCGGCTACCGAACAGACCCAGCAGAAGTCTACGAGGATTTACCCGAAGACTTTGACGAAGATCAACTTTATTACGACGAGAACAAGAGACATTTCTACTACACTGGAACCCTCGCAGGATTCTTCTACAAACGAGGAGAGAGCAAATACAAATTCCTTACCTGGCAAGGAAAGCAAGTCCACTCAGGACCCCATCTATACACGGTTAAGGTCGCGGACTACATCGCAAGAAAGACCCTCGACAAGCCTAAATCACCGGCAGATAGGCATCGTAACTCGCCAAGACCGCACATACATACTCTACCCAGAGAAACAGCCAGTGGAAGTAGAATCCCTGGAAGAAACACACCCGCTGCATCCCCCTTACAAGAAACCACTTCCCAAGCAGACTTCCGAACCCCAACATCGGACCAAGTACCCGAGCCAGGGTATATTGAAACAGCGAGTAACAATCCAGAACCACCTGGAGATCCAGAGTCCCCGCCCAATACAATGTCGACAAATCCTGGAGGTAATGAGTCCAAGGGACCAGCTATGGCCAAACCCTCCCCCTTCAATGGAAACAGAAAGCGAACGGAGCAATTCCTCCATGAAATCGACCTGATGATCCTTGCCAGGCAAAAAAGATTATGCAAATGAATTTGCCAAGATCGCTTATGCTCTCTCGTACATGAAGGAAGGATCTGCAGGGATATGGGCCAGAAACTTTACTCAGGCCAGGAACACGTTGAATGATTGGTCAAAATATGCTTGGAAGGAAACGGCCAGCTATACTTCCGTCCGGAAAAAGATAGCAACCGACTTCGAGGAGTTCAATAAAGAAGCCAACACTCGAGACAAGCTGGCCAGGGTGAATCAAGGAAAGGAATCCTTTAACACCTACCTACAGCTATTCGAACAACTCGCAGCGCTCGCCGGAGTCGATGAAGAAACCAAGAAGACACACTTCTTGAGGGGACTAAAATGGGAACTTGCAAAAGGAATTTACGAAGACCCTTCCAAGGACGCAACTTGGGAGGAGCTAGTTGAGAAGGCAAAGAAACACGAAAGGATGCAAATTGCGAGAGATAGGGCATACGACCTCCGGAAAGGCAAATTCCAAATCTACACCCCATGAACCTTTTACGACAAAAGGGCACCCCCGCGACATGACAGGGAACCTCAATACAAACCTATGGATGTAGATGCAGCAGAAATAGAGGCCAATGCTGTTCGCACTCGATTCAAGAAGCTTACCCCGGCAGAGAGAGATCGACTTGCCAAAGAAGGCAAGTGCTTCTTCTGCAAGAAGCCCGGGCACATGGCGCGCAACTGTCCTTCTTGACCCAAGAGAAGGTTCCAACCCCCTCGTCCCAGGCCGGTGCGCGAAGCAGAAATGGACAAAGGACAATTCGATGATGAGGACGTTGAGGAAGGAAAAAACAGGGTCAACCACATCCGTCAAATGATGATGGGTCTCAGCATGGAAGAAATTGAAGAGGTTCAAGCCTTTAGCGACTCGAAGAATTTTTAAAGCCTCTCCCATCGGCAGCGGATGCGGAGAGTAGGATTCTTGCAGGAAATAGGTACGCTCCTCTGGCCAGTAAAGACGCTGACCAAGAGCATGGACATCCAGATGTATTGTATCTTTCGGAAATGAAATCACATGGTGCACCATCCCTCCGACTCGAGACAATGCTCATAGGCAAGAATAGAAAAGCTGCTACACAGGCACTGGTGGACAGTGGAGCCACCGGAATCTTCATGCACCCTCGCTTCGTGGAAGCGCATCAAATCATCACGCATGAAACCCCCGTTCCCATCCCAGTTAGCACGGTCCAAAACACCGAGTTTAAAGGAGGACCCATCACAAGATTTGCCAACCTCAAGTTACAGGTTCTAGGCAAAAAAGGGGGGTCGCATACAGAATCAGCAAGGTTCTATATTACGGAAATAGGAAAAGAGGATGTCATTTTAGGAACCGACTGGTTATTAGAACATAACCCAGAAGTCGACTGGCATGCCTATGGGCTGCACTTTACCAGATGCCCACCCTCCTGCCAAATAAAAGGAGGACCGGTGAAAGCTAAAAGAGCTATAAGAAAACCAGGACATCCTAAACCAAGTATACGGCGCATGGAAACAGTACCGCAAATGGGCGACTACTCAATACCAGGGCAAAAGCCAGGAAAAGCAGTACTAGGCCGGAAAGTGGGAAACACTACAGTACCACATCCACGGACAATACCTACAAGTCCGGAGTTCGCAACTCGAAGGTTGAATGCCGAACGTCTGAAGGCCCGAACCAGAAATTACAAGGTTCCGACATGGGCTGAAGAAGACATTCCGGAGGACGGTGACGGACTTCTGGCACTTCCCTCCAAGGATCTTGAAGAAGATGGAGTCTATCTCATTAGGTGCCTTGATACAGGAATGCTACAGGCACTGGAATTATACAACGACTCTGAAGAAGGTGTCGATATACATCGCGCCGAAACCACGGAACTTCCACACGCCAACATACCGGCTCCTGGAAGCAAATCGGTCAAAGCACAGACAGGGAAACAAACGAAGCACACCAACTCACAAAGGCTTGTGGAAGAAGCGAACAAAGGGAAACCTGAACTATCCTTCGAGGAAATAGTGCCGAAGGAATACTGGAACTATAGGAAGGTTTTCGAAGGTCGACCAAAAGGACAACTACCACCCTCCCAACCTTGGGACCACAAGATAGAGATCAAAGAAGGAATGGATCACTCGCTCAAACCCAAGCTGTACAGCCTCAGCCCGGGCGAGCAAGTGGAACTCAAGAAATTTATAGACAAAAACCTTCAGAAAGGATTCATCAGAGAATCCAAGTCGCACATGGCATCCCCGTTCTTCTTTATCAAGAAAAAGAATGGGAAACTACGACCAGTAATGGATTATCGCAAACTCAACAAAGTAACAATCAAAAACAAGTACCCTCTACCGATTATTCAAGAATTACTGGACCTTCTAGCCGAAGCCGCATACTTTTCACTAATGGATGTTGATACAGGATATAACAACATACACATGAAGGAAGGAAGCGAGAAACTAGCTGCGTTCGTCACCAATCTAGGAATGTACGAACCCCTGGTCATGTTCTTTGGATTAACCAACTCGCCGGCGACATTCCAAACAATGATGAACGCCCTCTTCAAAGACCTTATCTACGCCGGATTAGTAGCAATCTATATGGACAACATCCTAGTATTCTCCAAAACGATGGACGACCATATCAAGACGGTTCGAAAGGTTTTACAGATCTTACAAGACAACGATCTGTACCTACAACCCTCAAAGTGTCACTTCCACAAAGAGAAAATTGACTACCTTGGATATGTTATATCACATGGACATCTAGAAATGGACCCAATCAAAGTGGCCGGCATTATGGACTGGCCAACCCCTGGAAAAGTCAAGGAAGTGCAATTGTTTTTAGGTTTTTGCAATCTTTATCGCAGGTTTATCAAGGATTACTCCAAAATAGCACGACCACTATTTGAGTTGACACAGAAGGAACGCACCTGGGATTGGACACCAGCATGCGAAGGAGTGTTTCAAACGCTAAAACAAATATTTACAGAATCTCCTGTGCTCGTTATGCCAGATACAAGGAACCCTTTCCGCATTGAATGCGATGCTTCCGACTTCGCTACGGGAGCAGTTTTATCACAAGTCGCCAAAGATGGAAAATGGCACCCATGTGCTTATATTCCAAGTCGCTCTCACCTACAGAACGCAACTACCCAATTTATGATAAAGAGTTGCTGGCGGTCATTTGAGCTTTTGAAGCTTGGCAACACTATTTGGAGGGTGCTGACCACCCGGTAGACGTCTGGACAGACCACAAGAACCTCGAATGGTTCCGGTCAAGCCAGAAATTAAACCGTTGACAAGCACGATGGTCACTCTACCTCTCGCATTTTGACTACAAGTTGACGCACAAGGCGGGAGTCACCAATAAATCTGACGGTCTGTCACGGCGTCCAGACCATGAGAAGGGGGTGGAATTCGACAATTCAGGCAAAACACTCTTGGAACCTAAACTTTTCAACAACACAGAAAAGATCCGAAGACCTTTTGCAGAAATCAATGCCATTAATACAGATAACAGTTGGGACCCTCACCAAATACTTCACATCAGGGCAACTGGACGAGGAGGCGTTACCATGATAAATGACGACCTCCGGAAACGAATCACTGAAGAAAACAGGAAAGATGAATGGCTATTAGAAACTCTAGCCAAGATCAAAACCTTAGGACCTCGAAACATGAAGAAAGGTTTACAAGAATGGAATGAAGAAGAAGGATTGGTCCTTCACAGAGGAAAGATATACGTTCCTCGAAACAAACAACTTTGTCAAGACATCATCAAGCTAAACCATGATAATCTAGCAGCAGGACATCCAGGACAAAGAGGAACTCTAGCCTTAGTTGGACAAGAATTCACATGGCCAGGAATATCAAACACGGTTCACTAATATGTGGAAGGATGCGCCATCTGTCAATCCACCAAGAACGACACACATCCTACCATGGTACCCCTACAATCAACAGAAATTCCAGATCGACCTTTTGGAACAATAACCATGGACTTTATTACAGACTTACTGGAATCAAACGGATACGACTCGCTACACGTAGTAACCGATCAGTTTACCAAAACGGCAGTAATTACTCCATGCCAGAAATCCATCAACTCTGACGAAACAGCCAAAATCTTGCTAGAAAACACCTGGAGACGCTATGGACTGCCTGATAAAATCATATCGGACAGAGGAACTCAATTTGCTTCAAAAGTAGCGCAAGCACTGCTCAAAGAATTAGGAATCAAATCAGCCTTAAGCACAGCTTATCATCCACAGACAGACGGCGCCACCGAACAAATGAATCAGGAACTAGAACAATACCTCAGAGCTTTCTGCAGCTCTTCACAAGATGACTGGGCCGGGTTAATCCCTTATGCGGAATACGCCCACAACACTCATCAGCACTCAGCCACGCAGAAGTCACCATTTGAACTTCTCCATGGATATCAACCACGGGCTTACCCAGCTATTATCGGAAACACGAATGTCCCCACCGCCGACGCTCGCCTCAAGGCTCTGCAGCGTGCTAGGAAGGAAGCACGAGCCAGCCTCAAAATTGCAGCAGAAGCCATGAGGATACAGCACGACCGTTTTGGAATGGACCTGCCACCTTTCAAGAAAGGAGATCAAGTATGGCTAGATGGGAAGAACATCCACACCAATCACCCATCAGAAAAACTAAGGCCCAAACACTTTGGACCATTTGAAATTACGGACACCATAGGAAATGTCAATTTTAGGTCGAAACTGCCCAACAGCTGGAAGCGCATCCACGACGTCTTCTATGCTAGTCGACTCACGCCCTACAGAGAAAACAAGGTCTACGGCCCTAACTACCCTAAACCGGCTCCGGACCTGATCGAAGGGCAAGAAGAATTTGAAGTCGAAGCCATCGTCGGAGCCCGACACTTTGGACGATGGAAGATCCTGCAGTACCTGATCAAATGGAAGGGCTACCCAGAATCAGACAACTCTTGGGAAGCCGCAACAAACATCACTAACGCACAAGAAGCCATAAAGGACTTCTACCGCCGACACCCTCGGGCAGTCAAAGGAATGGAAGCCTCCATTTTGGCCCTGGTGATCAAATTAGAACTCAACAGAGCAGCCGAAGAAGATCAAATTAAAAAGAAGCTCGAGAAGCATCCCATCGGAAATAAGCTCCTCACCACCGGACTAGCTATCCCCCAGATCATGGAAGAGATCAACAAACGAATGATGCAGCTAAAGAAGCCGTCCCTGGTTCCTCGATCGAAAGCACCCCCATCGGCAATCAACGATCAAGAAGCACCACCCAAGAAGCCCAATATAGACCCATCTCGATCAAAGCCACAGCAGAAGCGATCGGACAACTCTAATTGGAGGACTCAAGCATACCAGGAGCTACAAAAGCAGACCAACCAAGGATTGGCATGGCCAGGCAAACGACTATGACCCCTTTTGACCCCACTTTATCCACAGTGGCCATTTACACCATCATTGCAACTCTTGCTTTCACCGCTGCCTCCATTGCCATTGCCCTTGTCCTCAGATCCCTTCACGCCGCCGCTACTATTGGCCTCTCCTCTGCTGTATAAAAGACACTCCGCATCAAGCAGAGACGTTCCTCAGCATCCCAGCTACAATTGAATGTCCCTCGCTCCTGCACACCTCACCTTGGCTCACTCCCCCCGTTACATTCTCAGTAATATCAGAATGACTTCCGCTACAACCTCCCTCATGCTTCCAATCCCTCTTCCCCCAATCCCTTCATCCTCCGCACCGTCTCCCCCCCCTACCACCCCCACGCTTGTTGATGACATGGACTCAGACTACGATAGCGAAGACGACATCCCCTCGGAGGGCGTTCAAGTTGCCGACCCCCTCACAGAATTTGTCATTCCCCGCTTCCTGGCTAATATGCTGAACCCCCACATTGCCATCCCTCCACTGGCTTTTGCTATTCACAATGAAAACTTCCACCTTCGCATTCGCGTGCTGCCCAACCCCCTTCACGACCTCCGCCTCTACCAGGACCTGAACACGAGCAACAGTATCTACCACCTCACGCTTGCCGAAGACAAGGCACCAATCATCTTGAACCAACCGGGCTTAAAGGACCCCCACGTGTTGCTTTTTTATTTACAGCAAGCAGTCTGGGTGCAGTGCTACCAAGTGTTCTCTGGACCACTCAATCAGACCCAGGCCATCCTCCTCGCCAATCTCACGGTCACCTCCTATTGTATGAAAGGGCTAATCAATCTCCCCGCCATACGCAACGACATGGTCAACTTCTGACTAGGCGGGATTCTTAGCAGCAGCTCTATACTTCTCCAGACACACACCGTACAGGCTTGGCTCGACACGCTGGTTCGGATCCGATACAAGGAAAACACGATCCGTTGGTTCCATTTCATGGGGCTTAACAGGGCACGTCTGGAGATCGAAGAGTACGTCCCTAAGGGACTGCTAGCAACCCACTCCTTCCCCCTTAACAGTCGCAGAATTCACCCGGTCACGAGCTATTGGCCAGGTGGAAGCGTCCCGGAAGATAACATCTGACCCTGGGTTATGACCAAACCGGACATACAGGAACAAGGTTTTCACTCGATAAACGTCGAGGAACCCATGAACGTTGATTCTCCTGCAGTTGTGGAACCCGACCTCCCGGCGGCCGAACCATTTCGACCCACCAACGAGGAGACCGCGGAGTTCATGTGGCCCACCAGTCCTCCTTACGACCCCAAACAAGTCATCCGGGATCGCCAGGTACTTCAACTGCTATCAGTACCACCCCCGTCACCCCCTGCTGTGTCCCTATCCCCTCCCCCACTTGGCGACAACCCCACCTATCCTATCGTTGTCGACGGAACCTCCCCCCAGTCGCCGGACCTTCCTGTTGCAACAGACGAAGGATGGCCCGCGGATGCAATGGATTCAGAAAACATCTGGCCTACTCCAACACCTCTCCCGCCTCCTTCACCCTCTGAGCCCGAAACTCGCTCCTGCTAGGAATGTGGACGCACAGGCCATGTCGTCGTGGGATGTCCAATCACGTGCATTAGACAGAGAACGGACATTACGGCGCGCGGTTTTCTTCAAGACTATGACCGGCATCGCATGCAGTCCCGTAGACTTCGTCTACAGATGGATCGGACGGCTGAAGAATACGGGTACCACAAGCAGGTGTTGGACCACCTGATCGACACTGCTAACTGGACCGGGTACCTCACTCGTGTCATCCCCACCTTCGACGAGAAACATCTGAGGGAACCGCCCCCCACCGTTTGCGCCCCTGCCAAACACCGAAGACTTGTATAAAAGGGGGGTAGTGTTAGGACTGTGTCCTAACACGTGCTTTGCACGTGAGCAGACAGGCTGGTCAAGTGCTTCGGACAGTATTCAGACTCGGCCCGGTTCCCATTGACTCATTACCATTTACATGCTGACGCATGAACACTGACTTCTGGTTCCTACTTCTTGATGTGGATAGACATTGGTTCCTGACCCCAGTTCCTGGTTCCTGATCGATCAAAGATGTGGACAGACATTAGTGATCAAGTTACTATACTTAGTTATATGACAGGTCGATGACACATTCTAGCTTACAGATCTCGATCATTTACTTCGGTACCTGAGAAGTGCACAGACCAGATCGTGATCCGGCCCTAGATACTTCTTTGTATAAATAGGCGAGATGAGCTTCTAAGAAGCTCAGCTCGTTCACCTGTAATATACTCGATCTCTGCACTGCACCCGGTGTCTGGCTACCTTCCTAGCCCACACTTCGTGATCTCTGTCAGATCTGAGAAACTCCTTACATGGTCTGACGGCGCACTGGACTCGTCTCCCTTCCCATCCCTTCCTCTACTCATCCGCTACTATCACGGCCTAGCCGCCTTCCGTGTTCTCAGTTGGACACCTCCACGTGTCGTCTGTTGGATAGGGGAAGATCATCCTGTTCCTTCTCATCATAGAGAAGACCTCGAAGATCATCTTCTGCATCTTTTTGAGGACAAAGCAGAAAGCAACCCCGAATTCCTTGCAGGAGCCCAGAGACAATCTATCGTCTTTATCTGTTGGAGTCTACAACTCTTCGAACCAGTGGAGGTTTAGCCTAGGGACTCCTTTGTGCATTGGTGCACATGATAGGTCTTCGACCTAACAGAAATCGACACAACCAATTTAAAGGATCGCATGCCATTGGAATACCATTCCTACCTTGACATTTTTAGCAAGAGACAATCGCAACGGCTCCCCAAGCACACTATCTGGGACCATGCGATAAATCTCAAGCCGTCTTTTAAAACCCAAGCTCCAAGAATATTCCCCTTGAGCCCGGATAAACATGACGAGCTGAGAAAATTTGTCAAGGAGCACCTTTCTAGAGGAACAATACGTCGATCGACAGCACCTAGCGCGGCCTCCTTCTTCTTTATATATAAGAAGGATGGAAAACTACGCCCGGTACAGGATTATTGCCACCTTAATGAACACACCATTCGAGATGTCTGCCCCTTGCCGTTAATCCAAGAACTCTTGGATGTTATTCGAGGGGCAACGGTATTCTCAAAATCAGATGTTCGGTGGGGATATAACAACGTACGCATCAAAAAGGGAGATGAGTCCAAGGCGGCTTTTGTAATGCCCTTGGGACTCTTTGAACCCACGGTAATGTTCTTTGGGCTGTGCAATTCCTCAGGGACCTTCCAGGCCATGATGAACATGATCTTCCAAGAGCTCATCCTGGCCCGGAAAATTGTGGTATATATGGACAACATCCTCATCTTCACAAAAACCACGGCAGAACACATCGTGATTATTCAACAAGTCCTCCAAATCCTGCGCAACAACAATCTTTATCTCAAACCAGAGAAGTGCGAGTTCCACAAAGAAAAGCTAAACTATTTGGGATACACAATTTTGAAGGATCACGTCGCCATGGAGGATTCAAAGATTGAAGCAATCCAGGATTGGCCCATCCCACGCACAGTCCGCGACATTCGCTCTTTCTTAGGCCTAGGGAATTTCTATCGGCGATTCATCGACAAGTTCTCTCTGATCATGCGACCCTTACATGACCTTACCAAGAAAGACACGAAATGGGACTGGACCACGGATTGCCAACAGGCTTTTGACCGATTAAAGAAAGCCTTCATCAGTCAACCTGTCCTAATATACCCCGATCCGATGCGCCCATACCGGCTTGTCACTGACGCATCCCTCTCCGCATATGGTGCAGTCCTCTTACAGGAAGGACCTGATAGCGACTGGCACCCAGTGGCATACCTCTTGGGATCATTTTCACCCCCTGAAAGGAATTACAACGTGCATGACCGCGAACTCCTTGCAATCATCAAGGCGCTAGAACACTGGAAACATTATCTCAAAGATGCTAGAAATCCCTTTGAGATCTGGACGGACCACAAGAACCTGGAACACTTTCAGACGGCACGGGACCTATCGAGGCGACAAGCGCAATGGAGTTTGTTTTTGTCCAGATTTGACTTCCGACTCAGCTACAAGGCCGGAACTACCAATCACGCTGATGCTCTGTCCAGGCATCCAGACCTTAGTGAGGGGGTGGAATCTGATAACAAGGCACAGACTCTACTCCCATCCAGGCTTTTCACCAAGTCCAGTGAAACTCTGGTAGATTCCAGCAAAAGCATGCACGTCAAAGCAACGGAACTGGTATCCTCAGACATCCTCTCCCTTATTTGACACTCACGCTCAGAACATGATCTGTTGGTCGATGTTGCCCTCAAGAAGTTGTTGGAAAAAGGACCAAAAGCAATGAAGGGTGACTTAGGGAAATGGACGCACGAAGATGGCATCACAAGACGAGATGGCTACATATGTGTTCCAAGAGATGACCTCCTCCAATGAACAATTGTTAGGACACACCATGACACTATGGCTACAGGACACCCAGGTTGAGAAAAGACCTTGGAATTGGTACAACGCCATTACTGGTGGTCGAGCATGACCAAGTTTGTCCATCAATACGTGGATGGATGTGCAGTTTGCCAGTCCACCAAGAACCTACCCCACAGGACCCATCCTCCAATTCTACCATTGGAAACCACGAACGCCCCTTGGCGTTTCATTACCACCAATTTTGTAACAGACCTCCTGGAAAGCAGAGGATATGATTCAATAAACGTGGTAGTGGACCAGGGCCTGTCAAAAGGGATAGTCATCACTCTGTGCAAGAAGACAATCACGGCCGAAGAAACCACGACGCTCTTCCAGAATAATGTGTTCAAATAATACGGTCTACCAACCAAGGTGGTATCCGACCGAGGCCCTCAGTTTGCGGCAAAGTTCACGCAAGAACTATGGAAAGGCCTAGGAATCACTCCAGCCCTCAGCATGGCTTATCACCCTCAGACGGACGGAGAAACAACACGGGTTAATCAGGAGATCGAACAATTCCTGCGGGTATTCTGCAACTACCATCAAGATAACTGGGTAGACTTGATCCCCTTCACAGAATTCTCCCATAACACCTGAAGACACTCCGCTACAGGGAAGTCACCGTTTGAAGTCCTCTATGGGTTCAATCCGCCGTATTTGGTTGATTCAGCATTGGAGACCAAGGTGCCCGCAGTAACTGAACATTTACAGCTAATCAAGGAAGTCCAAGAAGACACAGCTGCCAGTCTACAGATAGCGGCACAGCACGCCAAGGGCCGGGACCTACACCGGAAACTTCCACAGTGGGAAACAGGAACCCAAGTTTGGTTAGAAGGAACCCATATTTGGATGACTCACCCGAAGTTCAAGTTGGCACCTAGGCGTTATGGTCCTTTTCAAGTGACTGAAAGAATTGGTCCCCTGGCTTATCGGCTGAAAATACCTGAAACATGGAAGATACATCTGGTATTTCATGCCTCCGTGCTCACCAAATATCATGAGACAGAGGCCCATGGAAGGAACTTCCCCAGACCAGCACCAGAAATCCTGAATGAAGAAGAGCACTACAAAGTAGAGACCATTCTAGATTCAAGACGCCAGGGACGAGGAACCAAGTACCTCGTCAAGTGGGTTGGATACTCCGAAGCAGATAACACTTGGGAACCCTTTGCCCTCCTCAAAGATACGTCCGATGAGGTGCTTCGTGAGTTTCACAAAAGCTATCCCAACAAGCCCCGACCAGCAGCGATTAAGCTGTAAGGAGGTACATAAAGAGGAGCGACCTCCCTTTATCAAAGCAAGGAAATCCTCCCCAGCACATGTCCGACCACTCCTATCTTGATTACTCCCTAGAACGCGCTATGCTCATCTATGAAGGAACTACCTCTTCACCATCAAGGAACCCCTCACCAGACATCATTTTGGCCGTGGCCAACCCCGACACTGGACGACCTAGCCGAAGCAGCCGCCCAGCGACTCCAGAAGGAGTTTCCATACCAGTCTCCACCCGCCTCACCACGCTCACTACCAAAAATTGAACGGAATTATGAGCCTCACCTCGGACTGAGGGAGCTCATGACAAGCACAATGAGGAATGTCAAGAAGAAGGAAGACCGGCTCCACCAACACCTCCGCGACCAACGACAACATTGGCTCAAGGAGACGCAAGACAGGAAACGAGAAGTGGCAGAGGATCAAGAAACCATGCAAATTTGGCATCACCTGCAGCTGCTGAAACAGATGTACACAAATCAGCAACAACTAGTGCATCGGGTGCCAGGACCAGAGGACCCCCTATCAGTGGTAGAAATCTGCACCCCCGAGAATTAGAAGGATTAGGGGATGCACTGCTTCAGTGCACCACAATCTCGGCGGTAATTCAGATGGCCACAGCGCTAGCCTCGCAAAGGCTCGCTAATTTCTTCGCAGGGCAACCAGGGAGCGAGAACAGTGACATTCCCAGGCGCCTCGCAGACGCAAGCAACCAGGTCCGGCTTTTGGCCTATGCCGATGATCATTGAGCGGCCTCCTGGTACGCTAGAGGAAATAATGGGGCATACACCCTACTCATCCACCCCGACGAGTTTTCTTCCTTTGTCAACCTGGAGCTCTTACCTGCCCTCATCTCGAGCACCAATGCGGTACACTCCCCTCACTCCCAGCCTGTTTGGATTGACCCGTTCCGCGTCCAACCAGGGGACGACAAAGCCAGCAGAGCTATGCCGGTGTCGACCAGCCAAGACGCAACTGTCCAAACAGAATATTTCTGGACTACGGTACAACGACAGGCACGATGGGATCGAGAGGCCCTTCCTCCCATATCGACAGGACAACCCGCCAGGCAGGACGCCGGAGGCAGCAATGAGGAGCATCCGCCAAGGTACAGGAGGAACGAGAGACGGGGGAATCCCAGGACAAGGGTGGCACTCCAACCCGAGCGAGGCGGTCTTGGAAGAACTCGACCAAGAGATTCACCGGCTCCAAACCATTCTCAGGATAATTGACTTGAGGGAACGCATCCTCACTTTGGCAGACAAACTCAAGTCCGCCAGCGACCAGCTCAGCGAACTGCTGCCTGGACTCGAGCTGAACTAGATGCGTGGAATGAGATCGACAATGGGAATTACGACGACGCCGACCCATATTACCGACCAGATGAAGGATACGGAGATTTCGGGGACATTGGTGGAGGATATTAGACAAGGGAGTTAAGAAACCCCTTGTCTCAGAAGGTGACAGAGAGGAAAGGACCCTCCACACCACGGGTACCGGTTTCACGCACAGGACACCGAGGAACGTCCTGCATGACGTTAAACTGTGAAAAGATAAGAAGGCAGGGGAAGTACCTGGCCATGCGCGTTTCAACCCTCCGGTCTTGGAAGGACAAGCATCTAACACTCTCGTTGTCAAGAGGTATTCTGACAAGCGAATTGGGCGTCCCGCTTGGATCCCCAGTTTTACAGGACCCTTTCCACATTAGGAGGTCCTTGGATTCAACAAATAACTGGTACTGATATGCCGGCTTTTTGATCGTATGGCGCGATCGAAAGGCTATGATGATGCAAGAATATTGGTGGGAAATCATGTTGCATGTTCACCGTTGGGGAACGGTGGACCCTACCTCGCTGTCAAGGTCTGACAGGTGTCTTGGACGTCCCACTTTGGATCTCCAGTTTTACAGGGCCGTTTCCGCATTAGGGGGCCCTATCTGTGATGCCGGTGCCTAGTGGCCGCACTCCACTAAGTAACCAAATAGGACAAATTACATCCGCAACGATGTAAAACTACGAAGGCTTGGTCCGCAATGACTATAAACTAGTTACCGTCCGGAACGATGTTAAAGCTACCAAGGACCATCGGAGCGTGGTTGCATTCTGGCAGATGGTGGAAGGGAGGGCCTCCACCATTGCAGAACCCTGCCGACTAGGTCAAGGCGCTTCCATATTCCATACGCCTTACAGTAAAAGAATATGGGGTTGACACGGTTCAATTCCGTGCGAGGGGTTTGGGGACATGGAGCGGGTTGTCAGCCATCCGACAGGACCATGACTACTCTATGGTGCGCCCACTCTACCCTTGAAGTCCGAAGCAAGGATTCCGCTTCAAGGGCCAGTCAAGAGGCAACTAGGATCGTGCCTCAGGTTAGGACGTCCTCCATGACGGTAAACTAGGATTGCCCTTTCCTTTACAGGGCCAACGTCCGCGAAGACGTTAAACTACCGCTCCTTTCAGTATAGGAGATGTTGATTGACATTGTTGTTGACTCCATGATGTTGATCTAGTCCGCAATGACGATAAACTATTTACTCCTTCAAGCTATAAGAGATGTGGTTGATGGCTACGACCTTAGCCACCAACTAGTCCGAAATGACCTTAAACTACCCTCACCCCGGAGGATTAAATCTATTGAGGCTCGGGAGGTTCAAGCCAGGCGATAGCGGACGTCCGCAATGACTATAAACTAGTTGCCGTCCTTCATGACAATAAACTGAGCCGCCCTTCATGTACAGGGCCATGTGAGTTGTGTCAAAATAGGCTCCAACGTCTATTCTGGCAACTCTATAAGTTATCCGGTTTGATATAGTATAAACCGTCACCATCTTGCCTCGATGGAAACCCTGTCAAGACGGTTGTACTTGGTCTAGGGCCCTATGCGCATCACCGATGAATGTTCCGGCGCGCAGAAAAGGTCTTCCATCTTGTTTACAGGTACTCCTACGTTGGAAAATGGATAGGTCCGCAACGACCTTAGCGTAAACTAGCAGGGCAGTCTGCAACAACTTATGTATAAACTAGCCTCAGTCCGCGAAGACTTAAGGATAAACTAGAGGACGCCCGCAAAGACACAAAACTACGGATGTCCGGCACGACGATAAACTACCAGGACATACCTTACGCTGACCCCAAATAATTACCGTCAAGGTGGATACCATGGTTTACTCAAGGAACCATGGGGTTCAAAGTCTATTCTTCAAAATCCTTACCTCGTGTTCAATATGTGGAGCGTGGCTGCATGCTCGCTCCCATGTGACAAACAAACTCTGGACAAACACCAATCTCTAACCAGGACGGGCCACCGTATGGGGCTGACAGAGTTAGTGATCTTCAAAGGGGTCTTGCCGGACTCAAAACAAGTCAAGAACTGTCTATTCTTGATAGGTTGGTGGGCCTAAGCCTTAGTAAAGCGATCAACCCACACACCTGGAGTCCCCCTCGATACCGGAGATCACGGAGATGAAGATCTATCCTGGAAACACTGAAGCATGGCCTTCGGCATTATGAAGAAGAACAACACACACCCATCCACAGACAAGTTTCTAACTCATCCATAAATCATTCGCATCAGCACTTTCTTTGACCACAAGCAGGGAGTCCTGCTTCGAGGGGTTGCCTTTTGACTCAAGGGATTGCCTCGCATCAAAACGTAACGGTGAAGGAAGAACACCGGGAAGAAACGCGGTATTGTGGCGATATCGCAGGACTTCAAATCAAACAGCTCAACGGAGATGGAAAACTCCTAGGCGTTGTCAACGACGTAGGTCGGTCTTCGCCCCAGAAAACGAAGTCATACCAGAAGTCGCATCTGGTCTCGCGGGTCAAGAAACAAATTGCTGATGGAAAGACAATGAGGCTCGTGGAGGCGAGTAGTCCCCTCAGGAGCTGGGACCTAGAAAGGGGGTAATGTTATGACTTGACCGATCAGAGCCCGTTGGGGCTGGTCTATCCAATGGATCAAGCATCACATGCTAGGCGGCTCCACTACGGAGCGTACATCAAGGTATTTGGCATGTCCTTATGGTCCGACTGAACCGATGGTTCTTCAAGACGTCGGTAGAGGATATATAGGAAGGGTCAAGGATATAGCGGATTGTTAAGATAGGCATTCACATGCCATGGGCTGAGGGCTTATGGGTAAGCACCTCGTTGCACCAGGATGGATTGGTGCGACTGGAGAAGTACAAGAGTAGGCATCGGCTGAGAGAGATGGCGACCACAGCTCTCCTGGGATGGGTACCCGGAGTAGCATACAGACTCTTACCCTAGACCCTATACAGTATATAAGGCCCATAGAATAGGCTGAGGATCTTCAGTCTATTCTCCTTTGTTCTTACACAGTCTTCCTACTGTGTACTTTCGTTCCTTGGTATCTTCACATACCAACCCTCGTTCTGTTTGTGTCTTCCTACACGAACACCTTCGTTCTTACACAGTCTTCCTACTGTGTACCTTCGTCCTACTGTCTTCCTACAGTAGAATCATCGTTATTCCTTCCTGTATCATTGCCTGATACAGTCGAGACCTCGCCCACCACTCAGTCCATTGTGCGACCTAGGGAAGAACCTGTTACTCTTGGGTTATTGAACAAGCAGTTCGTAACATGCTCTGCATCATAATGCTCATCACAATGGTTTGCTTCCAACAAAGTTTTCAATATCTAGGCATCCACAATCATGACAGATGTTTTGACACCCACAATCCGTAGAAGCATTGCGCACCGGTGTGATTTCTTATTCTCTGGCCAACTCTTCCTTGTGGTGGCTCCGGTGACAGTTGCAGGTGCTGCGCGGTTGGCTTCTAACATGGCTCCGAGAAGGTTCCATGTCTCCGGTGAGAGCCTTTCTAGATCTTTGGCCATTTGCTCAATTTTGAAGTTTTCCAGCTGTTCTATGGTGGCATTTACTGCACCAAAGTGCCATCCATGCTCAGGGTCTGAAAGAGCAAGAATTTTGGAAGAGTGGTATGCCTTGGCAGTGTCGAGAGCCCATTATATGATAATCCCAGATGATGTCCTGTTTTTGTAAAAGGCAGTACAGAGGTCTCTGCTCCGAGCTGTGAGATTGATAAGGACAGGGTGGTCCCGATAATAAGGGTTTCCTAACAATGAGATTAAAAAATCAGCTAGATTGATTTCCTGAGCTGCTAGTGCTGCTAAGACTGCTTCAGTTGGACGTGTGGCCATGTTTCATGCCGTTTATTGGTTGTTTATTTCTTCGTAGCCTACAAGCTTACTAATTGTGTTCTGACCAAATTCCGGTGTGGACTTGTGGCTGATGCCGGTGAAACTTCCGGGTGGCACATGTTTGTATATGTTTTGTGCCAGCCGCCGATGGAGAGGGCTTGGGATTGCTCGAGGATTAAGGTTCAAAATATTACTTTGTTACATCATTTATTTGTCATATGTTTTCTTATATGTTTTTCATTATTTTCTCATAATAATAGACCCTTGCCCTCGACACGGTGGTGGGTAGGAGCCTGGGCCTGGATATGTGATATCATAATTCTAGGATAGCCTGGGTGATGGATGAATATTTTCTCATATTTGGTGGTGATATTGTGAGCAGTATTTATACACCTCACAATATTGTGGGTCTTCTTTTTAAGGGAGATACATACACTTTCTCAGGGCTCTAGATCAAATGAGCCAGCCCTTTAGTCAATTTTACATCTTTTACATCTTTTATATATTATAAACAATTAAAAAGTATCTAAATACCCTTTGTCTTTTTGCAGTCATTTCTGTGATGTAATGCTCTTGAAAGAGACCCTCCCACCACTCAGCTGGCAAGTGGGGTAGTCATGTGATGCAGGGCCACAGTCGCGGCAGACATTCAATTCCTTTCCTCTCACAACATTATCACTCGTGGCATCGGCCATGCATGCTCAAATGGAGTCCAGTAATCATCGAACACGCAGAGAAAAAAAGACCAGAAGTGCACGGATTAAGTGCGAAGTGACCGATGTATGGCCGGATGCAAAGATATCTAGCTGCATAAAAACTAAGGTTTCCCGACCGCCTATCCCATTAAGAGCAATCACTATGCGAACACCATCTCCAGCATATATCCTCAACCGCACACGCTCTCGGGGTATCCTCGCAATTGCCTGTCGTTGAGTACGCGAGAGGTCCATCGCCCTCGGACCCCGACCTTTCTCAGACACTGCATTCGCCAGGACCCTATATATCGAGCCAGCCTTCTGTGGTATGCTTCGCACTCAGACAGACTGAGGCTCTTGAGGTCCTCGTCGCTATCGGAGGCGGCGGATCCATTGCTGTCTCTGTAAGACCCTCGACAGCGAGCGTAGGCAGAGGGTGCCCAGCTAAACTGGCTGTGAACGCATGGCCCAGTACAACCCCCCCACAACATATGCCCTTTCCCGGGCAGACAAGTATATCCGTCGCAAGCAGGACTCCATAGAGGAGCACGAGACGTTGTTGCAAAACTCGATGGAGGTTCAAATTCCATCCAGGTTTGATACGCTTCCTCTACATAACCAAGCATACCGTTGGCTTCATCCTCAGATATGGGCCAGAGCAACAGCCCCGATGTGATCTGATGAAACAGCTTTGTGGCGGAGTCGAGGATGACAAAGTGGGGTTTGACACTGGATACGAAGGTCGGTAGAGCGGCGAATGGATATGAATGGTACGTGGATCTGCGCTCGGTGGAGACTATGAGGGGCGGAGCAGACGCTCTGGTCAAGTCTGGCTCATTGAATCGTTCAATCGGACAAAGGTCCTCGTCCAGCGGCAACAGCCGATATTCAAAAACCTCAGCACCTTCATAAATCTACATGATCATCAGACAGAGCTATCACCGAGAACGAAGACAGACGAACCGACTCAATAGGGGATTGTTGATTCGGATTTTTGACATCGTCTAGAAATATTGTACAGTGGTCCCATATTTTATTCACCATTTCAGGGGTCGGGAGCAGAAGCCAGCGGTTGCTGTCGAATGATTCCAACAAGTCTTCACGAACTGCAGCCAGCGAGGTACATCAGTAGCCGCCGAGACGCAGACAACTCCACGACGCACAATAGATCCTGTTCACCTCTACCTCCAGCTCAAGCGACGCATACTTCATCCCCCAGTGCCATTCAAGACGCGTGAGCTGCATCTGGCGGTCAACGGTCGGATTGCCACGCGAGGGACTGAGACGGGACGCACCATCCTGTTGTACCGCCAGAGGTGCGGGTTGAGCAGATAGCATGGCACAACCGAGGGCTCAGAGTCCTGCGTGACGAGGCATTGTTTCGCGCCGGAGGATACGGGGCGTGGAATGGGAGCAGGGGTCTCTGGGGTTGTGGGATGCTGATCGACATCTGGGAGGTTACAACGTGAGCGGCGAGCGCAACACCTTGCTCGAGTGCGTGGGTACCAGGGATGTCAGAGAATTGCGCACCCTCGACCGGAGTGTGGATTTGGGAACGGCCGTCAAGGTCTGGAGAACTCGCCGGCGCCTTGCCACTGCTCTTGGCCAAGCTTGCCCACCTCAACGGAGCGGACGCCGCAATGCCCATGGAGCTGTCTACCACAAGAATTGATTATTCAGAAGAGATTTTTCGAAAGATACGCTGAGTGATAGATGAGGTAGTCGTGCAAAGCCAGAGCGAGGACTGAGTACTAAGGACGAGGAAGTAGCACAAAAGACAGTCACGTGATGGAGCTGCAGGAGGCGCCGCAGTGTCGGATGGTGCACCTCGGTCCTTGTCCAAGCAAGCAGAAGCAGGAGAACGACCATCGTGTTGCTTTCCAACCGCCGGACCACACGAGGTCCCGCTGTGACCAAGGGCGCTCACAGTGATGCTCAAGACAGGAATTTCGAGAAGACCAGGCAAAGGCCCACGCGAGTCTGTGTGCAGCCGGGTCCCGTGGGCTCGTCAGCATCCAGCTTAGGTGGCGACAGCCTCAGTGTCTGTCCACCAGTGCACGTCGCGGTGTCGTGGGTTGGACGCACACACGCACGTGAGCCAGATAGACGCCAGACAGAGAGGGAGAGAGAACAGCAAGAGAGGCCTCTTCGCACAGCCATGGCCCCTGGATGGCCTGCGCGCGCGCGCGTGGGGAGCAGGGCTGTCGAAGCGCGGCAAAAGATCCCGAGCGGCGCGCCGGGTGATGCGGTGCGGCCACGTCGTCTGCAAGTCCCGCGGGCGGGCCAGGCCGATGTGCAGCTCTGGTCGTCGGTGTCTGTGTCTATCCAGCAGAGATGGGTGGGTGCGATTGCCTGCGTGTATGCAGGGCGGTGTCGTCAGCTGCTTGGGTGCGCCACGAAGGAGCGAGCGTGGCCGGCGTGATGCGTTCATGGCGCACGGCGCACGGCCGGTTGCAGAGCGCATGGGAGGAGCTCTCGCGTGCCAATCGAGGCGAGAGGACGTCGGACGTCTGCCGGAGGATGATACCAGATGACATTTGGATGGACAGGTAGACAGGCGGCGTAGAAACGTAAGAGTGATAATCGGCTTCTTGAAAGAATAGCAATCAACAAAACTATAAGGTTGTAAACAAGGGTTTGTGCACCGGAAGATTGTGTAAATTCGGGTCCTGATTTAGATCCTCTGCGCCTCTTTGCAGGAATTGATACATTCGATGTATTGGAATCTCTGCTGCACTTAAGACCCAAGCGCATTACGCCCGAATCAATGGATTGTTGAATACGGTTGACGTGTTTTGAGCCTTCAGAATAGGGGTCAACATCTTTTCGAGCTTATGATTGCGGAAAACGGATAGATAATCTAATAGCAGACATACCGATGATACAAGAAGAGTCCGTTCTACAACCATGACTTTTTAATGGGCTTGACCCGATCAATGTTGTAGATGTTACACTGCTTGACATACGGGAATGATTTGGAATTGGGATTGATGGCACCAGTTGAGGATGCTCGGAGTATGTGCCGACAACTTGATGAGACAGAAAATGAACGAGGAGCATGAAAGTCAGCTTAGACAGACTCGGAGACATACCTTTGGAATCTGATGAGCCCATCTCGACACCGCTCACGACCGGGGTTGACCATCTCAACGGTAAGGATCCTGTGATGCCCATTACACTGCGATGTTCAGTGTTATTGCCAAATTTGTTTTTGTCTAGAGGAGTGCAGTTGCGCGACAAGATGTTCGTTGAACGAGGGTGAACGAGCGAGCCACTCCCTGCCACTCTCAGGGTGAGTGGGATGGTCATGTGATACGGGGTCACACTCAGTAAACACGGAAATTCCATACGTATAGAATGACTTGTCTTCTGCATATTGGGTCAGCAACGGAGACTAGAAATTCCAGGTGAACGTCATGCCCAGTCAAAAAATTGGTATTTGTATCCATCATCTAAGCAGTGCAGAAGTCGTGTGAAAGTCGTGTCCAATTTTGGCAGTTTATGACTTGTGCATGACTTTTTGCGCCACTTTCTTGACGGATACATGACACAATACTAATTTTTTGACTGAGCCTGGTAATCAATTGAATTTTGTTTTTACTGAGGGTTACAGTGGCCTTTTCGATCCCACAAGCCATATTTTGTTGGAAATATTACTCAAATCATTCTCAGCGACAATCGGATATGAGCTGATAATTCAGGTCAGCCTAGCGGAGTACAACGGAGATGGAATTGTCATGGGAGGGTACCCGAAAGACACCAAGTACAAGTGACGTGCCATTTTATACATTACAGGATCACAAACTTAGATCTATCGTCGTAATAATAAGTAAATGTGGTATCACCATCAAATATGAATTTACTATACAGTCCGTGCAACCTTCCGTGGCCGCTCTTCCGCATAACTTCCTAACTGCGCATCGTTAAGTACACAGGTCGTCCATCTCTTTCGCTTCCCTGCTTGCTGCAAACAATGAGATTGCCATGCTCCTACATATTGATTCAGACTCCTGCGGTATGCTTCATACTCGGACGGACTGAGGCTGATTAGATCTTCGTTGTCGTCAGAGCCCGTGGCATCACCGTCAGTATCGTCATATGGGCGACTGCGATCACCTCTACAGAGAGGGCAAACAGAAGGGGTCCACGCAAATCGACTGCGCACACACGGCCCAGTACAAGCTGTCGGGGACACGCGACGTTTCCTAGGCAGACTTGGACAAGCATCAAGAGGAGGCAACCGAAGAGGTGTACGAGATGTCGAGGCAAAACTTATGGGAGGTTCGTATTCGAGCCAGGTTCGATACGCTTCCTCCATATAGCCAAGTATACAGACAGCATCATCCTCAGACATTGGCCAAAGCGACTGTGCCACTTCCGAAAGTCCCGATGTCCCTGATATTATCTGATTGAAGAGCTTTGCAGCTGCGTCGCAGATGATAAAATGGGGCTTTGCGCGAGAAACAATGGTGGGCAAGGTATCAAATGGATATGGATGGCGGGTGGGGGTAGTAGGGATGGGTGCTGAAGATGATGGTGTCGAGTTTGACTGATCGAGTCGTTCAATTGGAGGAAGATCTGTGTCCAATGGCAATAAGCGATATTCAAACGTTTCAACGCCGTCATAGATCTGGATGACTGTAAGACAGAGAGTGGATAGCATTCAGAGGGTACGGACCGTCTCGATAGAAGGTTGCTGATTTGAATTTGTGACATTTTTGAGAGATTTCAAGCAGTGATCCCACACTTTGTCTACCATTTCAGGAGACGGGAGCAGCAACCAGCGGTTGCTATCAAATGATTCCAGTAAGTCATGGCGAACTATAGCAGGCAGGCATCAACAGCCATCCGAGTCACAAACAACGAACAGCGTACGATATATTCTGTTCGCTTCTGTCTCCAAATCCAGTGAATCATATTTCATTCCCCAAGACCATTCGAGACGCGTGAGCTGCATTGAACAGTCAATAGCCGGATTATCACTGGGAAGATGAGATGACACTTACCATCCTATCATTTCTCCAGAGGCGCTGGTTGATCAGATAGCACGGTGTTACTGAGGCATTCGATTCTTGCGTGATGGGACATTGTTTGATATCTGAAGAGATAATTCGTGGAACATGGGTCTCTAAGGTTTTGGGATGCTGATCGACATCTAGGGAGGTCACAGGGTCAGCTCTGATGATCTAAGTATGCCTGCGCGTATGCGTACCGATGATGTCAAAAGGATTCATCTGGCTGGTTCTTTTGCCTGGGCTGCCAATTTCTGAGTCTTCGTCAACAGCTAGGAAGCCAGAAAGGTCAGAGATTTAGGAGGGAAATTAACACAAGCGTAAGCATACTTGTGCATTCTGAATCTGTCCGGCATTCCTTCTCATCTGTGCTTATCCCAACCTGCGCTGTAGGCTCTGTGCTACTCCATGTACTGCATTGTTTTACACCCAATGCTACAGAATTTAGAATATTTTCGTATCTCGAATATTCCGTGTGATCATCAACATCTTTGAAAGCAGAGTGAAAGAATTGATTAGAAGGATAAACATGGCGACAGGTCGTGTGAGCAGGGACGTACATATCTTGTCCGTAAAACTCGTCTCACCATTGCTCACGGCTGGGCCTAACCATCTCAATGGCAGCGATCCTATGATACCCATCGCCCTGCAATGAACAGTGTGATTTTTGTTTGTGTGGATAAGTGCTTCCAATTGCGCGACAAGACGGTGGTCGAACGAAGGCGTACGAGTGAGCACTCGAAGTGGAACAGTCATGTGATACGAGGCCAAATTCAATGACGATGCGGCCAGAAGTGAGGCTGAGCGCTGAGCCCCAGTGAAAACCCGATATTGCGAGATCTAACCAGAACGAGCAAGAACGGACAAGGATATATGAGTAGATCTGGTTATAAAAGTCTCATTTTGATCGAACGTGAACGACTCGTATCGCACTGAGCCGAGCTCAAATCAAACCTAATGTTCTGGGATCTATCTGTATCGACTTGGGTCGATTCTCAAATTAGTTCTGGTGCGTTCAAAATTTAGCCATATCTATCCATATCTCATCACATAGGTGAATATCTATCGACATCAACAACATATCTACTTGAATCTAACCCTATCGATCTATCACATACCTGCCATCTAATGTCCTCGAATGACATCAAAACACCCACCACCAAGGATCTCACCACCTTGAATCCCATCTAACAACGTCGCCCCTCCTCGACCCAGGTAGTCCAAGCTCTGCGTCACGACTGCCCGGCCTTCACTTTCTAGGAGGATTGAACAGGATTAGTATATAGTTTCAATAGTTATAGTATGACACACCTGTTCTTGCTCAAGACGGTCATATACCTATAGATTTCGATGTATATTAAGTTCAAGATCTAATAAAATCAATGAGAACATACCGCGAGCTCGTCTGAAGAAAGTTTGGACCAGTAGGCATTGAATTCATTGGTTGTCCCTTTCGGAAATTGTTCTTTCCATTGTCGTGCACATATGTTTCTGTGTGCGATGCTATTATGTGTGCGGCAGCACTGCATACACAGTAGAGAGTAGATCACATACCTTGCGACGAGTTGCTTCCCTATGCATAGAACTCCGTTACCGACACCCCTTTTCCAGTAAGCAGGAACTTTTGATGCTTGTGCAGATGAAGAAGCATTTGGTGTGCAGATCTAACTCCTCGGTTCTGATGCTAAGCATGGTAAGAAGTTAGTACATCATCGAAGGAGTCGAAGTCGACAGCGTTACCTGAGGTAACTGCTGCCATCACTGCTGCTGCTGCTGCTGTTGTTGTTGCTGCTGCTGCCGCCGCTGCTGCTGTTGTGGTTGTTGCCGCTGCTGTTGTGGTTGCTGCTGCTACTGGTGCCGGTGAAAGTAACATTGCTGCCGCCACTGCTGTTGCCGGTGTTGTCTGGGTGTGCGCGCAGAGGAAATATGGATCTGTTCATGATCTGATTCCATCGATGACAGGATGAAGCTCGAGCCGTGCACCAATGGCTCTACAAGATTCTGTTAGCACCCGATGTTTCAAAAGATCAAAGTTCTTGATAGCATTGGAACTCTGGAGGTACGACTTCTAGAAACTTGAAAGAGTGCGAATGCAGCCGCGAGTTGTCTCGTCGTAAGGAAAAATTTCAAAGACTATTTGAATATATAACATCCGACTTTCGCCAAACAATCGCAACTGGTCGATACAGAGAGACCAGTGTTAGACCACGCTCTACCGTACTATCTCATGAGACACAGGGAGTTCTCACTCGTTCTGGTTCGATCTCGCAATATCGGGTTTTCACTGGGGCTGAGCAGTGGCTGAGCCCGGCCAGTGCCTCGCCCCGTATGCGGCACCACCGCTGAGGCCAGCGGAGGTCAGCCGGAAGTGATATTTTGTTGTGCATACTACTCAAGACACAAAAAGACTTCTAAGTCGGTTGAGCGGAGTATCTAGAATTGAGTTATCAATCGAGAATGCAGAAGTTAGTCGCCCTCAGGCCTCAGCTAGTCAGGGACAGTCTGTCTGAGTGGGATGGTCATGTGATGCGGGGTCAGGGTGACGAAAGGACATTCGATTTCTCTTTTCACAACATATGTCAAGTGATTGTCATGCATATCCAAATGACAGCCAGTGATATTTGAACACGAAAACAAAAAGAAACACAGAAGCTGATAATACTAGGTCGGCTCGGCGGACTATCCACAAAGTATCCACAATCATCGACTGAATGAAGAACCGAGTGTGGCTCGAATGCAAAGAGAACACTCTGTGCTGATCTTGAAGACGCCCCCGCACACTGCCATATTGAGGCAACTAGTCCCTATGCTGTGTTTCTGTCTAGCACGCTCAACGCACCGCCGGTTGTAGGCACTGGCGGCATGCCATTTATAGGCCTCCGTTCCTATGACGGTCACCATTAATGGGGAGCAGGAGGGAGCAGCCTAGAGTAGGCGACGACGGCAGTGCTGACCTCGCAAACAAATTAATCACGCAGCGGCGCGAATCTTCTGTGACCGCTCTTCCGCGTAGCCTCGCAGCTGCTCGTCGTTAGTCACACGCGACGTCCACCGCCCCTGTTTCTTGACGTGCCGCGCACAACACGCCTGCCAAGCCCCCACGTATCGAATCAGATCGCTGGCGTGGTAGGCTCTGTGCTCAGACGCGTCCTTGGATGAGCCCATGCTCCCATCGTCATCGGAGTCAGAAGTGTCTTGATGGCAGACATCGCCTCTGCAAGGGGAACATAACGAAGGCACCCACACGAAGCGGCTGTTGAAGCATGGCCCAACGCAGGCGATGGGAGGCAGGCGACGCGTCATTGGCAGTTTTCGACCTAAGGAAGGTGCACGAAGCACGCGGGGTGAAGACGCAAAGTGCGGAGGCGCGGCCCGTTCAAGCCAAGCGCGGTACGAATAATCGATATTGCGAAGCATGCACGATGCATCCAGCTCGGACAGTGGTCACAATGCTTGAACGTCGGACGAAAGCCGCGACCCCACCGAGTTGATGTGAGGGAACAGTTTCGGAGACGAGTCGCAGATGACAAAGTGGGGTTTGACGCGAGAAAAGAGAGCCGGCAACGAGTCGTATGGGAGCGAATGATGTGTGGAGGTTGGAGGCGCCGTGGTTGCCGAGGTGGATATCGCAAATGCCATTGTCACCTCTGACCAGTCGAAACGATCGAAGGAAGGGAGGCGGGGATCCAATGGCAGCAGCCGATATTCGAATACTTCAGCGCCCTCATAAATCTACCAAGTCATGAGAATGGAGATCGATGAGAGGGCAAGGGGGCAAACCGTCTCGATGGAGGGAAGGACAAATCCTGCTGGAGCCCACAAAAAATTCCTACAGTGATCCCATACTTTATTCACCATTTCAGGGGTCGGGAGCAGAAGCCAGCGGTTGCTGTCGAATGATTCCAACAAGTCTTCACGAACTGCAGCCAGCGAGGTACATCAGTAGCCGCCGAGACGCAGACAGCGGCACCACGCACGATAGATCATGTTCGCCTCTACCTCCAGCTCGAGCGACGCGTACTTCATCCCCCACTGCCATTCAAGACGCGTCAGCTGCGTCCGGCTGTCAGCGGTCGGATCGCTAGGCAAGGGACTAAGACGGGACGCACCATCCTGTTGTACCGCCAGAGGCGCGGGTTGAGCAGATAGCACGGCACGACCGAGGGTCCTGAGTCCTGCGTGACGAGGCATCGCTTCGCGCCGGAGGATACGGAGCGTGGAATGGGAGCGGGGGTCTCTGAGCTTTTGGGATGCTGGTTGACATCTGGGAAGGTCACGACGTCAGCGATGAACCTGTGAGCCTTCTTAAGCCCGCGCGTACTAGAAGTATCAGAAGAGACCGCGTCCCTGACTGTGCTATTGATTTTTGAGTGATCGCTGTATCTTGGGAGTTGGAAAGGTCTGGAGAGCCTGTCGCGCCACCCCTCTTGATTGGGCTTGACCACCTCAACGGAGCGGATGCTGTGATGCCCATGTTTTCTATGTGGCAGAGTTTTGCGAATGAGGGTTGTTGAACGTTGAAGTCAGGCGGATGAACAACCAGAGGAGATAGTCACGCAAAGCCAAAGCGAGGGTGAGAAGGTGGCACAATAGCGCACAGTCACATGATGGAGCTGTAGAGGCGCAAGCAAGATAGATGCCAGATCAGAGATGTCTATTTACGCGATGTATACCCAAAGCGATCTGCGTCACTGCGGTGTGGAGGGCTCCAGAGAGAGTGAGATTGTCCTCAAAGAGAACAAAGCGAGTTCCCGGGGAGCGCACCGACGTCATGGAGAGACAAGGACTCAGCAAAGGCGCGGGAAAGAGAACGCCGATGTTCGCTGGTTGTCTAGTATCAAAGCCACGCAGCACGATGAAAACCTGATCCACAAAACCAAAGCTTGTCATATTAAGGTCCAGTATATGTAGCATCGCCGTCGAGAATAGATACATCACACAGCTCATCCAGTTTCTGTGGCAGTTCGTCCGCATAACTTCCCAGCTGGCCGTCATTGAGCACACGCGATGCCCACCTCCCGCGCTTCCTGACATCCTCCAAACACCAGGACCGCCAAGCGAGCGAGAGAGGCCTGCGGTAGACCCTATACTCAGAACTGCTTCAGATGGACTAAGGCTGACAAGGTCTCCATCACTACCAGAGTCTTCGCTATCGAGGCCACCGTTTCGACAGCGAGAGCAAAGCGAAGGTATCCATGCAAATCGGCTCCTAAAGCACGGTCGGACACAAGTTTGTGGACGCAAGTGGCGTCGGATGGGTAGCCTCGGACATGTGTCAGGAGAAGGTAACCGAAGAGTACGAGGTGATGATGCAAATGTCGAGGGCGGCTCGAACCTTAGCCATGTGCCATAAATGCGCTCCACGTAGGCAAGCATGACAGTGGCATCACGCTCAGACACCGGCCAAAGTAAGCGAACCACGTGCGAAAGTCCTGAATGCCCCGATGTTATTTGATGATAAAGCTTGGCGCAGAGTCATATGACGAAGTGGGGTTTCGCGCGCGAGACCAGAGTCAGTAAGGTATCGAATGGATACGAATAACGCGTGGGGGTTTGCTCAGTGGCTGACGAGGATGCTGGCTGATCGAATCGATCAATCGACACAAGGCTACGCCGCAATGGCAATAACCGATATTCAAAAGTGTCGGCACCTGCGTAAATCTAGACGCTTGTGAGATAGGATTCTGGACGAAACGAGGAAGGATAGACCGTCTCGATGTGCGGTTGTCGCTTTGCACTGGTGGGATCTTCCATAGATTTCTGGCGGCGGTCCCACAGTTTGTCGACCATCTCAGGCGAAGGGAGGAGCAGCCATCGGTGACTGTCAAACGATTCCAACAAGTCCATGACGGACTAGGTCGAGAAGAACATTAGTGATGGTCAAGGCACATATGACGGTAAAGCACACGATATATTCGATTTGCTTCTGTGTCCAACTCGAGCGAGTCGTATTGCATCCCCCACATCCATTCGAGACGCGTAAGCTGCAAAAGGGAATCGGTAATCGCGTCGACAAGCAGGGGCAAAGGAAAGAGCAAACCATCTCCTTGTTTTCCCAGAGACGCTGATTGAGCAAGTAACACGGTTCGACCCGGGCCTCCGATGCGAGCTCATTCGTCACGAGGCAATGTTTGATGTTTGAGATGGCTGGTTGCGGAGCTTGAGGGAGAGTTTCATTAGGAGTCTCAGAGCGCTGGTTCGTAGGGATCACTTTGCTAGTCCTCTCGAACGGAGTAGGGACGTTTAGATCATCAACTGCTTAGAAGAGGAGAGATCAGTAGGTATAAAATGCTATTAATGAGGGTCTGCGCACTCAATATGTGTGGGTATTCGGCCTCTCTCAGCCTCTTAGGTGGGGTTGACACACTCGACGTTGTGGAATCCCTGCTGCGCTTCAGGCCCGGCCGTTTAACGCCCGAATCTATGGACCGTGAGACACGGTCGGTAGGTTGTGAGTCAACGTCTTTTAGAATCAGTGTTTGAGCATATGAAACAAACGGTTTGAGAAATGCATGCGTACTAGTATTGTATGAAAAATCTGCAATGCAATCACCCCCTTTCGATAGGCTTGACCCAATCTTGAACATCTGGGATGCTGCACTGCTCGATACGCGAGAATGGTTGGAGACTGGGGTTGATGGCATGAGTTTGGGATGTTCGTGTTCGGTATGATGCCCGACATCTTTATGAGCACAAAATGAATGAGCAACACAGATTTTGACACCGACGGAGACGTACTTTCAGAATCCGAGGAGCCCATCTCGACACCGCTCACGGCTGACCTTGACCACGGTAAGGAACTGGTAATGCCCATCGCACCGTGACGTTTATCTGTACGGTGAGGTATTTCAGAATGTGAGGTCCACGCGGGTTGCGAATTCTAGTTGCGCGACAAAGAAGTGCTCTTGAAAGAGACCCTCCCGCCACTCGACTGGCAAGTGGGGGTAATCACGTGATGCGGGGCCAGAGTCGCGGCAGACGTTCAATTCCGACCTTTCCTCTCACAACATTATCACTTGTGGCATCCGCCATGCATTCACAAGTGGATTCCAGTGATCATCGGACACGCAGAGAGAAAAAGACCAGAATTGCGCGGATGAAGCGCAAAGTGACCGATGTATGGCCGGATGCAAAGATATCTAGCTGCATAAAAACCAAGATTTACAAACCGCCTATCCCATGAAGAGCAATCGCTATGCAGCCATCATCTGCAGCATGTATCCTCAACCGCATACGCTCTCGGGGTATCCCCGCAATTGCCTGTCGTTGAGTACGCGAGAGGTCCATCGCCCTCGGACCCCGACCTTTCTCAGACACTGCGTTCGCCAGGACCCTATATATCGAGCCAGCCTTCTCTGGTATGCTTCGCGCTCAGACGGACTGAGGCTCTCGAGGTCTCCGTCGCTATCAGAGGCGGCGGATCTATCGCTGTCTTTGCGAGACCCTCGACAGCGAGAGCAGACAGAAGGTGCCCAGTTCAGCCGGCTGCGAACGCATGGCCCATTACAAACCCTCCGCGACATATGCCCTTTCCCGGGCAGACAAGTATATCCATCGCAAGCAGGACTCCATAGAGGAGCACGAGACGTCGTTGCGAAACTCAATGGAGGTTCATATTCCATCCAGGTTCGATACGCATATTCCACATGGCAAAGCATACAGACGGCTTTGGTTTCAGATATGGGCCAGAACAACCGTACCAGTTCGTTGAGCCCCGATGGCCCCGATGTGATCCGATGAAACAGCTTTGCGGCGGAGTCAAGGATGACGAAGTGGGGTTTGACACTTGAAACGAAGGTCGGTAGAGTGTCGAATGGATATGAATGGTACGTGGACTTTCGCTCGGTGGAGACTGCGAGGGGCGGAGCACACACTCCGGTCGAGTCTAGCTCATCGAATCGTTCCAGCGGCAACAGCCGATATTCAAAAACCTCAGCACCTTCATAAATCTACATGATCGTCAGACAGAGCTATCACCGAGAACGAAGACAGACGAACCGACTCAATAGGGGATTGTTGATTCGGACTTTTGACATCGTCTAGAAATATTGTACAGTGGTCCCATATTTTATTCACTATTTCAGGGGTCGGGAGCAGCAGCCAGCGGTTGCTGTCGAATGATTCCAACAAATCTTCACGAACTGCAATCAGCGAGGTACATCAGTAGCCACCGAGACGCAGACAACTCCACGACGCACGATAGATCCTGTTCGCCTCTACCTCCAGCTCAAGCGACGCGTACTTCACCCCCCAGTGCCATTCAAGACGCGTCAGCTGCGTCCGGCGGTCAACGGTCGGATCGCCATGCGAGGGACTGAGACGGGACGCACCATCCTGTTGTACCGCCAGAGGCGCGGGTTGAGCAGATAGCACGGCACAACCGAGGGCCCAGAGTCCTGCGTGACGAGGCATCGTTTCGCGTCGGAGGATACGGAGCGTGGAATGGGAGCGGGGGTCTCTGCTGTGGGATGCTGATCGACATCTGGGAGGTTACGACGTGAGCGGTAAACGTGAAAAACTTACTCGAGTGCGCGCGTACCAATGATGTCAGAAAATCCCGCACCCTCGATCGGAGCGTGGATTTCAGAACGGCCGTCAAGGTCTAGAGAACCCGCCGGCGCCTTGCCACTGCTCTTGGCCAAACTTGCCCACCTCAACGGAGCGGACGCCGCGATGCCCATGAAGCTGTCTACCACGAGAATTAATTATTCAGAAGAGGGTTCTCAGAAGAAACGCTGAGTGACAGATGAGATAGTCGCGCAAAGCCAGAGCGAGGACTGAGGACGAGGAAGTGGCACAAAGACAGTCACGTGATGGAGCTGCAGGAAGCGCCACAGTGTCGGATGGGGTGCACCTCGGTCCTCGTCCAAGCAAGCGGAAGCAGGAGAGGGACCATGTCCTAATATCGCGTCGCTTTCCAACCGCCGGACCGCACGAGGTCCCGCTGTGCCCAAAGGCGTTCACAGCGAGCTCAAGACAGGGATCTCGAGAGGATCAGGCAAAGGCGGCTCGATCGCGAGGACCCACGCGATCTGTGTGCGGCCGGGTCCCGTGGCAGATCACTCAGCTCGTGCGGCAACAGCCTCGTTCGTCCACCAGTGCACGTCACGGCGTCCTAGGTCGGACGCGCGCGCGCGGAAGCCAGATAGACGCCAGTCGGGGAGAGAGCGAACAAGCAAGAGAGGCCGATTGCACGGCCATGGCCCCTGCATGACCCGCGCGCGCGCTGGGAGCAGGGCCGTCGAAAGCGCGGCCAAAGGTCCCGAGCGGCGCACTGGGTGACGCGGTGCGGCCATGTCGTCTGCAGGTCCCGCGGGCGGGCCAGGCCGATGCGCGACTCTAGTCATCTGTGTCTGTGTCTGTCCAGCAGAGATAGATGGGTGCGATCGCCTGCGCGTATGCAGAGCGGCGTTGTCTGCTGTTCGGGTGCACCGCGAAGGAGCGAGCGCGCAGGCGAGCTAGATAGATGCCAGACGGAGAGAGAGAGAACAAGCAAGAGAGCCCCCGGATGACCCGCGCGTGCGCGCGCGCTGGGAGCAGGGCCGTCGAAGCGCGGCCAGAGGTCCCGAGCGGCGCACTGGGTGACGCGGCGCGGCCACGTCGTGTGCAGGTCCCGCGGGCGGGCCAAGCCGATGCGCGGCTCTGGTCGTCGGTGTCTGTGTCTGTCCAGCAGAGATGGGTGGGTGCGATTGCCTGCGTGTATGCAGAGCGGTGTCGTGTGCTGTTCGGGTGCGCCGCGAAGGAGTGCGCAGGCGGCGCGCATGGACGTCAGGGAGCGGGCGGTCTGGTGCGTTCATGGCGCGCGGCGCGCGGCTGGTTGCAGAGCGCATAGGAGGTGCTCTCGCGCGCCAACCGAAGCGAAAGGACGTCGGACATCTGTCGGAGGATGATACCAGATGACATTTAGATGGACAGGCGGACAGGCGGCGTCGGCGTGTCGCCGATGCGCGAGCGGGCGTGGGAGCGGGACGCGGTGTCGCGGTGTCGCGGTGTCTGTTGAGGCTCTGGCGCTGGCGCTGGCGCAGGGGAAGCGCGATCCTGATGGGGTCCTACTTGTGGGTGTTGTGCGTGCTTGCATAGCGCGGGGAGGACGGTTGGCGTGAGCGAGCGAGCGGTGCGCGGCGGCAGCGATGACTCGACGATGGCGGGAGGCACAGGGTCTACGACTCAAATGCGAAAGCAACAAGCGAGGCGGGCGTGCGGACGAACGGGGATAAGGAGGCGCGGGCCCGGCGCGGACAAACGTGTCGGATACTTATTTAAGGTGGAACCTGGTGCGACTATGTAAAGCTTGTGCGAGTCGGAGGGGGCACGAGGACGGGGTACGTGCACGCGCGGGGACTATATGAGGGCCTGCGCAGTGCGCCTCGGACTCTGGGGACTCTCTGATGACAGAGATGCTCGCTGAAGATGAAGCTTGCTGCGTGCACCAGAGGAGTCGCTGATCGACCACGGCGCACAGCTCGTATATGAAGGCGCGGGAGTAGTCAATAGAAGAAGGCGCGGGGTGACTGATACGTGATGCAGATGGGTGATAGTGACGGTCTGATAGACGGGAAAGGGCATCGCGTGTGGGTTGTGCGCGCTATGAGGCTTCAACGGGACGTCACGGGAGATCAGAGATGAGATCGATCAGAGAGGGTGGGCGGCCGGGCGAGGGGGCGCCCCGCGGCCGGCTGAGGCTGTGGAGCCCGCATAATGAAGAAGTACTGTAATAGGGCTGGGAGAGATGGGCGGGAGCCTGAGGAGGGTGAGGGCTGCGGAGGACTGGAGCGGGGCCGGGTGCGCCGGGAGGGGGCGTGGGAGGGCCGGGCACGGGGGGGCGAGGCACGCCAGGCACAGGACGCGGGCGCGCGATAGCATAGAAGAGGGGCCGGGGAGGGCTCGGTCGTCTGCGTCGGCGATGCGCAGCGCAGGTTCGGGACGCGGCGGGCTGCGGGCGGGGGCTGGTAGCGACGGCGGCAGTGGCAGCGACGGGGTGGCAGGGATGACGGCGGGCGGGGCGGGGGCTGGACGGCGGCGGCGGGTGGTGGTGCGCTTGGCTGGATGGGTGGTGGGTGTGCCAAGGAGACGGCGCAGGGCTCTGCTTGGGTGTATTACGGAATGCAACGCGGGCTCTGGTTTCTGGACTGCCTCCACGTCCGCCCGACGTCTCCTTCGCTCCCTCCTCCTCCTCCTCCTCCTCCTCTCCTTTCCTCCCCGCACACAGCGGCGACCCGTCTACCGCGGCCCACGATGGCCATATCCAAAGCCGCAAAATGGATCTCCTTCGCGGTGCAGCAGCAGCCCCCGTCCGCCCCCGCCCCCGCCTCGTCCCCCGCACCGCCGAACCCGCTCGCCGCCCTCCACGCCACCGCAAACGGCACAGCGGGGCCCGCACCCCCCGCGCCCTCGCGCGCAGACGCGAAGCAGTTCGGCCTCGAGAACGTGCGTCCCCTCCCTTTGCTCTCCCTTACGCTTTCTCTTCCTCTCTCGCTCTCTCCCTGCACGTCCTGCGCACCCTGCCTTGCCTTGCTCTACGCTCTGTCGTGCCAAAACTCGCTCACGCACGCACGCCCCCTCCCCCGTCGCACTGCAGTTCGGCAACACATGGTGCGTGCCCCGTCCCCTCCCGCGTGTCCTCCCTGCGTGCTGACTGTGCACTCATCACCGACTGCGCCGTCCGTGCCGATCCCTCCCGTCCTCCCCCTCCGCCCCCCGCCCGCCGCCCGCCCGCTCGCCCGCGCGTGCGCACCCCGCAGCTACGCCAACTCCGTCCTCCAGGCGCTCTACTTCTGCGCGCCCTTCCGCGACCTCGTCATCCAGTCCCCAGACCTCTCCGCCCCGCCCCTCCCCGATTTCACACATCCGCATCCACATCCACACTCACACCCACCCTCGCATCCACATCAACACCCACCCGCGCCCGCCTCGCCCTCCCCACTCTCCTCCTCCACGTCCACCAAACCCCCACCGCCACCCCCACCCGCAAGCGCCCCCTCCCCCACCGCAACGCCCTCCTCCTCCTCCACCTCCCTCCCCATCCCCATCCCCGCCTCCCCCCGACGCTCTTCTCCGCCCTGCGCTCGCTCTACGTGCACATCGCCACCCACCCCGACGCGCGCGGCACCGTCGCCCCGCGCGCCTTCGTCGACAAGCTCCGCGAGCTCTCGGAGCTCTTCCGCGGGTCAATGCACCAGGACGCGCACGAGTTCCTGAATTATCTGTTGAACCGCATCATGGAGGAGGTCGCGAGCGACGCGCATCACCGCGTGGCGCGTGAGATACCAGACGCAGGCGCGGACGCAGGCGACGACCGTGAGTGCCTGCTCCCCCGCGCGCCTTTCCCCCGCGTGGAGCTCACGCCCGTTCCTTTTCGCGCATGCGCAGTGTCCGCGTCCATCGCTACCCTCTCGTCCGGCAACGGCGCGACGACGCGCTCCGCGTCTTCGCACGCGCCGCACCCGCACCCGCACCCGCACACGCTCGTGCACCGCCTCTTCGAGGGCGTGCTCACGTCCGAGACGCGCTGTCTCACGTGCGAGACCGTGAGTGGCGCCTTTCCGTTCCGCGTCTCGCTCGGTCGGTCGTAATGCTGATCCGCTCGTCTCTCTCTCTCTCTCGCTCGCTCGCTCGCTCCACTCGCTCCCACTATCGCTCTCTCGCTCGCTCGCTCTCACTCTGCCGTTATCGCCGCCCCCGCGCAGGTCTCCGCGCGCGACGAGTCCTTCCTCGACCTCTCGATCGACATCGAGCAGAACTCGTCCGTCACCGCGTGCCTCCGCCAGTTCAGCGCGAGCGAGATGCTCTGCCAGCGGAACAAGTTCTTCTGCGACAGCTGCTGCGGGCTGCAGGAGGCCGAGAAGCGGTGCGTGTCGATTCTTTTTCTTTTCGGTCGTGTGGTTTGCTCTGTGTTCTGTGTTTTGTGTTCTTCGTGTTTCGTGTTTCGTGTTTTGTGTGTGTTTCGTGTGTTTCGCGTGTTTCGCGTGTTTCGTGTGTTTCGCGTTTCGTTCCTTTACGGTTTTGCATCGCCGCTGACGCCCCCTCCCCTCCCCGCCTCGTCTCGCGCCGCGCAGGATGAAGATCAAGAAGCTCCCGAACGTGCTCGCGCTCCACCTCAAGCGCTTCAAATACCTCCAAGACGACGCGCAGCGGCACATCAAGCTCGCCTACCGCGTCGCCTTCCCGCGCGAGCTCCGCCTCTTCAATACCGTCGACGACGCGGACGACCCCGATCGGCTGTACGAGCTCTTCGCGATCGTGGTGCACATCGGGAAGTGAGTCGCGCGCGGTTTTCTTTTTCTTTTCTTTTCTTTTCTTTTCTGTTTTTTCTGTGTGGAGGACGCGGAGGCGCGCGCGCCTTGTGCGGGCGCTCGGGGACTCGGGATTTTTGCCCTGCTCTTGCCCCTGCCCCTGCCCTGCTGTGCCCTGCAGGGGCCGCATCACGTCGGCAGGTCAGGTCAGGTCGGGTCGGGTCAGGTCGGGTCAGGTCAGGTCGGTGCGCCCAGGCCCGCACCCTGCCCCGCGTCGCGTCCCGAGCCCTCGCGCACGTTCGCGTCCGCGTTTGCGTCCCTTGCTGCGTTGCTGCGTTGCTGACCCCACCTGCGCACAGCGGCCCGAACCACGGACACTACGTCACCATCGCGCGCGCGCCTTTGCCGCCCGCGTCCGCGTCCGCGCCCGGCACAGGTGCCACATTCCCCTCCACATTTCCCGCCACCCCCGCCGGTGCACCCCCAACCTCCACACCCTCCGCACCCACCTCGACCTCCGCATCCGCATCCGCCGCCGCCGCGTCCGCGTCCAACCCGACCGCGGGCGCGGGCAGCGACGCCGGGTGGCTCGCGTTCGACGACGACAAGATCGAGCCGGTGCGCGAGGCCGACATCCCGCGATACTTTGGCGACTCGCCCGCGGGCGCCGCGTACGTCCTCTATTACCAGGCGGTCGACCTCGACCCCGCCGCGCTCGGGATCAAGCCGTGGGGCGCGTCCGCCGCCGGTGCCAGTGCCACCGCCAGTGCGGCCAGTGCGGCCAGTGCCAGTGGTGCTAGCGGTGCTAGTGCGGCGGCGGTGGCCGTTGGCGAGAACGGCGTGGACGCGCGCGGGCTTGGCGACGTGGAGCACGGGCCGCTCGTCCCGCCGGGGCTCGGTCCCGTGCCAGATGCGGAGGACACGTCGGACACGAGCCACAGCGCGCCGAGCGCAACCGCGTCGTCGCGGGCGTCGCTCCCGGCGCTGCGCGTCGGCGGCGGCGGCGGCGGTAGCAGTGCGAGCGCGAGCGCGGGGCCCGCGTCGCCCAGCTCGCCGTCGCCGCACGTGCTGCGCGCGTCTGCGAGCGTCGTGGGCGCGCGCGCGTCGGCGGAGGAGCGGCGGGTGTACCGCTTGCTGAACGGCGGCGGCGCGGTGGGCGAGGACGGGGTGTTGGGCGGAGAGAGCGGCGCGGTGGCGGCGACGGCGGCGACGGCGGCGACGGTGAAGGGGAAGAAGGGCAAGGCGAACGGGAGCGTGCGCCGGTCGCTGCTCGAGGGCGGGTACGCGCGGCGGCCGTCGACGGCGCCGACTGCGTTTCGCGAGAAGGAGAGGGAGAAGGAGGACGTGCCGCCGGTGCCGGATGTGAAGGTGAATGGGGAGGAGCATGTGTTGGAGGATGAAGGCGGGGCCGGGCGCGAGAGGGAGAAGGCCAAGGAGAAGGCGAAGGAGCCGGAGCGCAAGGCGAGCGGGTGGTTCCGCCGGCGCAGCTTCAAGCCCGACAAGGCGAAGGACAAGGACAGGGAGAAGGACAAGGAGAAGGACAAACAGAAAGATAAAGAGAAGGAGAGGGGCGGGACCGCGTCGCCCGCGTTCGCGTTCGCGGCGCCGGCGGCCGCGTTCTCGCCGACGGTGTCGCAGTCGACGACCGCGTCCGAGGCGACGTCGGCGGGGGCGTGGCTGGGCAGGCGCTCCCGCACGGGGTCGCGCGCGCACCAGAGCGACGGCGACACGCACGCCGGCAGCCCGCGCCCGTCGACGTCGCGCGACGCCGCGGCGGCGGCCACGTCTTCTCCCGCCTTGGGCACGCTCTCCCCGGCTGAACTGCCCGCGTCCCTGCCCGTCCCCGTCCCTGCGCTCCCGGTCGCCACAACTACGCACTCCCTCTCTACCATGGCGTCTACCGTGTCACACACGACCCACAGCGTCGACTCGCACTCGCTCTTGTACTCCGCGCCTCCCTCGGCGCAGTCCTCGTCCAGCCTCGGCACCCTGCCACACACCCACCCCGCACCGCCCCCGCCTCTCCCCGACGTCCCTCTCCCTCCACTCCAGAGCCCACTGCGCCACAACCAGAGCCCGCCGGGCCTAGAGACAGACTCGCAAGACGCCCTACCAGAACCAGAATCGGACGGGGCGCCAGAACACGACCTCACTGCGCCTGTTGCCCCGCCAATACCGATGCCCGCCTCGCCACCGCGCCTGCTCCAGCCCGCGCCAGTGCGCGCGCAGCCCCCGGCACTGCCCCCGCCGCGCAGGCGCGCGTCCGGCGCGCGCCCGCTAGTGTCCCCAGAGCGGCCGAACACGGCAGGCCCGGGGACGCTCAGCGCGAGCACTCCAGGCTCAGGGGCGTTCCACACGGCGGCCCCGCCGGTGCCCGCGGTGGACGTCACCCCCAGCTCGCCGGGCGCGAGCGCGGGGCCGTCCCGTGAGCAGCTGCTGCCGCGCGCCGTGGCGGCGTCGCCGGAGGCGAGCGAGCTGAGCGACGGGCCGGCGACGGACGGCGAGGGCGTGCGTGGGCGGCATGTGCACGGGAACGGGAAGGGCGGGGCGGAGGGAGGGGAGGGGAGATGGCGGCGGCCGCGGTCGGCGCATGCGCATGTCGGGCTTGGGTTCGCGACGCATCGGCGGTCGGAGATGCCTGGGATCGGTGTGGAGCGCGAGGCGGAGAGCGGCGGCGCAGGCGTGAGCGCGCGCGTAGGCGGCGTGCTGGGGCGCTCGAGTCCGAGGGCGAGCCCGAGCCCGACGCCGCCGAACGTGGGCGCCACGCTCGGTGCTGGCAAGGCGGGGTTCAAGCGCGCGGCGCGGAAGCTGAGCTTTACGGCGCCGATGTTTGGGCTCGTGCGCCGGGACAAGGAGCGGGAGCGCGATAGAGACAAGGAGCGCGAGCGGGAGAAGGAGGAACGGAAGGAGCGGGAGCGGGAGAAGGAAGAGCGTCACGAGCGGGAGAAGCAGGAGCGTCGCGAGCGGGAGAAGGAGGAGATGAAGAAGAAGCGCGTGTCGCGCTCGCCGCCGAGCGCGTTTGCGAACGCGGCAAGCGTCGCGGCCGCGCTGCGGTGAGCGAGCGCCGCGTTGTGCGATACCCACGCCCACCTTGCTGGTGCTCGGTGGGACGGGGCGAGAGGCGGACGCGGCCAGGCGGGCCAGGCGGCTCTCGGACACTCGGACGGATCGGCGGTCGTGGCGCACCGGGCTGGTTGGTGACTTCGAGCCATGGCGGTTGTAGCAGTTCCTTCCCCGCGTCGCGTCGTCGGCGCGCGATTATACTTATCCTATACTAGTGTAGCATCCCCCCACTTCTCCACAGCACGCTTAATGCATTCGCGTCCGTTCATTCCCGGTTCGATTTTTTCACTTTCGGTTCGGCACTCGCTTCGATTTTCTTTTCGCTATTTTATTTTGTTTGTGCTGGATTACGACTAGTAGTACAGGAGCCGCGTTGCCCTCGTGCCATTGCGCTTTTTTTTGCATCAGAGTCGAATATAGACCGCGCACGGGGCCTGGCATCCGAGGTCGGCTTGCAGCCCATATTTCTTGTGCAACAATACATTCGTGGCATTCAGGCAGTGAATCTGATTCCTTGCAGACTGGGCATCTGATAGCTCGTCTATCAAAGGAGAAGATACAGGCCAGGGACACAGACCAGCGCTAACGGGGTACCACATGCCCTGGAGTCTTCTCGCATGATGGTGGTGCACGCAGGAACAAAGGCAGGACACGCATCATGCGCTGAGGCTGCCAAGATACATGCGCCCAGGGGGTGCTGCGATACTCACATACACTGATGGGGCTCATATATGCGGATCCATGTGCTGCGGGTCGCGGTCGGTCATCGAGATACGTACATGCTAGATTGGAAGAACTACCGACCTGATACCGTCTACCGTCTCATACTGACGTGACGCCCGCTCATTCCTCCTTCCGCACGGACCGTACCTCGCCACTTCGCATATTGTCCACCTCCGCCCGCGCCTTGCCCGCAACGCCTTCCAGCGCGCTCACCACGCGCGGCACGACGAAGGCGGCCGCTGCGGCGCCCACGAGCACCAGGAACGCGAGGGTGGGTGCGACGGAGGCGGGGAGGACGGTGAAGTATAACGGCTCGAGGATCGTGATGAAGGCGACTGCGGGCGGCGGGGGAGGGGGCATGAGGGGGGCGTGGGTGCGCGGGCGGATCCCGGTGGACACGAGGCGGATGCGGGCGAAGCGGAGGCGCGTCGTGGGGGACAGGATGGCGGGCGCCGGGGGGGAGTGCGGGGAGGCGGGGAGGCCCAGGTGGGATGCGAGCTCTGTGGGGGTGTAGACTTGGATGGAGAAGTCCGCGGGAGACTGGATATCGCGACGCGACGCGGAGGGGGTGTGAGGAATGATGTACGGATCATGTACATAGATCGCGCGTTACGCACAGATGCAGGCCACGACACCCTCAGTGTGAACTTCGCGTATGAGCTCCATGCGGGCTCGTCAAGGTCGAGGACGGCCCATGCCTCATAGGGGCAAGGTGATGGGGTTGGTGTGCCATCATCGACAGCGGCTGCGTGAACATGCGGGCCGCAGACACTCTCAAGCGGGGTGTGTACTGGCGCGGGGTCAACAAGCCATTGACGCTCGTATGTTGCAGGACTCAAAACAGGCCTGGGCGAAAAGAAATGGTCAGGATTCGCGCGTTTGGTCTGTGCAGATAACGACGAAGTTACCAATTGGCAGTGTGTCGTGCCAAAAAGTCAAGTGAGGCATGAGAAAGGAAAGTTGGAGGAGAGAGAGAGGAAACAACCGAGAAGTTGATTATCTCGGTGTTGGCGAGGGTAGGAGTAGCGAGAGGATGAAGAGAGCCACAACCGCGACCGTGAGCGTCATCGAAGAGTTGCAATTGGGTTCAAACTGGAGACGCGTCGATCTCAAATTCAAGCAGTATTTGAGGCAAGCAAGATTAACTTCATTCGAATCCAATGCGGCTAGCAAAGGTGAAAACGATAGCAGAGCAGAGCAGAGCAGAAGGCAACAATTCGAGAACCGATCAATGGTACAGACATTTGCTTGTATTCTTTCGACAATTCCTCAACACTACCACTTGGATCGTCCACACCGCATTCTCAAACATCAACCGGTACGCAGAATCAAGTGCACACCACTGTCCGTGCTAATGACGTCGCTGATCTCGCCGACCTGGAGCGCGTACGTCGCGTCCTCGAACGGCTTCTGCATCTGTCCAGGGCGGAACCAGCCCAGGTCGCCCCCGGATGAGTGCGACGAGCAGTCAGAGTGTACGGACGCGAGCTTGGAGAACGTGCTTGGCGAGCCGTCGATCTCTGACTCGTATCCGCGCAGGATGGTGATGGCCTCTTCTTTCGAGCGCGTGATGTTCGGCTGTGCGATAGGCATGGATGACGCGAATTAACAATGTGCCAAGGAAACCAAGCGAATAGAGGACGGCAGGAATGGATGGGACAGGATAGCGAAAGATGGAGGAGGTTAAAGAAGAGACGCACCTCCTTCCAGCTGGATGGACGCCTGCTCCCGCTGTGCTTCACGAGCACATGGCTCGCGCGCACCTGTGCTGGGCGATCGCTCCCACCGAGATTCTCGCTCGCACCAGGGAGGTTCATGATTTGTTCCTCTGTGAGTTCCGGTGGGCGATCCCAGAGCGACTGCTGCGTCTGCGTGTTGTAGAAATACGGCATGCCGCGCGAGGTCGAGACACGGACTTCCCAAGGAGACTGTGAGACCGTCTGTGAGTCTATGGAATACTGTGGTAATTCTGGGGGCCCTCACCATGTTGGTTGATGACCGCCGTGTGTTGGTTGTTGTTGTTGGCGTCAAGGTCAAGTCCGAGGTTGCCTCACGTCATAGTGTCACCTTGTCACAGTGAGCAACATCACAGTCACGGAAAGTCACACTTGGGAGGATGTTCATGTCACGGTGAACTCTCTAGTCCTACGACTTCGACGTTCACGAACAACTACCACGCCGCTCTTTTCTACAGCCCATTCCTTCGCTCTTTTACACAATGACGAACTTGATGACCTCGGCTATTACGAGCTTGTTTACGCTCGTCTACGCAACACTTTTCTACCTCACACTCTTTCTCGTTCATGTCTGTACTGGCATCTTTAATTTCCTCGACCACAAGCTCGCCGCCCATGCTTCTCGGTCTGGTTTCTCTTTCTCGGGCTCATCTTCAGCTTACTCTGTGTCCATGTCGACGAAATCTGGAAGCACGTTTGATATGGCGAATTTCTGGGACCCTGTAAAGCTCTGCAGCGCCCTCTCTGCACCCGGTACCGGACCTGTCGTCGCGCTGTTCAAGCCGCCCGCTGCGAGCTCATTCTTGCCGTTCGTCTGTCTCGACGCATCAGCTCCCTTTGCGGCTCTGCCTGGCGGTGAGGACAGCACCGATATGGAGATCTCTGGCACTTACGTGGCCTATCTGGCACTTACTGGGCGCGCGGTACTCTCAGCTGCGACAGTAGGCCTCACTGCGGGTGCCGCCGTATATATTTACTCGATGGTATGCTGTTCGACAGGCCGACACGTAGGTAGATTGCTGACCGGTTATTCTATAGCTCTGGTCAAAGATGCGCGCGGTCCGGTGCAAGCAGATAGAAGGACCCTCGGCAGATGACGTCGCTCTCGGGATGTGGACGCGCTTCCCTTCACTGGCTGCCTTCAGGCTGAACATTCGTGGCCACATCTCCCGCACCGCCGTGCCCGCACTTCCGGCCCGCGATGCGTCCGCGTCTGCACTGCTTGACGCCGCGGAGCTTGTCAACATGTATGCAGTTGCTGGCGATGCGACTGATGTTGCGGAACTCCACAAGACAGTCAGACTGTGCTTGGACCACGAGGCTGGTGCTTTTGATAAGAGGCTGCTGAGAGCTATGATGACACCTTTACCTGGAGACTGCTCTATGGCTGCTCTGGACGCTGAAGCTGCGAACACGTTCTTGCGCGGTGTCTTTTCCCGCTTGTCTGGTCAAGCTTCGGAGGTAGAACAACAGCTTGAGATGAAAACAACTCCTGTCTCTGAGGTCTCAGCTCCTCTCGATTTCGAGGAACCCGTCTCTACCGCTACTTCTGAGCCCGAATCCTCGTCTGAGCCTGTACCTGAACGGAACGATCCCATCACGCCTCACAGCAAATTGTCTTCAGCCACATACTCTCCCTCCCCTCCGAGCACCGCTGGCCCATCCACGCCCTTCAGCCTCTTTTCGCGCCCGGCCATCGTGACATCGAGTCCCCCTGCGTCCAGCACCCCTACCAAGGTCCTCAACCCGCGTGCGCCGGCCTTTACCTCCAAGATCGATGCCTTGCTCGCTGACATCCCTGACTTCGTGCCTGCATCGTACATCGCCCCGAAACCGAAATTGACTCTGGACTTGGTCAACTCGCACATCCGCACCGCATCCGCCTCCACCACCGCCACGCTCGCCACCACCTACCCAAGCTTCAACGTGCACGCCAACGTGAGGCCGACGGCGCCGCGCTTCCAGCCCGCCCTGCGCTACGCCTCGACTGCGAGCCTCCCGCCGAAGCCTGTGGCCGCGACCGTCGCGCTAGCCACCGTGGGGCCAGCGCAGAACGCTCGTCGCCGGCCGGGGTTTGTGTCGCTGTCGATGGGCGGCGAGGCGCAGCGCCTCGCGCACGCGCCCTTCTTTGCGAGCATCGGGAAGGGCAAGAAGGCGGCGGCCGTCGTGGCTGCTGGCCCGTCGACGTTCGTGGCTGCTGCCCGTTGAATGGATGTTTCGTTTCGCTGAACGGTTGGCTGGGTTCGCGTATGCACTTTTGCACGATTACGAGCGGGGAGTCGCGGAGTGCCGATATCTTGGGGGTGTGATCCACAGAGTATTTTACTACTACCGCTTGCGTATTGAGCTACGGTTTTTGTATCATCCGACAGATGGACGTGTTCAATGGATGTTAATTTTGGCGCCTTGCTGGTGGTTCGTTATGTGGATTCAGTACTCAGTACTCAGTACGCAGCGTACCCTCGGAGTTTCAACCGATCCGCTTCACTTGCAACGAAAGGTCAGTTCGAGATGCGGGCCGTAGGCGCGAGGACAGGCAGATTTTTGAGCATGCATTCTTCATCCTGTGCTACTTGGTCTAAATTGTTTCGAACCATTTTCGGAATATCTAAGCTGGCCTTATGAGAGTTTCTTTTAGTGGTCCGGCCCATTCCACCCAGAAATGCAAAGCCTTCTGCGCATAATCTTCGGATCAACTCCGCCCCGTTTGCCTGACGAAAACATACATCACAAGGGTATATATTACAAGGTGTTTCTCTGAAAAATCCCAACATTCCGCATTCAGTCTCGCTAGTTTTCCGATACGATAGGCCCTGATAGGCCATTATATACATATGTCTCAGCCCTTGTGAGCACTCTCGGCCTCAAAGAAATCAGGATGTCTCGCGATCTATAAGCAAGTGGCAGTCATTAGCATAGCCCCACGCCGAGCTTCATCCGAGATGATGCGAGAGACTGACCCATGACCTCGTTCTCTTGCCAAAAACATACATCGGCACGGAGGCCAGGCAGCAGAATGCCTGGCATCCGGCGAGGATCAGGAGCGATGCCTTGACGCCTCTGTGCTCGATCATGCCGTTCGCGAAGAAGCTGAAGCCGTAGAGGACCAGATTCTTGAGGAAGTTGCTGATCGCGAAGCAGTGGAGTGCGTTGGACCCGTGGGTATCCAGGAGATAGGTGACGGCCGCAGATCCAGAGACTACCATGCTGAAGTTTGCCATCCTACAGAGAACCCAGCGCGCGTTAATGGGATGCACCCAAGATAAGTGACCGACACTGACGCGAGGCAGGCTACAGCACCTATCCATGGCATATTATTGGTTGTGCCCACTGACGAGCTCGATTAGCATAATTGCAATACAAGTGGAATGCTGAGCATTTACCTGCCCAGCCCGCATACCCAAATACACCGAAGAGCATCGTTAACATGAATACGAGTCTGTACTCGGGCTCATAAATTCCGTTATTCCTCTTCGACATCCATACCGCTCCCCAGTCGGTCAATGGGCCCGTGATGACCATTGCAATTACAATGCCGACAATACCGCCCAAGTTGGTCAGTCCCTACGTGTGCAGATGACATACATCAAAGCAGTAGATAGGCAATGGCATTGCGGTGACGAACAGTTTGAGAAGCATTGAAGTTGTACTCGATAGTGAAGATGGTCGACGAGCATATGGGAAGCAGGCCTAAAGCAGTTGAGACAATGGCCAACGTATATGATCACTCTGCTCACTCAACCAAGCCGTCTGCATTCCGTGGGACAGGAAGAGGAACACCGTCTGTAAAGCGTCAATATATAGATTGAAAGAGCATCTCAGAATTCGGGACTTACCACGGGCGAGCACGTGAACGGGAGAGGTCTACCCAAGACTTTCCACAGCGGATCGTCGCTAAACGTCCCGTTCCAAATTTTCAACTGAGATAGATAGCTAGGAGCGGACGGGAAGCTATGGGCAGAGACGGCCTCGTCCAATGAGTTCGATTCTTTCTCCAAACTATGCTTTTCAGGAGTGTCTTTGGCATGTGATCCAGTCGTATCTGTCGGGAGATTATGACGCTCGAATGTCGTCTATGCAAGAAATTATACACAAGGGGTTGCAAAATAAAGGGAGAAGACATACCTCGGGGACGAAAAAGAACACCAGTAAAGTGCAGATCCCTAACGGGATACTGACAAGCCAAAACCCCATCTGCCACGAGAGATTCTGGACGACGTATCCATATATCAGCGGTCCGCTATGAATTATCCATCAGCTTGAGCTTTGGAAGCCTTATGTTCGACAAACAGAGTAATTCCAGCCATGATTGAAAAGCTCCAGATAACCGAGCGTGCCCCTCTTTCGTGTATGCTATCATGGGAGGTGATGTCAGAGAATGCCACTTTCGACTGGAGACTGTTAAATATAGCTCACAAAAATATCTGTTCGATAGTCGAAGCCACTAGACTTTGCAAGGCAGACATGCCGAAACCTTGAAATACACGAGAGGCCCGGATAGACGCTATATTTGGGCTCGCAGCGCACCAGATGCAAGCTATGAACATCTGTGTCGACATTGAGTATTCAGGCTGTACACTTCGAGCGCAACAGTTTTTACCAGGGAGACTGAACACAGGTACACGATGCGGTGTCCGAACTTGACGGCGAAAGAGCCTTGAACAAGCCTACGCTCTCACGATGAGCCAAACATCTACAACCAGGGGAATATCTAAGGATTCACGCGTGCTCACATGAAGGTACTCAGTCCCAACAGAATGGCCCCGAAACTGGACGCGACGTTGTCGACGGATGTGTCGAATTGCTTCGAGAGCAAGACATATCCTGGTCCAGTCATCGGAGACAGTGCGCCATCCAGACTCGCCGCGAACGCTCTATCTCGGGCGAAGATATGGTTAATAATCATCCGATCTGGACGTAGAGTCAACAAGCAGACGCACAGAGTCCAAAAACAAGCCTCCTTTTTCCACCGAGGCCAGTTCAGACTATTGAGCAATGAGCACCACCTTATATCAATGGATACATGAAGGAGATGGCGTACGGGTCCCTTGGATCGTCAGATGGTTGTGGGTTCAGGACGATATGTGCGTTCCTCCCCGTTCCCCGCTTCAAGTCAGACGCCTCGTCGAGAGTAACCTCATGTCCGTGCACGATGCTGAGCTCAGATAAAAGTGCTGTCCCAGGGACATGTTCCAGATACTTGTCCTCTGTACACTATGTTTCACGACGAGCTCTGCTTCCGCAGAGTTTAGGCACAGGGGCTCACCAAGTATTCCGAACACCATCTTGATACCTGCGAGGTAGGGAAGCGAAGAGGTAAAAGAGAGCTCGCAAGTCACTCCGTTGATACTCACGACACCCAAGCTTTAAGGCAGAACGAATTTTCCTGCCGAGGCGCTCGTAAACCTCTGCTCTTCTTCTCTCATTGGAGCAGCGAGCACGAGATCCTGGCGATGCCAGCAGCAGAGTCAGCTGAGAACGTTGAGCCTCCATAAGTACAGGCCAGAGAATAGAACGCTGGAAACGTCGGTTTGGCTCCTTGTTCGCTTGCCTTCTGAGTGTCCCTGCAACGCGAGCCGAACAGACAGATCAAAGTCAAACTGCTTCTCGAACCACTGTACACGTTGGTTAATGGCATATATCAGTGACTTCTCTCATCGAGGACGCTGAGTCGTTCACTTACCATAGACGAGACCAAGTGATATCGACGACGGCCGTATCACAGCATCTATAAACAGACAGACTGTCTACACGAAAAAGGACGAGAAGCATGTTCTCGTGAGCAATGTTGCAGATTCCGCTCCTGGTCAAAGACATGGCGCGGGCAGATGATGCCTGTTTAACGCCATGCAGTTCAACATGCTCCAACGTGATGATAAAAAGAAGCAGTCAGCTGTCTAGGACACTTACTTACGACAAGTCATCGTCAAAACGGTATTTCCGTGTCCGAAAATGTCACTACATCCTGCCAACACGCTCCGATACCAGAAAGAAAACGAACCCTGCATTAACTGTGATTCTTGACTATTGAGTCGCGGTACATAGCCTCCGGGCGATACGACGATATACAACAAACTTTCTAAATCAACTTCCTTTCTATTCATAGTTGGCCTACCGGCGTCCGTTCCGATACACGAAAACGCGAGGATGCTGAGTGTGATTGACGCCGTGCGGCGAAACGCCTACTGTTCCGACTCGTAGCCTAGTGGGTTCTTCGTCTGCCAGTTCCAGAGGTCTTTGCACATCGTCTCGAGATCTTGCGGCGCCTTGAACTTGAGCTCCTTCTCCGCGAGGGAAGGATCAGCAGTGAGGTCAGGGACGTCTCCCCGTCTACATTGCATATCGCATATCAGTAAATCGCTGGAAGGAAAATAAGAGTGTACGTACCGCCGACCGACGATCTCATACTTATAATCGAAGCCTGTCGCCTTCCGCATCGCATCGACGATCTGCAACACGCTCATGCCGTTGCCCTTTCCGAGGTTATAGGCTTTGTACCTGGCCTCGTCGGGGCAGTTGTCGAATATGGTAGACTCGGGAGCAAGCGCGTCAAGTGCGAGGAGATGCCCGGACGCGAGGTCGAGAACGTGCAGGTAATCGCGCACACAAGTTCCATCTCTGGATGGGAACAATATCACATGCCAGACAGCGCGGAATGAGCGGAGGGAAGCAGACGGAGAAAGGAGTTGGCATACGGGGTTGGATAATCGTTTCCGAAGACGCGCAGTTTGTCGTCCTTTACACGACCAATTGCCATATGAGCAAGTAGCGGCAGCAAGTTCCCAGGCCGTCCTCTAGGATCTTCTCCAATGAGGCCAGATGGGTGGGCCCCTGCAGGGCTATGAGAAGAGGATATGATAAAAATAGACATGAGAACATGATCGACTATTATGGGGAGGGTGGAGTCACATACTTGAAGTAACGCAAAGAGATAGCACGCCATCTCTCGGGTTCAGCTACGACCAGCGATCAGTCGATCCAGTCAAAACGGAAGAGTATGCGGGGCCACAATGGCGAACGTACCGTGCGCCAAGTCATCGATGATGGTCTCAGACATAACTTTGCTCTTCCCGTACGGGCTGTCCGCCTTCAGACGCGTCGTTTCGGGGATTGGGACCTTCGGCGGGGTGCCATAAACAGTCGCAGATGACGAGTATACGAAACGCGTGCAGTCGAATTCGGACATGGCCTGGAGAAGGAAAATCGTCGCAGAGACGTTGTTGTGATAGTATGTTACGGGTATCTCTGTGGACTCGCCGACAGCTTTGTAGGCCTGTTCAGCATCATGTTCGGGCGGTCGTCATGTCGTCGTGGATGGTGATGAGAATGAGGGAGGGCATCGTCGATTGGAAAGCGGATAGGGGTTTAGGATGTGAAGAGGCACGAAGGAAGCCAGTGTACGCACCGCGATGTGAATGACTCCCCAGATGCCACCCTTGCCATATTTCTCAAACACGGCCCTGACCTCCTCCGGGTGGGTGAGATTGACGTTGTAAGAATCGATCTCGGTAGAATCCTTGTCCTGCTCGGTAGGGTTCTCTGGAAGAGCGTCACGGGCGATTTGAGTCAAGCGAGTTAGGGCTTTGGGATAGGAGTTGTGATAATTGTCGATGCAGATCACTTTGTACCTTCGCGTGGCTTGGAGGGCGTATACGACGTGAGAGCCTGTATAGAACACAAAATCAGCAAGTTGGGGCCCTTATGCATCGTCAAGCACGCACCGATGTAGCCAGCTCCGCCAGTGACGAGGACACGCTGAAAAAAATAAAGGAGAGAAGATATGAATAGCCAGGATAAACGCCGAAAGGTAGGTTCGCGCACTTTGAGAGACGAATCGGTAGACATGTTTGCAAGACGCCTCGTGTGATATGCTGATGGGAAGAAGGGATGAAGCCGAAGTTGGTGAGGTTATGGAGGGTTATGGGATGTTATGGTGCTAGTGGATAGCTCTAGTAGCTCGAGTTTTGGATGCGGCGCTTGCTTTTATACGATCATGAACTCGTCCGGACGTTGCTACCGTGTTGGGTCGTCTGAACGCAATCCAAGGCTAGTCGGGCCCGTTGAGAGGTTCGAGATGCAAATAACCTCGATATCTAGAGCAGATCTATAGCACTCCGGGAATTTTAAAATCGCACCTTGAGCTTTGTAACTCATTCGATAGCGCTCCTTGCTGTCCAAAAATCACCGGAAAGTTGCCTTGGTCGACATTCATCGACGTCGTCCATTTTTCCATTTTTCTGTATTTTCTCTGTCTTCGCAAACGACGACGACTCTCTATGTTCGTCGGCAGTCGTCGGCGGCCATAGCCTCGAGTCGGTCCGATCGGACCGTCTCTCCTCTCTTCTTCTCACTGCGACTGCCATCAGTCTTCCTCAGCACCCAGTCCTCACTACCCAGTCCTCACTGACCAGTCACTCCACAATCGCGTTTGAAGACGTCGAATAACATTGAATAGCACGATAACGCCGCTCTGAGGCTCCTTCAAAGTAATCATCGTCTCTATCGCTGTCTACTGCACGACCACTCTATGGGCAACTCTGCGTAGACCACGTCTAGCATTACATCTGGCCCTCGGATCATATCAATAGCGTCTCCATGCTCCAAGCGGTCATCGTACGCAGGAATAGCACCCACCGGGGATGAGGGGCCCGCGCGGGTCGACGGCACCCTGCGCAAGTGTCATGCGGCTACGGCGCATACTGCAGTGGAGTGCACATTCCCAGGTATCTTTCGGGCGGGCATTTCAGACCTGTAGTTCAGGTAATCTAGTCTTCCAAGGCACACTCTAGCACGGCCCTTACTGCCGTATGTCTGCGACTCTGGTGGGCGTAAGTGAATCTTCAGTACTTCAGTGTTCAGCCTACGGCGGCTTCAGCGGCCCACCGGCCGTCGGTCAGTGAACCCGACCTTCTTCTCCTGCGTCGTCATCGACCTCATCATCTGACGCACTGGAAGGGGTCCATCCTGCCAGAACTGTCTCCACCGAACCAGATTGTTCTGCAAAGTCTGGATCACGACTCCTCTTCGCTCGGCGGCTCGGAGCTGCTCACTCCTGGAACTGCCGATGAGCATGTGTATATCTCCGCAAGAACCGATGCTAACGGTACAGCGGGACGGGGATTGACGTGCTCATTTAGCCAGCGTATGGAACAAAGCAAAGCTAGGATCCTACTTGTGGGTATCAGTATCAGCCAGTACCGGTCCGATCTTTCTTTCTTGCACTCACGCCTCACTCATCATTCCAACAAGACTTCCGCAGGACAATCCTCGACGATAACATGCCAATTCCGGCCAAGAGCCTCGACAAGTAAGTCAGACATCGTAAGGATGCTCATGTTCGCACTACAGGAGCTGATTAACGAACACTATGGCACTATGTTCCCATGTTGATTCTGACACGATTTCGACCTCATAGTTTTGTGCCTTGATCCGTGTTTTGACGACAAACAACGCCTCGTAACACAATCAGAGACCATGGTCGTACCAACTTATCGCTCCAGCAGCGTCTCTGTCGGACCGAGCAATGTATCAGTATGTGATGGTGGTCCAATTGCTGACCATCAAGTACAGCTTACACGTCTTAGATGGTTCAGGAGTCAAAGTATGATCCACTTGAGTTGAATGTATAGAAAACAAATGAAATCTATCGTAGGTGATTATTGACTGTCCCCCGATTGCATTAATTTACTGCCCTCTATCCCCCCACTACGCCACTCACATCCGTGCCAAACTCTGCCGACCCACGTTTCTCGCATCTCTTGTCAACAACACAACCTACAAGCGGTTGAATCACATCACCTCAGGATCATCGGGACTTTCGCAGATGGTCCTTGATGAGATCTTGCTGCGTTTGCCCTTCGTAAAGAGGGCGATGCGTTTTACGCGCCGATAGTGCGCCTCCGGTCCTTCTTCCCACGAAAGAAGGCGATGAGCCTTTTCGTGGAGCGGACGGACCAACTGCTGGCACTGGGCTTGTCGGCGGAGGATCCATTTTCTGTGAGAGATGGAACGACCCCCAGGCCTATGGAAGTGTGCGGCACAAGTGCGGAGGATCCATCACTTGTGGAAGATGGAACGACCTCCAGGCCTATGAAGGTGTTCGGCACAACGGCGTTGGTCCACCTCTCATAGATCACCTGTATGTTTTTAATGAACACCATCCCCTTGGAAATGGGTACCTTATAGGCTTCGGCGGCGTGGACGGCCAAGGTGTAGAACCCGCGATCCCCGATACCATGTAGCTTCCTCCCAGCATTGAGGATAGCCCAGTGAGGATAGATGTGTGACTCTAGCTCGGGCAAGCTTCTGAACGGATAATCGATCAGTTCGGAAGTCACAGTGGCGTCTTCGTCGGCAGTATCTCGAGAATATCTGATCATGGTCGTCATTCGCTTTCGGCCAAATGGCACAAATCGATAACGGAACGTTCTTGCATCATCGTAAAGCTAGTTGGTTTGAAGTGGCTTTAGCGCTTATATAGTGCAAAGAAATGATATGAAGCAACCCACCGTGGTAATATCTTGATTTATTTTGTGTCCGTCGAGTATGCGCTTGACGAGTTCCATACTGGGCAGTAAGAGCCATCGATTCTGGTTGAAAAGTCGACCCCAATCAACCTTCACTGTGGGACGGGTCGATGAGTTGAGAAACCTGATGGCAGATCACATGTTTCTCACATTGAAAGATATTCCTGGGGTCGTCTATGTTGAGAGAGTTGTAAGGAAGTCCAAGGACGTATTCCACTGTGGTCTGGAATCACAACATTGAGAACGTTACGACGAAGTTGACGAGGTTGACTCACCTGAGTTCCCGGATTGCGACGGGGGATCCTGAAGAGGTGAGTGGGGTCCACCGGTGCTCTGGTTGCTAGTTCTCTAGTCAACAAACACAACCCTTCGTTTGGGTCCAGAGGCTCAGGGGACGATGCCACATCGGTCAGTGAGGTGATGACAGAGGACATGGTATAAGTGATTAGGAAGGCGGAGCTGGTACAGAGGGAGAATGTGATGAGGGTGAGAGATGAGGATTGAGGAGAGATGTCGGCTCCTTATAAGAGAAAAATTGTGGTTGCCAATGCGAAGGCCATCCTGTGGCAGTCACAATAAGCATGGATGGTGGCAGCCAATGCAAAGCGACGTTAGCCGAAACAAGGCATGGGTCGGCGAATGTGGCCGAAACAGTGCGATTACTGCACGTTACATCGGAGGCGAGTGTGGACAAAGTCAGAGTGACGTCATGTTGACCACCGCAGAAGAGGTGAAGCTGGCGAGGAATCGGTGCGGCAAGGACCACCGCCAACAAGGCTATGAGAAGAGTCGATAATGAGATCGAACAGCCACTCCCCAGAGCCTCGCAGTGGATGAGACCGCGTGACCTTGACTACCATGTGACTGGTCGACGAGTTGGTCAGTGTCGCGCACACTGGAGGAACGAGGGCGAACCTTGTCTCAGCAGCGGAAATAATAATCGACGCATCCTCGCATCCTCCTCTTCGCAACTCCCTTCAGCGAACTCCAAATATTATCACATAAATACCGCACGATGTCCGGGATGGAGCCGCAACCTATGAAAGGGTTGATAGCAGAGAGTACAGAGTTTACAAGTGCGTACATCCGTGCATTTTCTTTTATCATCTCCTCACTATTCCATCGATCGCTAAGATAGTGGTAGCGGGCCTAGTAATTCCAAATGCAAAAGGTCCAGCTCCGATTCCGCAATTTTCGACGTGAAACGCCGCCGCACAACGAGCAGGGAGCAGTCTCCGAAGCCTAACGTGCCCAGCCCACTCAAAAGTATTGGAGGAGAAATAATTCCATTGAACATCAGTGTGTCATCTCTATTCCTACCCTTGATTGAATGCGCTTATGAGCCAGTTCCTGCAAAGTTGAGAGTGTCAGCGAGGGGGGATATATTCGTATGTTTACGTCACAGCAATCATCCTCTAATGCGCTGAATCCTTGAATCCCATAGATGCAAACTTGAAAAGAAAAAGGTCCATATCAGAACCAGAGGCTTTCGACTTAAAACGTCGCAAATCAGCGAGTGGCAATCAGCACATAACGTGGAACAGTCTGAGTCCTGTCATGCGTGACGATAAAGGCGATACAATGAGTATGTCCATATTTTATCTCGACTTCTGATCGTCTTTAACTGTTTCCTGCGTGCAAAGATAGCAGTGATCACGACAAGATCTCAAATCAAGCTCAAAGCATCAGCAAGATAAATCTTCCAGACAGCACTTGTATGTCTGTGTCCATGTTGCTTCTCATCTCGTTCACTGATTCCTCTCCTTCTCAAGCCATTGACCACTCGCGAAACTTCGAAAATCGGAATGCGAATCTGCTGTCGGTGTCGGACGCCGACCGATGTCTCTTAACCCAGGAACTTTCTTCAGAGGCTTCGGTAGAACCATGCTATCTATTGAATCAGCGTCTGTGGAGTAACAGCGATCTGGTACGTTCCGCTTGTGAATTGACTGAAGAACGGTTCGCCTGACTTTGCACAGCTTACACGTTTGGAATGGTCCTGGGGGATGGAATACAGCTCACTTGATCCGAGATCAGAATCGAACAAAATCTACCGTATGCGTCGTTTGGATTGGTTTCAGATTGTCGCTGACGTCGTGTGCGGCCACAGTACGGCGTGATTGGTTAAAGTTATTCGATAGTGAACGATGGTTACTTCTTCCCACACCCGAGATGGCGAGCAAAATCAGCGCCCACCGCGACAATGTCATGAGAAACGCGACAACTCAATCAAGTGTGCCTTCGATTGAGACGGTCTGTGGTCTCTGTTGTTCTAGTTATGTTCTTTCTCATCTGATAATTGGTTAGATATACGACGGCGCCGAAACTTTCGAATATCGGATGCTATCGCTGGATGTCGTTGAACTTCGATCATTCAATCGAATTGAATGGCCCGACTCATCGAGTGGGACACGCTCGCCAGACAACAGGACTGCTGCTGATCAGACTGCTGCTGATCAGCGATCGATTCGACATTATCCTCCATTCTATACGTTACCACCCCTTATATCTCGTGCAAAACCTCATTTCGTCATCTGCGACACCGCTGCGAAGTTGTATCAACGGTATACTGCAGGGCCAGACTTTGCGGCCAAGTTGAGATCCGTTTGGCGTGGGCACGATTTTAATCCCTTTTCCATGACCATTTCAATAAAGGGCACATATGACACTTGGTTTGCATGTGACGTACCTGCAGGATTCGCTTCGACCCCTCGCGTCCTTGTCCCGATCCCCCCTCTCTATCCTTATTCAACCGTCGCCGAAAGACAGCACCCCTCTAAAGTCTGTACCGGTCCATGCGTTCACAGTCGATCTGCGTGGATGCCTACTCGCTGCCTACGATGCTCAGGGTGGAAAAGAAATTCTGGTGGCGATGGGGACCTCGACATCGGCGAGCAATCCGATGGGATGGCCCAATATCGAGCGTACCTCAGGTACGTCGCTCGCTGTGTTGACGCTTGGAACTCGTGTTGCATGCAGCAAGTTAAGAAACGAGGGCGATGGACATCCGGCCTGGTCAATACCAAGCAGTTGAGGGACTATGCCCAAGAGCCACCAGGCAACCTCGGACAGCGAGGGGGCACGCCCTGTGCGGGTTGTTGTTGCCATTCCATAAAAGCCCAAACTGTCAGATGCGACAGGGGAGTACAGACTTCAGGGTGATCTGATTGTCTAGCGGCGGCGCTTAGAACAATGCAGGGATGGTCTTGTTTTGGCCGGTGCGCCTACCTCTTTGCCGTGTATAGACGATTGCCGCCCACGTTTGCGTCTGTCTCACAATGTCATCAGCGTTGATTTGCATTCAGACCTATTTCCGCAGAAGGAATGCATTGAAGCCCGGCTCTGAACTTGCATCTCGTTACTCTGCAGTGCTGTCCAGGTTCTATTGCAGGCTGATCGGGTAATCTATATTCTTGAACTCGATGATGAGTGATCATGCTCTACGAATCACTTCTCTTGTAGCTGTGTCCGGTTCGTTTGACAGCTCTGCTTGTACAACGCGACATGGCCAGGCCATGCATATTCCCCGGTCTGGCTGATGCCCGACAGTTTGTCGAATCGACAGACTTGCTGATGTGATTGCTGTCATAGATATTGTTGTTATCCTGTGCGTTGGAGAGTTCCGCAGCGCAGCTGAGCTCATGGCCTCGTTTGGATGATGAGACGATACTGAAGATTGATCCTCGTCCCTCGAAGAGTCGCACTCTTTCTCCTCTTGTATTGATGATCTTTCTTCATCTCAACTCTGCCATTCATCCTCACTTTCTATGAAGAGTCGTTAGATTTCAAGTCACAAAGCTGCATGCTCCACGTGTCTGCTGTGTATCGATCATCACACGATGCAATTGATGGGGAGGATACGCATGCTACTCTAGTACGTACGCAGTTTCAGAATTAGCATGGACGCGTATTCATAATGAGATCCTGATTGACTTTGTAGTTTATTTTCAAACAGCGGACAGGATGCAATGCACACTTGATGAACACCATCAACCCTCTCTGCAGATGAGATGCGCATTACTCTCCTGTAATGGTGAATGCACCTTCAACAAGATTGATTCCGTCCACCTCTTTACATAGGTATTGTTCGTTGGACCCCAGTAAGTTCTCTTTTCACCACGGTACAGAAGCCACCAACTCATTCCCACTTCATGCCAGATATCGAACCACTCGGTCAAGGAATACCTTCCAGAGATAGTGCCTCGAGAATTTCTGCAAGCAGCGCTGATGAACACTATGGTGCCGATGCACAGGGCGGATGCACAGTGACTGCCACTCGAGGATGTGGACAACGCTGTCGGAGACGATCCTCCCAGCTTGCTACCGATATTGTCTCGTAGGCATGGGACTCATTCCCTGATGGCCCCACCTCGTCCACCCACGAGCCATGATCTTGGTAGCCGAGCTGACCGTGGCGGTTTTAAGCGTCCGATGTCTTGCGCGAGTACATGTCTTCCAGCATGAGCTTGATTCTTTACAGCAGTGATTGGCGCATCGGTTGGAAAAAGTACCTTGAGCAGTTAGACATCGTGGGTCTCTTGTTGATCTGCCATCGTAAATAAATGCGCTACAATGACTGAAATAATGACTTCAGTTTCCCAATGGATCCTTCTATAGATACCAGCAGTGGTTCCTCAACGTCAACCGGTGTCAGCGGCAACCCTGCTCCAACAAACCCTTGAACTGTTTCTTCTTGCCCTCCAGCCAAACACTCTCTCATCGCCCGGATGTCGACCCACCGCTACTAGCAGTGCGGGTACAACCACCTCATCGTCAATGGGCGGTTGTTCTACACCCAGTGAGGCACCACGTGCTCCCTCGAGGGAACAGGCAATCGACACCTACGAGCTGTACTTCGGTAACGTCATTGATCTGTCGACGCAGGGGACAATACTTAGGGAGGCGATTGGCGCCCTGAGATGTCTTTTGCACCATCGTCGCCGATCCCACGCTTACTCCAATCAGACTACCTCTGGTACTATACGCGGACCTCACCGTCGCCCTTTCTATCGCTTTTCTTGGAGGAGTTGGACCTTCAACACCTCGTTGCGGATTCAAACTCCACGAAAATTAAAGCATGAAGGTAGGTAGCGTCCTTATCTAGATGCCAGCTACCTCAAGCGTCTGTTAATTTAGATTTTTTTCTCAGGTATGCCGGCGTTGATACCATCTCGCAAAGAGGAGAACAGGCTGAACAGGATCAGCTCAGACATTCCTAGCGAGCAAGGATCAGCGGTGCATAGAATTAGAGGATTTTTTCGTTTTGTCGCACTTGATCGTTTCCTGTGAAGAGGATGATGCGTTTTACGAGTCGGTAGTGCGTCTCTAGTCCTTCCCACAAAAGAAGCCGATAGGCCTCTTTGTAGAGCAACAATAACAACCAACTCCCCAGCTAATTCGCTACGCCAACCTGTGGCACAGCATCAAAGGTCAAAGGGCCAACGCGAGGTCTAAGGAGTCAAGCATCAAGGACCATTTGCGAGAGCCCCGATGACCTGTCAATTGATTGGCGTGTACGCAGGTGTAAAGAGCAGTAAATCAATGCAATCGGGGAGAGTTTATGTACAGTGCTTATAGACTATGTTCAGAGGTCTAGTCTAAACAACCGCCAGGCCTATGAAAGTGTTCGGCACAGCGGCGTTAATCCACCTCTCATAGATCGCCCGTATGGTTTTGATGAACTCCATCCCCGTGCTGATGGACACCTTATAGGCGGCGGCGACGTGGATGGCCAGGCTGAATAACGCGCGATCCCCGTGACCATGTAGCTTCCTCCCAATATTGAGGATAACCCAGTGGGGATAGACATGTGACTCTAGCTCGGGCATATTGCTAAACGGATATTTAATGTGTTCGGAAGTCTCATTGGCATCTGGAGTTGCATCGTTGGCGGTACTTAGAGATTCTCTGAAGATGCTCATGAGTTGCCTCGGGCCAAGTGGCACAAATCGATAACGGACGTTTTGGCATCATCGTAAAGCTAGTTGGTTTGAAGCTGCTTTAGCGCTTATATAGTGAAAAGAAATGATATGAAGCAACCCACCGTGGTAATATCTTGATTTATTTTGTGTTCATCGAGTATGCGCTTGACCAGTTCCATAGAGGGCAGCAAGAGCCATCGACTCTCGTTGAAAAGCCGACGCCAATCAACCTTCACTGTGGGCCGGGTCGATGAGTTGAGAGAACCGATGCAAACAAGGCCAAACGTTTCTCACCCTGAAAGATATTCCTGGGGTCGTCTATGTTGAGAGAATTGTAAGGAAGTCCAAGGACGTATTCCACTGTGGTCTGGAATCACAACATTGAGAACGTTGCGAGGAAGTTACCGAGGTTGACTCACCTGTATTCCCGGATTGCGACGGGGGATCTTGAAGAGGTGAGTGGGTTCCACCGGTGCTCTGGTCGCCAGATCTCTAGTCAACAGACACAACCCCTCGTTTGGATCCAGAGGCTCAGGGGGCGACACCACACCAGTCAGTGAAGGGATGCTGGGCGGTAAGGAGTTGATAGAGGACATGGTAGAAGTGGCTAGGAAGGCGGAGCTGGTAAAGAGGGAGAATCTGATGAGGGTGACAGATGAGGATTGAGAGGAGAGATGTCGGCTCCTTATAAGAGAAAAATTGTGGTTGCCAATGCGAAGGTTATCCTGTGGCGGTCACAATAAGTACGGATGGTGGCAGCCGATGCAAAGCAACTTTAGCCGAAACAAGGCATGGGTTGAGGCGAATGTGGCCGAAACGGTGCCATCACTGCACGTTACATTAGAGGCAAGTGTGGACAGAATCGTGGCTGCCACGGAGGTACGTCATGTTGAGTACCGTAGCTTTGAGAGATGAAGGATCGGTGCGATGAGGAGCACTCCGGTTTTGCAGTGGTTGCCGCGACTGAATGAGATCGCGTGACCTTGTCTAGCGTGTCTGCGCGAGATGCGTTGACACGTGACCGGTCGATGAGCCGGTCAGAGTCGCGGACACAGGAGAAACACGACCTTGTTCTAGCAGCGGGAATAGCATTGGACGCTTCATCACTTCCTCCTCTCCGCGACCCCCGTCAACGACGCTCCATATCATCACAACTCTACCGGTATCGAATCGCAACATATGAAAGGGTTGAGCTCAGTAGAGAGTGGCGGGAGCGGCACGGAGTTCACAATGACAAGTGCGTCTACATCCGTGCATTTTCTCTTATCATCTACTCACTGTTCCATCGCTAAGATAGTGGTAGCGGGCCTAGTCATCTGAAACGCAAAAGGTGCAGCTCAGATTCGGTGATTTTTGACGTGAAACGCCGCCGCACAATGAGCAGGGAGCGGTCTCCTAAGCCTAACGTGTCAAGCCCAGTCAAAAGTATTGAAAGAGAAAGAATTTCATTGAACTTAAGTGTGTCACCTTTATCTCTACCTTCAACTACATGCGCTTATGAGCCAGTTTCTGCAAAGTTGATAGTGTCAGCGAGGGGGGATATATCCGTATGTTTACGTTGCAGCAGGTCTTCTCTGATGTGCTGACATCTTGGGTTCCTTAGAAGCGAACTTGAAAAGAAAAAGGTCTACATCAGAACCAGAGGTTTCCAATCTAAAACGTCGCAAATCAGCGAGTGGCAAACAGCCCATAATGTGGAATAGTCCGAGTCCTATCAGGAGCGATAATGGATGCGATACAACGGGTATGCCCATATTTTTGCTCAATTTTTGATCATGTTTGACTTTTTTTGTGCGTGAAAAGATAGCAAGGGTCACGCTGAGACCTTAAATCAATCTCAAAGCATCAGCAATATAGATCTTCTAAACAGCAAATGTATGTTTGTGTCAACGTCGCTTCTCATCTCATTCACTGATCTCTCTCCTTCTACAGCCATTGACCACTCTCAAAACTCCGACAGTTGTAATGCTGATCCCATTTCGGTATCTTCGGACGCCGATCGATGTCTGTTAACGCAGGAACTCTCTTCAGAGGCTTCAGTAGAACCATGCTATCTATTGAATCAGCGTCTGTGGAATAACAGTGATCTGGTACGTTTTGACTGTGCATTGGGCGAAGATCGGTCTGACTGACTCTGCACAGCTTACGCGTTTGGAACTGTCTTGGGGGATGGAATACAATTCACTCGACCCGAGATCAGAATCGAACAAAATTTACCGTATGCATCGTTTGGATTGGTTTCAAATTGTCGCTGACATCGTGTGCGGCCACAGTACGGCGTGATTGGTTAAAGTCATTTGATAGTGAACGATGGTTACTTCTTCCCACACCCAAGATGATAGAGAAAGTCAGTGCTCACTGCGACAACTTCATGATGGATTCAACAACTCAATCAACTCTACCTTCGATTGAGACGGTCTGTCATCTCTGTTGTTCTAGCAGCTTTCTTATCTGATGATTGCTTAGATATACGATGGGGCTGAAACTTTTGAATATCGAATGCTATCGCTGGACGCGGAACTTCGATCATTCAATCGAATCAATTGGCCCGACTCACTGAGTGGAACCAGCTATCCAAACAATAGAATTGCTGCCGATCAGCGATCGACTCGACATCACCATCCATTCCATACGTTACCATCCCTTATATCTCGCGCAAAACCTCACTTCGTCATCTGCGACACTGCCGCGAAAATGTATCAACGGAATACTTATGGGTCAGAGTTCGCAGCTAAGTTGAAGTCCGTTTGGCATGGCCACGATTTCGATCCCTTCGACATGCGCATTTCGATACAGGACGCATATGACACTTGGTTTGCATGTGACGTACCTGCAAGATATCCCACCATCCCCCGCGTCCTTGTCCCGATCCCTCCCCTCTATCCTTATCCAACCGTCGCCGAAAGACAGCGCCCCTCTAAAGCCTGTACTGGTCCATGCGTTCACAGCCGGTCTGCGTGGGTGCCTTCAAGCTGTCCACGCTGCCGAGGGGTGAGCACTCAACCTACCCGCGAACCAAACTCGGCTCACTTTGATGGCGATGGGGCCCTCGACATCGATGAGCAATCCGATCGGATGGTCCAATTTCGAGCGCACCTCAGGCGTGTCGCTCGCCGTGTCAACGATTGGCAATCGTGTTGTATGCAGCAGGTAAAGAGCCGAGGAAGGTGGACATCTCGCGTAGTCAACGATCAGCAGTTGGGGGGTTATTCTAAAAAACCACGACGGACACTTTCGAGGACTGTAGGAGTGGCACATTAACTTCAAAGCCATCACACTTATATTCTTGACAACATTTGTATTTCTGCGGTTCTCATTCCACTATTGGGATCCACCAATCCTCCTGGTAGGGTCCTAAGAAATACATAGCATCCGTCCGACGACAGACTGAATTTGGCTTATCAACTCAGGGTACCACTGCCATTGACCACACAGGCACAAGCGTTGTTGTGACCACACTCGCTTTGTTGCACTCCCACGCCTTGTTTCAGCCAACGCTGCTTTGCATTATTAGCCACCATCCGAGCTGCCACACTGGCAGCCACCGTCCATGCTGCCACAAGGCCACCTGCACTGGCTACCACAAGGCCACCTGCACTGGCTGCCACATTTCTCCCTTTAAAGGCGGCCTAACCATGGCTGTGGTATGCGACATCTCTCCCTCTCTTGAATCCATCGTTCCCCCTCGTCCTCACACCATCTCTCTACCATTCTACTCATCATCGCTTCTCTCACATACTCTGTTGTCTCATGTTGTTCAGACGCCATAGTGCATCGATGCCCAGTGTGGCATCGAACATTCCACCACAGGACAAGTCTGCCAAGTCCGTCAAGTCCATTCTCAAGTCCGTCAAAGATAGAGTCGCGAGCGTCGTCGAGGGAGCGTGGATGCATGATGGTCGACAGACGACCAAAACAATGGGCCGTGTCACTAAAGGTGTTGTGCAGATAATGGATCCCAATGGAGGGCTATGTCTCGTTACCAGAGAGCTCGGAAGTGAGGCACCGCTCGATCACGCTCATCTCTTCCCGCGATGCGAGAACAAGAACGACGACCTAGTGAGTTTGTCTGTATGACTTCCGCGTACCTGTCTTGACTTGTTCAATAATAGATCACGAAGTTGGAGTATGCGTTTGGAATTGGTTATAGACTCCTGAACATAGACGATGCGATGAATATCATTCTTGGTGAGAGATGCTGTTATATCATGTCTGTTTGATGCCTTCAGCTCATGGTCTGGCAGTGAAATGCGATTGGCATCGACATTTCGATAACAAACGGTGGCTTTTGCTTCCCACTATCGAAATGGTCAACCGCCTCGGACAAGATCACAAGCCAGGAGAAGATATCACCAAGGTAGGTTGCTCCATACCATCTCTTTGCACTCGACTTATTCCGATCCAACCAGGTCTATGGCAACGCAACGAAGTTCACATATAGGTTGATACCAATAGGGACTGGACGGCTTATGTCCGTGCTCAGGTATCCTCGACCGGACGGCACCACTCATGAAGATCCAGAGTCCCGTCCAGAACCCGAACTCTTCCAATATCCATATGGAAACCTTCCTGAATTGGAATCGCATGCCCAGCCCCACTGGGTCATCCTCAACGCTGGGATGAAACTCAAGGGCAGGTCACATCCAGAGATGATAGCTTTTCGCAAGCGCGTCGCCGAGGCTTATGGCGTGCCTTTGACTACAGCGAAACAATTCATCAACAGGATAGTAAAACTGGATCACGATTGGAGGTCCACCACCCCGCCGGAGGGTTTTATGACTCAGAAGGTTGACGTTGCGGCTGCTGACAATGCGGTACCCGACGTTGCGGCCGCTGACAATGCGGCACCCGACTTTGCGGCCGCTGACAATGCGGCACCCGACGTTGTGGCACCTGACGTTGCGGTACCTGACGTTGCGGCACTAGACGTTGCGGTACCAGACGTTGCGGTACCAGACGTTGCGGTACCTGACGTTGCGGCACCAGACGATGTGGATGATCCTTCTAGTGAGGACGAAGATACGGGTTCCATTGGCATCGAGAAGTCTAGCTTTGGCTATCGCATCATCAGCACTGCGAAGTCGACTTTCAACATCATAAGGAGCCCGAAACGACCAATGAGCTCTTCCTACGCAGCATCATCATTGAAGACACCTACGCGTGAGCGCAAACGCGGCAGGGTCGGCAAAAAGTCACGAAATGCTTAGAATCAGTAGGCCGGGACAGGGCATCTTCAATTTATGTTACATTATGGTATATAGTCACTATGTATGACACCCCGTGCATTCATACATTGGGAGCAAAATCAAAAATCAGAAACTTTCATGACTTTCGCTGGATCGACAAGAATCCTTTAGTCGAACCTTACGTCATTCCTGCCAGGCCAATAACAATAGGTTCAAACTTCGGGAAAAAAGACTGAATTGGAGCGTTTAATTTGAGTGGTCGACAAGCGGAGATGTCGGCTACTACAGATACACCACCGAAATATTCCAGCACCGACATATTTTGCGAAGCATTCTCTATTGTTTCGAGGCCCATCGCTACGAACCTTATATCGAGAGAAAAAAATATGAAGGGAGTTTGAAGTCCGGAGCAAAATTTAGCTTGCCGCGGAGTGTTCAGCACGTGAGTTCTCCCACTCTCCTGCCTTTGGACAAGCCACGACGCACTGTAGCGTCAGCGTAACCGGCATGATAATGTACGCGGATATCCGAGGGGACATACAGTCCGAATCAAACTACATCACTGTCAACCCTCCATGATTCCGGTACCTACACCCTGATCTTAGACACCACCGACCCCTTCCCAATTGTGCTTCCCCTCGATGGCGTCCACGGCAATGAACACCTGCCCTGGCTCATCGGCACGTCATGAATCTTCTGGTTCTCATCAAATAGGCTGTAGTGGTTTTTGACGAACTTCCAAATCTCCGCAAGTGCAATATACACGACAGCACACCCGAACGCGAGCGCCCATTCCCACGTGATGCTCTTGTGCCGGAACACGTTCGTGTTCAGCACCGGAATAGTGATTACGGGCACAACAGACAGCGCGCCGAGTGCGACGGACCAGAACAGAAATTGATTGTCCCACATCTTCGGGGAGGCAGAAAGTAAGCTGATTGACATATGCCACTGACAGAGATACTCACATCTTTGAAGAACGGGAATGCGTGCGTATCATGTGGGTTCAGACGGAACATTGACCGCCTCAGCGACTTGAACTCCCAAGCTGCGATTAAGATAAGCCACGTCAGCTCGACGAACACCGCGCCGCGTGCGCGATACACGACTTCGCAGCTTGAATTCCAGTTCGAGTTGCACCCGCTACCGAGCTTGCCGCCTCCGTGCCCGTACACGACGATGACAAATGTACAGAGGCTGAGTGCGCCCATCAGCACGCCATACACCATCATGTCAACCATGATCTCCCATGTGAACACGCCTTTTTTGTTGTCATGAGGCGGTCGGCGCATGATGTCTGGCGCCGCCTTCTCGAGCCCGAGCCCAAATGCGGGGAAGGAGGATGTGAGCATATTGATCCACAAGATCTCCAACGGCGCCAGCGGGAACACCGAGAACCCGTCCTCATCCTTGAATGCGAGCCCGATCACGAGCAGGATCACCTCGCCGACATTCGTGATGAGCAAGTGCAGGATGAACTTCTGTATGTTGTCGAACATCCTGCGACCCTCCTCGACCGCACTCACGATCGATGCAAAATTGTCGTCCGTGAGCACGATATCTGCTGCGCTCTTCGCAACATCGCTCCCGCCGAGCCCCATCGCGATGCCCACATCCGCCTGCTTCAGACTTGGCGAGTCGTTCACGCCATCGCCCGTCATAGCGCAGTATGCCGCGCGCCGGTGCAGTGCCTCAATCATGCGCACTTTGGTCTGCGGCGCGCAACGCGCGATAACAAGCGGAAGCACTGGCATCGCATCGATTTGCTCGTCCGACATTGCGTCAAATTCCGCGGCAGTTTTGATCATCGCCTCTACAACGTTGGCCGGAAGCATGCCCGCGTTGCATGGGATGATGCCGACCTCACGCGCGATAGCGCGGGCGGTACCGGGGTGGTCGCCGGTGAGCATGTGCACGCGTATTCCTGCGTCGGTGCACTCCCTGACCGCGTCTTTGGATTCCATACGGGGAGGGTCGTAGAGACCGATCAGCCCGAGGAGGGACATGTCGCATTCAACCTTGTCGCGAGGGTACTCGGACCATTTGGGAGGGACATCATCTGGACATTTGCGGGCAACGGCGAGGACGCGCTGCGTTTTCGGTGAGCATGCATTCCAATGTCTGTGATGTGGCACTCACCAGTCCTTGATCTGCAAGCACATCCATCTGACGAAGAATGTCGGCTTTGAGTCTATCTGTCATTGGATTCGCCTCATGTCCGACACCAACTTCGACACATAGCCCGATGATCCGCTCGACGGCGCCCTTGGTGAAGAAATGTGCCTTGCTACTCTCGGGCGCTTCAAAGATCACTGACATCCTCTTGACATCGCTATCGAACGGGTGCTCGCCCAACTGCTTCCATCCAGAGTTAATAGCTCGGGCTTTCCGTAGCCCTCAAACGGTGGGCAAAAACTTGCAAAGCGATCTGCATTCAAAGGCGAGTCAGCCTGTGCCACAGATTTCGGAGCATGATCAACGACCCCACCTCTGTTGGATCTCCCGTAGCCTGCCAACAATGCTTTTGATCGTCATAGCGGATGTGGGCCAAGTTGCACAACGCGATCGTCTCCAAAGCGCCCCTAAGCCAGGAACGACCTCCACATCCGGCGGGATCTCGGGTGCCTTCTCGGCCTTTCTCTCCTCTCGATCCCGCTTCAAATCAGGTTCCGCGAACTCTAGCTTCTTCTCCCGTTCGACGATATGATCTATCTCTTCTTCTCCTTCTCCAAGAGGTGCAGCATTGAAAACGACATGCCCCGAGCTAGGATTGTCCGCCTCGCGCGTTGATTCCACGCCATAGGTTCCCAAGCCCGGTATCCACGCTATGCGCGCCACCATCCTCCCTTGCGTCAGTGTCCCCGTCTTGTCTGAGCACACACTTGTCACCCCACCAAGCGCCTCGAGCGCATCCAGCCTCCGCACGATCACCTTCCTCTTCGCCATGCGCTTCATCCCAACCGCCATCGTGATTGTCAGCACGGCGACGAGCGACTCCGGGATCACCCCGATCCCGAGCGCAATAGCGTAGATCGCGACCTCGTGCGGGACGTTGAACGCGTTCACCGCGAACACGATCAACGCAAGCACGCCCGCGAGCACGAGCAGCGCATAGGCGAGTATCGAAAGTTTCATCTGGAGCGGTGTGCCGACCGTGAGACCGAGGACCTTGCCCAAGGCAGCCCGTGCGCGCCGCGCCACGATTTTGACGCGCTGCAACGCCCCGTGCGTGCGCGCTGTCGAGTGCACGGGCGGGCGGCTGTCCGGGCGCTTCAGACTCTCCGCAATCTTTCCGATCTCGGTCGTCATGCCCGTATACACAACGATGCCCCGCGCGCGGCCCCTCGTCACTGTCGAGGACGCGTACGCCATGTTGACACGGTCTCCTATCCCAAGCATCTTGTCTGCGAGCACCGCTCGTGCGTCCTTCGCGACGGGGAGTGACTCGCCAGTGAGCAACGCCTCGTCGGTCTCGAAGTTCATCGCGTCGAAGAGGCGGCAGTCGGCAGGGACGACGTCGCCGGTTTTAAGGTTGACGATGTCTCCCGGGACGACGTGCGCGCTGGGGATGGCCGCAAGGGTGCCGTCGCGCACGACAGTGGCGGTCGGGCTGGAGAGGCTGCGCAGGGCGTCCATTGTCTGTTCAGCGCGGTATTCCTGGTAGAATCCTACGGTGCGTCAGATGTTACATACAAAAGGCACGTTCGTAGACTAGCACGCACCAATGCCGACGTTTAGGACGATGACGGCCGTGATCACTCCGCCTTCGATCCAGTCAGTGACACCGTACGACAATGCCATGGCCAATATCAAGACTCTATAGGTTCTCCTATGAGAATCATGGCCCAAACGACGAGTACACTGTCCGACGTACAGAATCATGGCGTTGAAAATCTGCTTTAAAAGCACTTTATACCAAGGCACACCACCCTGGTCCTGCAGCTTGTTCTCGCCGTATGTGGTCAAGAGGTGAGCGACCTGGTCGGGCGCGAGGCCGGTCTCGATGTTCGTGTGGAGCTCGCTGGCGACATCTTGCGGCGAGAGCAAGAAGGGATGTCGGGAGTACTCTGCATGAGCTGCTGTAGTTGAGGTCTTTCCCATCAGCTGAGGGTCGTTGTGTTTGCGTTAATGTCGTATGAGACAAGTCGCGAATGCAGCGATGCAGGAAACGTGTAGGCGTATTGATGAGTGTGTATACAGATGTGGGAGACAAGACCGACACGAGAGAAAGGGGTAGATGGTGAGGGCGTATATATATAAGATAAGCAAGATTGCGGTCCTCGGCGCCAAGGCTGGGCACTCCAGGCCAGTGGAGGACGAGGGCGGGTGTCATCGACGAAAGAAACTGGGCGGAGCGGCAGCACCACTCGTGAGGAGCTGTTTCGGGGCATGCCAAGAGGCAGGGCCTTGGCGCGTGCACACGATTAACTCGTGGGGATGGTAGATCGGGGTTGGATCGGACCTGCAAGGGCGGTGGACGTGCGGGGAGCGGAGACTCACGTTCGACGGTGAGAAATAGGGGGTTGGCGAGGGTTAGTCATCGGGTGGGTGTGGCCCTGGCAGAGGAGGTTGGGACAAGCAGGTACCGCGAGATCAACATAACAAGAGAAACCAAGCCAAAAAGACAGATAATAGAGATGCCAATGCGTGTTATCAGTCAGACAAAGTTCTGGCCAGAACACTCAGCTTTAAGTCACGAGTCTCGTCCTCTAAAGATTGGGCGGTATTGTCTCGGACATTGGTGGGCCTGGCTGACCGGATCGAGCTCAAAGCATATATGACGTCATTACTCACCGAAATGGCCTGCCCTCAGTCTCTTTTCTCTCTGTATCTCCAACGATCTTGTCCAAATTCGCTCCCTCAAAACGCATTTACCAGCGCCATTTACAAGATAACCGACGCTTCTGACGCCCCGCGGGTACACTGGCTAGCGCGCGCTCTGAAAGGAGCGCAGTGCTTTCACAAGATGCGGTGCAAGACGTACCGAGTTGGGAGAGGTGTGAAAACAATTCTAAAAGGAGTTCGCAAACGCAGCGCGTGCAACTTGCCAAAACGAAGAAAGCGTAAAGTAGATATAGGCAATGTCGCTCGCTGGCACCCTCAAGCGCGGCAGGAGACGTGGGAGGACCTAGAGACTGACATGCACAGCGAATGAGAAGACTTGCATACGGAGATGCGCGACAAAGGGAGTGCGCGGCGGGGAATTCTGGCAGAGATTCAAAGAAAGACGCACGAGGCGCAGACCGGACAGCAAGCCGCGCTTAACGCAGACCTAAAAGCAGACTTAGAGGAGATCAGCATCGACAAGTCCCCGTTGCCTCGTCGTGGTCCGCGCCCTTCTGGCGCGGCGACACCTGCATCCATGCGACGAGCGCGTCTCTGTTCCTGTAAATCCCGGGCCCACGGTGTGCCGGCGGGTTAGCCACACAGGTGTATGGATTTGGTGCGCGCCTTGTAGAGGAGCACACGTTGTTGGAGGAGGTTCAGGATGGAGATGTCCTTTATGGAGGAGAAATGTGAGGAAGAGACGTGTGCAAAGCAGCAGGTAAGGAAGGATAGAGCCATTGAAAGATAGAGAAGAGGGGGCGTACGGGGCTGAAAGTACCTCCACTTGCTGGTCAAAAGCATTTTAGAGGACCGAAGCTTTATCCAACTGAAGGAGTGGGATGACGTCATTTTCTGTACAACTGTATCATGTAGTTTGCGATCCATCGACAAGCCTCGTCCCATAGTCTGTCTAATCTGTAAATGGAGCTGGAACCCATAGTGATAGAGACGACACTGAGAGGTTTGAAAGTTGATGTAGGAAGCGCTCACCACGTGCAAGAAGAAGGGCGGCGGGAAGCTCGTGAGGATGCAAAAAAGGCGAGGGCGGCTACTCTTCTATCCGTCCGACAGCTCACTCTCATTCTCCCTGCAGTACAAATTGTATGCATCTGAATGGACGGGAGGTTTTTAGTCGTCAGGGTGTCCTCTAATACGCCGGAAAAGCCGTGAAAGGGCAATCAGAGCGGAACAAAGAACCCAAGACAATGGATTGGGGTGGTGGCGTGTATCTCAGTCCAAGTGCAGAGAAGACTCGACAGAGAGCGGGAAGTGGCAGGGTAAGTCCCACCGGCCCCTGCGAGTCGAGTCGACAAATACTATACAACCGATTTCGTGGTAAAATAAATAGTCGTGTGCCAATCATCAACATGATGCAAAGTGCTCAGCAGAAGGTGACATCTGCTCTCAAGGATAGCTCTGTCCAGACCTGTGAGAAAAAGATCCAGAAAAAAACGAGATGAATCGGGTCGAGTCAAAAGGCCACGCCTACCGTTTTACCCGCGCGCGGGCAGGCCAGAAACGCCGCGCGTCTCTCGCGTCCAGATCTTCGACAGCGCCTCGAATCCCTGCGTGACCAACTCGGCGTCACGGATCCTGAAATCGTCGAACTGTATGAACGCGTGCGGGACCGACAGATCGATGAACCGCAGCGGGTCGTGAATCAACGTGTACAGATGCGCCGGCATGCTAAACGGGAGGCTGAGAAAGTACCTTTGCGGGTGCGTGAGAGAGTGTTCGATATCAGATCAGGAAGGCGTACCATAGTATGCTTGAGTGCTTCCTCTGCTCGCCCAGCACAAACGGGGGGAGTCTGCGCCATTGGCAGTCCACTGCTTCCATGTGATACGACCCGCGCTGACCCTCCACGTCCGGCGCACCCCATGTGCGGCGAAGGCACGCCGAGGCAGAGCCGAACGTGTATATGCGACCCTTGCGATCGTGCGTGTGGAAGCGTTCAGTCGATGCGAGGATGAGCAGGTCGTCGGGCTGCGCAGACCGGAACGACGACTCGAATGGAGAGTAATAAGGCGCGTCTTCTTCCTCTTCGTCTGGGATTCCGTTCGCCTTTATTTCTTCACCTTCGTCTGCTGAATCTGGGTCCACGTGTTCGTCAGACTCGCTCGAGTCCTTCAGCTCCTTCCCCCTTCCTGAAAAATCAGGCCCAAACACGACCGACATCTTGAATGCGTCTACCCTCAGGATCTGTCCGAAGAACACGGTGCTCACGAGTGCCTCACGCAGCTTCTTCACGTCCGCAGGCGTCCGCGCAGATGAGAATACGCGCAGGCGCAGCACATCGAGCGTCACGTCCGCCCATGGGCCCGCAGAGACGCGCGTGAGCGTCGGGAAGAGGCTCAGTCGCACTGTGAGCGCGTCCACGGTGACCGTGCAGAGTGGGGTGGTGAAGTGCGGGCGCGTGAGCGTGAGCGTGAGAAATCGCGGCGAGGCTAAGGTGGGGAGACGAGGAGCGATGGACAGCGAAACGAAAGAGGCTGTCGTGGACGGAGAGGCTGAGTGCTGTGGAGCATGTGGGAAGGCGAGACTCAGATTCCAGATGGTGAGCTTGAAGACATCGAGGCGTCCAATGCGCAGGGTGTGTCCAAGGATAGGTCGTGCGAGGAGATACGAAAGTAATAGACACAGACCACTATGAACATACGAGAAGAACAGGGTTAAGGTGAGCAGAACTGATTCTGGGGGACCAAACAGATACATGTATGCACAACTAGCAGCGATGGCGGTTGTGAGCGTAACAAAGGAGTAGAGCATCCGCGATTGCAGTATGCAGGGTGAAAGTTGCAGATTTAGGATGGGAGGGATGGGATGTTGTTGGAGGTTCAGGAGGCTGCATTGGCTCACCTATGTCTTTGACAGTCCGGAACCAAATGACGCGGGCGTGGTGGTCGTGGTGGAAGCGCTGAGCGCACCACAATCTTATCGGCTGACTAATGCCCTCCGCCCAGCTGCCGAGCTGCCGAGCTGTCTCGAACATGGATCGATGTTTTGGGTACACATCTTGTAGTACAGGTCCATCGTACATAGAGAGATGAGCGTTTTTTTACAACGTGAAGCATAGATGTCAAAATGATACACATGCAGAATATCGTTCGAAAGAGCCAACAATAATAACGTGCCAACCGACTACCCAGCTAATTCGCCACGCCAACCTGTGGACCAGCATCAAGGTCAGGAAAACGATCAAGTGCGACAAAGCGAAAAAATCCTCCGAATCTACTCACCGCTGATTCTTGCTTGCTGTGAAATGGGATGTCCACGCGGATCCTGCTCAGCCTGTCTTCCTTTTTGCGAGATGGTATCAACGCCGGTGCATCTGAGGACAAATCTATATTGACAGACGCTCGAGGCCGCTCTCCGTTGTCAAGCTCTCCCACGATCTGATGATGGCCAGTATCTGTATAAGACACCCTTGACCTACCTTCACGCTTATATGTCGTGGAGTTTGAATTTGCGACGAGATGCTGAAGGTCAGACTCCTCCAAGAAGAGCGATGGGAAGGGCGATGGTGAGGTCAGCGTATAGGACCGGAGAGGTGAGCGCACGGATGGGCGCGCAGGTGGGATAGGCGATGACGGTGCAAAAGACATTTCGGGGCGCCAATCGCCCTGAGTGTTGTCCCCTGTGGCGACGATCGATGCAGTTGACGAAGTATAGCTCGTAGGTGTCGATCGCCTGTTCCCTCGAGGAAGCACGAGCAGGGATGAGTGTGTTGCTGCTTGGATGCGACGACAACGTTTGACGTAGAGGTATATGAACAAGAATGAGCAAAAAAGAAAGAAAATGATAGGGACGAGGATCTCGACCAGTTTGACATGCGGCGAACTGGAATGAAATTAAATTAAATTAAAGCAAAGGCTGATCAGAAATACGGGGAATACATACCTTAAGCTAATCGCAGAGGTAGCACCCCCAGTCATGGTCGGCATATTCAACGAACTCGTTCCAGGGCCCGAGGACCCGCTCTTCGTGCTGCCTTGTGATGGCCCATTTGGTGCCTCACTGGGTGTAGAGGAGCCGCTCATTGACAATGAGACGGCCGTACCCGCACTGATAGCACTGGTGGATAGAATTCCAGTGCTAATCGCAGAGGTAGCACCCCCAGTCATGGTCGGCATATTCAACGAACTCGTTCCAGGGCCCGAGGACCCGCTCTTTGTGCTGCCTTGCGATGGCCCATTTGGTGCCTCACTGGATGTAGAGGAGCCGCTCATTGACGATGTGACGGCCGTACCTGCACTGCTAGCATTGGTGGCTAGAATTTCAGTGGTTGTGAGAGTCGTTGAAGGGAAAAAAAAAATAAAAAACGGTCGGATTATCTTTTTGTAGTAGAAGTAGAGTTGTCGCTGACACTGGATGACGTCGAGGAAGCACTGCTTGTATTTGTGGAAGAACCCGTTGTGGAACTGACAACAGTCACTGCTCAGTCATTGTAGCACATTGGGTTACGGTGGCAGATCAACAAGAGACTCACGGAGTCTCACCGCCTGAGACATGTTTCCCGACCGATGCCCCAATCGGCGTTGTAAAGAATAAAGTCACGCTGCAAGGCCATGTACCCGCGCAAGACCCCGGACGCTTGAAACCATTACGGTCAGCTCTGCTACCAATAGTGTGGCTCAAGGGTGAGAGAGGTGGGGCCGTCAAGGAATGAGTCCCATGCACACGAGACAAGATCGGCAGCAAGCTGGGAGAATCGTCTCCGATAGCTTTACCCGCATCCTCGAGTGCGCATTCGCCCTGTGCATCGGCAACATAATTCTCATCAGGGATGCTTGCAAAAACTGTCGAAGCACTATCTCCGAAAGGTATTCGTTGATCGAAAGGCTCGACATCTGGCATGAAGTGGAAATGAGTAAAGTGCTTGTAGACCGTGGAGAAAAGAGAGCTGATCAGGGTCCAATTTATCACTATGTAAAGATGTGGACGGTACCAATCTTGTTGAAGGTGCGTTCATCATCATAGGAGGGTAACGCGATTCGGATTTGCAGTGAGGGTTGAAGATATCCATCAAGTGAACGTTGCATCGCCGTCCGCTGTCTAGAAATGAACCACAAAGTCAATAAGGATCTCTTTAGAAATACGCCCTCATGATTATTCTCAAAATAAGTACGTACTAGGATGCGTTTCCTCGCCAGCAATTCTGTCGTATGACGATTGCTGTATAGCAGACATGTGTGGCATGCAGCTAATGAATCTTCATAGAAAGATACACAAAGGTGAGGATGAATGACACTGTTAGGATGAAGATAGATCGCCAATACAAGAAGAGGAGAAAAAGTGCGACTCTCCGAGGGACGAGCATCAGTCTTAAGTATCGTCTGATCATCCAAACGAGGCCGTGAGCTCAGCTGCGCTGCGGAACTCTCCAACCCACAGGATAACAACAATATCTGTGACAACAATCACATCAGCAAGTCTGGTGGATCAACAAACTGTCAGGCATCAGCCAGACTGGGGAATAGCATCGCTAATGAAGCTGCATGGCCTGACCATATCGCGTTGTACAAGCAGATCTGTCAATCGAACCGGACACAGCTACAAGAGAAGTGATTCGTAGAGCATGATCACTCATCGTCGAGTTCAAGAGCATAGATTACCCGATCAGCCTGCAATAGAACCTGGACAGCACTGCAGAGTAACGAGATACAAGTTCAGAGCCGGGCTTCGATGCATTCCGCAGAAGGAAATAGGTCTGAATGCAAATCAACGCTGATGACATTGTGAGACAGACGCAAACGTGGGCGGCAATCGTCTATACACGGCAAAGAGGTAGGCGCACCGACCAAAACAAGGCCATCCCTGCATTGTTCTAAGCGCCACCGCTACACAATCAGATCACCCGGAAGTCTGTACTCCCCTGTCACATCTGACAGGTTGAGCTTTTTTGGAATGGCAACAACAACCCGCACAGGGCGTGCCCCCTCGCTGTCCGAGGTTGCCTGGTGACTCTTGGGCATAGTCCCTCAACTGCTTGGTATTAACCAGGCTGGATGTCCATCGCCCTCGTTTCTTAACTTGCTGCATGCAACACGAGTTCCAAGCGTCGACACGGCGAGCGACGCACCTGAGGTACGCTCGATATTGGGCCATCTCATCGGATGGCTCGGCGGTGTCAAGGTCCGCATCGCTATCAGAGTGCGCCGAGTTTGGGTTGCTAGCAGGACCGATCCTCGGCCCTAGACAGTGTGCACAACGAGTAGGCAGCCACGCAAATCGGTTGTGCACACATGGCCCGCAACAAGAACGACCGGTAGGGCAATGTCTCCTGGCGACGATTAAATAGGGATGGAGAGGCGGGATCGGGACGAGGACGCGGGGAGTGGAAACAATTCTTGCGGGTACCCCACGTGCGAACCATATGTCGTATGTATGCCTTATCGAAAAGGTAAAGGAAGAGGTATCGAAATCATGCCCTTGCCAAATGGACTTCAACAACGCTGCAAAACCCGGCCCAATGTGTCGTTGATACAACTTTGCGCCAGCGTCACAGATGACGAAGTGAGGCTTCGCGTGAGAAACGAGGGTCGGTAACGTATGGAATGGAGGATAGTGACGAGTCCCTTGCTGATTGGCGGCAGTTCTGACCTCCGAAAAGTTTGACCCACCAGATGGGTCGTGCCAATTGATTCGATTGAACGATCGAAGTTCCATGTCCAGTGGTAGCATCCGGTATTCAAAAGTTTCGGCCCCTTCGTATAACTAAGCAATCATTTAGATGAGAAAAACTTCAACTCGAAAACAGAGACAGACCGTATCAATTGGAGGTTGATCTAAATAAGCTATTGAACCGCTCACGATTTTGTCGCAGCGCTCGCTGACTTTTTCCATTATCTCAGGTGTGGGAAGAAGCAACCAACGTTCAACATCAAATGACTTCAACCAGTCACGTCGTACTATGGCCGCACACAAAATCAGTGATAATCGATGACCAGTGCTCACGACATAGACGCATACAGTAAATTCTGTTCGATTCTGACCTGGGGTCGAGTGAATTGTATTCCATCCCCCACCAGCATTCCAGACGCGTAAGCTGTGCCGAGTCAGTTAGACCGGCCTTTATCTCACACACGCTGTTGAACGCACCAGCTCACTATTGTCCCACAGACGCTGATTGAAAAAGTAGCACGGTTCCACCGAAGCTTCCGTGGAGAGTTCTTGCGTAAGCAGACATTGCTTGACCTCCGAAGATGACGATAGCGGAACAGAAGGACGTGTGTCCGATTTTCGAGTGCGGTTTTTGAGGGCTTGCAGTGGCGAAAAATCAATAAAGAAGATGAGAAATTGAATGAATACGTACGTGTGGTTCCTGTAGGATCTGTCCCGCCAATGTTTTGAACCTGATTTGAGGTCTTGACGTGACCTTTTCATGCCCAAGATGAGCATATATGATTCAAAATCGAACAAATAGATCAACCTATCATCGCATCCCGTTCACTACTCCTGACAGGGCTCGGACTATTCCACGTTATTGGTTGATTGCTACTTGCTAGTTTGCGGCGTTTCGCGCTGGAGATCGCTGGTTCTGATGTAGACCTTTTGCGTTTCAAGTTCGTATCTAAAAAAACTGAGTTTTCAATACATCAGAGGAAACGCGATGCAAGGTAAACGTACGGATGTATCCCGTCTCGCCTGAGATCTCAGCTTTTACGCAACTGGTAATAAGCGCATGCAGTTGGCGGTAGGAACGAAGATAACGCACTCATTTCAAGTAAAAATCTCTTTCCTTCAAAACTTTTGACTAGACTTAACCCAGTAGGCGTCGGAGACTGCTCCCTGCTCGTTGTGCGGCGACGCTTCATGCCCCAAATCGCCGACTCTGAACTGGACCTTTTGCGTTTGAGTTGACTGGGCCCATCACCACTATCTAAGCGACGGGACACTGAGGAGATGATAAGATTAAATTGCACGAATGTAGACGCACTTGTGAACTCTGTGCTGCTCCCGCCACTCTCTGCTAATCTCAACCCTTTCATAGGTTGCGGTTCCATCCCGGACACCGTGCGGTACCTCTGGAATAATATTTGAGGTTCACTCATGGGAGTTGTGAAGAGAAGGATGCGAGAAAGCGATGGTTATTCCCGCTGCTGAGACAAGGTTGACTCTTGTTCCCTGGGCCTAGTGTGCGCGACACTAACGAACTCGTTGACTAGTCACATGCTATTGCATCACGTTTGCGGGTGGCAGACAAGGTCACGCGGTCTCATCCACTGGAAGGTTGTCTGTACGGCTCGATCTCATCGAGTCTTCTCATAGGCTCGTTGGCGGTGGTCCTTGCTCTTCCTTGCCGCACCGATTCTTCACCGGTGGTCAACATGATGTCACTCTGACTTTGTCCACACTTGCCTCCAATGTAACGTGTAGTAATGGCATTGTTTCGGCCACATTCGCCTCTTTCCATGCTTTGTTTCGGCTAACGTCGCTTGGCATTGGCTGCCACCATCCATGCTTATTGTGACTGCCACAGGATGGCCTTCGCATTGGCAACCACAATTTTTCTCTTATAAGGAGCCGACATCTTTCCTCAATCCTCATCTCTCACCCTCAACAAATTCTCCCTCTTTACCAGCTCCGCCTTCCTGACCCCTTCTACCATGTCCTCTATCAACTCCTTACCGCCCAGCATCCCTTCGCTGACCGGTGTGGTGTCGCCCCCTGAGCCTCTGGATCCAAACGAAGGGTTGTGTCTGTTGACCAGAGATCTGGCGACCAGAGCACCGGTGGAACCCACTCACCTCTTCAAGATCCCCCGTCGCAATCCACAAATGCAGGCGAGTCAACCTCGTTTAGTTCCTCGCAACATTCTCAATTTTTTGATTCCAGACCACAGTGAGATACGCCCTTGGACTTCCTTACAATTCTTTTGACATAGACGACCCCAGGAACATCTTTCAGGGTGAGAAACGTGTAATTTTGTTGGCATCGGTTCTCTCAGCTCACCGGCCCGGTCTACAGTGAAGGCTGATTGGCGTCAACTTTTCATCGATAATCGAGGACTCTTACTGCCCAGTATGGAACTCGTCAAGCGCATACTCGATGAACACTAAACGGGTCAAGATATTACCACGGTGGGTTGCTTCATACCATAACTTTCTACTCAGCTAACTTCTACCAAATAGCTATACGATGATGCCAAGACCTTCCGTTATCGATTTGTGCCACTCGGCCGAAGGCGAATCCAGAGCATCGTTGGATATCCTCCAATGACCGCCGACGAAGCAGATCCAGACGCCAATCCGACTTCCGAACAGATCGATTATCCATTCAGCAAATTGCCCGAGCTCGAGTCCCACGTCTATCCTCACTGGGCTATCCTCAATGCTGGGAAAAGGCTACATCATATCGGGATCGCACGTTCTACTCCCTGGCCGACCACGTCAGCGGGGCCTATGAGGTGTCCATCGAGGTGGCGATGGATTTCATTAAAAATATCCAGGCGATCTATGAGAGGTGGACCAACGCCGCTGTGACGCACACTTCATAGGCCTAGAGGTTGTTTAGACTTACAACTACAAGCATCGAGGCTTTTGAATATCGTTTATAAGCACTGTACATAGACTCTCCCCGATTGCATTGATTTACTGCTTTTTATCACACGTCAATCAACTTATAAGCGGTTGAATCATCTCACCTTTGAATTATCGGGGCTTTCACACATGGTCCTTGATGTTGAACTCCTTAGACCTTGCCGCGTTTGCCCTTTGTAAAGAGGATGATGCGTCTTACAAGTCAGGAGTGCACCACTAGTCCTTCCTCCGACGAAAGAAGCCGATAAGCCTCTTTGTAGAGCAACGAATGGGAGCCGACTCCCCAGCGAATTCGCCACGCCAACATCAAGGTCAAGAAACCGACCGACCAAGTGCGCCTGTACGAAAAAAATCTCTAATTCTACGCATCGCTGATTCTTGCGCTTAAAGCCACCGCGGTCAGCTCGGCTGCCAATATCATGGCTCGGGGGTGAGTGAGGTGGCGCCGTTAAGGAATCAGTCCCATGCACACTGGACACGATTGGCAGCAAGCGGCGAGGATCATCTCCGATAGCGTTGCCCGCATCCTCGAGTGCGCATCCGCCCTGCGCATCGGCAACATAATTCTCATCAGGGATGCTTGCAAAAACTGTTGAGGCACTAGCTCCGAAAGGTATTCGTTGACCGAGTGGCTCGATATCTGGCATGAAGTGGAGATGAGTAAAGTGCTAGTGCACCGTGGAGAAAAGAGTCAATTAGGGTCCAACGTATAATCACTATGTAAAGAGGTGGACGGTACCAATTTGGTTGGAGGTGATACACATCTGATCTGTAGAGAGGGTTAAAGATGTTCATCAAGTGGGCATTCTATCGCTGTCCGCTGTCTCAGAATCAATAAGGATCTCATTGGAAAAACACCCCCATGCTAGTTCTCAAAATGCGTACATACTAGCATGCGTTTCCTCCCATCAATTCCGTCGTGTGCTGATTGATATATAGCAGACATGTGTGGCATGCACATCTGTGACCTGAAATCTACCGACTCTTCACAGGATATATACGGAAGTGAGGATGTATGGCAGTGTTGAGATGAAGAAAGATTGCCAATGCAAGAGGAGGAGAAAGAGTGCGACCCTTCGATGGACGAGGATCAGACTTAAGTATCGTCGGATCATCGAAACGAGGCCGCGAGCTCAGCTATGCCATGGAAATCTCCAACGCACAGGATGACAACAATATATGTGGCGCAGAGAATTGGATCACCCTGAAGTCTGTACTCCTCTGTCACATCTGAGACGTTGAACTTCTCTGGGATGCGAACAGCATCCAGCACAGAACGTGCCCCCTCGCTGTTCAATGTTGCCCGGTGGCTCCTGAGCATAGTCTCCCAACTGCTTCGTATTGACCACACCAGATGTCCATCGCCCTCGTTTCATCACCAGCTGCATACAACACGATTGCCAGGAGCGGATACGATGAGAGACACATCTGAGGTATGCTCGGTAGTGGGCCATCCGATCACATTGGTCACTGGTGTGAGATCTTCATCGCTATCAGAGTGAGTCGAGTTTGGATTCCCAGCAGAAACGTCCCTCATCCCTCGACAGTGTGCACAACAAGTAGGCATCCATGCAAATCGGTTGCGAACACATGGCCCGCTACAGAATAAACCAGGGGGGTCTTGTCTCTTGGTGCCATTCAAGAAGGGATGGGGACTCGGAGGGATAGGGACAAAGGCACGGGGAGTGGAGATGAGTTTGTCGGGTACGTCACGCGTGAACCATATGTTATATATCTCTGTTATTATAAAGGTCATGGAAGAGGGGTCGAAATCGTGCCCTTGCCAAACAGACTTCAATCTCGTTCTGAAATCCAACCTAGAGATAGATCGTTGATACAACTTTGCAGCAGTGTCGCAAATGACGAAGTGAGGCTTTGCGCGAGAAACGAGAGTGGGCAATGTGTGGAACGGATGAAAGTGACGAGTCCTTCGCTGTTCAACAGCAGTTCTGATGCCCGGAAAGCTTGTCCCACTAGGTGAGTCTAGCCAATCAATCCGATTGAACGATCGAAGTTCCACGTCTAGTGGTAGCATTCGATATTCAAAAGTTTCGGCCCCATCGTATATCTAGAAGGGATCATTAGATAGGAAGGATTTGAACTAAAACATCAGAGACAGACCGTATCGATGGGGGTTGATCTGAACATTCTCTTGAACCGTTCACGAAATTCTCTACGAGGGCCCTGAATTTCTTGATCATTTCGGGAGAGGGAAGAAGCAACCATCGTTCACTATCAAATGACTTCAACCAGTCACGCCGCACTATGGCCACACACGTTGTCAGTGACAATCGATGACCAGTGCAAATGACGGAGACGCATACGGTAAATCTTGTTCGATTCCGTCCTCGGATCAAGTGAATTGAATCCCATCCCCCACCAGCATTCCAAACGCGTTAACTGTGCAAAGTCAGTCAAAGCAATCCTCAGATTGGTGTTCTGTTGAACTCACCAGCTCACTATTCCACAAGCGTTGATTCAATAGACAGCACGGTGATACTGAAGCTTCTGAGGAGCGTTCTTGCGTTAGAAGACATCGCTTCACCTCCGGGGATGCTCAAGTATAGCTATCCAGTTTTCGATTGTGATCATTGATAGCTTGATTTCGCGACAAATTAGTAAACAAGATGAGGAAGTATACGAACACAGACGTACGTGGTATCCCTGAAGCATCTGTCCTGCCGATGCTTTGTACTTCGCTAACTCGACGCTTGCTATCTTGTTGGGCATCCAAATAGGCCGATATGGTCAAACCCCAAATAAACGTATCCACACACCTGCTGTATCGGAAACATCTCGTTCACTGCTACTCCTAACGGGAAATGGAATATTCCACGTATGGACTGATTGCTGCTTGCTAGTTTGCGACGTTTTAGGCTAGAAGCCACTGGTTCTGATGTAGACCTTTTGCGTTTCAAGTTCGCATCTAGAAGCTTCCTGGATTCCGTATACCAGAGCAAAAGCGATGTAAAGTAAACGTACGGGTGTACCCCGTCTCGCCGAAACTCTCAACTTTTATGCAGCTGGCTCATAAGCGCATGCAGTCGATATACGAAACGGAGATCACATACTTATGTGAAGAGGAGATTTCGCTTCTACACTATTTTTGACTAGACTTGATCCGCTGGGCATCGGAGACTGCTCCCAGCTCGTTGTGCGCGGCGTTTTACGCCCATAATTGCCGAATCGGAGCTGGACCTTTTGCGTTTGGAGTTACTAGGCCCGCTACCACTATCTTAGCGATGAAACAGTGAGAGCATGATAACAAGAAATTGCACGAATATAGACGCACTTGTGAAGTCTGTACTGCTCCCCCAACTCTCTGCTAATTTGAACCCTTTCATAGGTTGCGGTTCCATCGTGCGATGATGTTGCAACAAGATTTGACTATCGCGGACGGGAATTGCGAAGGGCAGGATGTGAGGAGGTGTCGAATCTTATTCCCGTCACGGTCACGTGCTAGCACATCCACGATGGCGGGTGGCAACTGGGTGGCAGACAACTCAGTCTGCGCGGCGACGACCAATGCAATGCTGAGGGCTCTTCCTTGCCGCACCGATCCTTCATCTCCCAAAGCTATGGCGATCAACATGATGTACCTCTGTGGTAGCCACGATTCTGTCCACACCCGCCTCATCCAAAGCGTTTTTCGGCTAAAGCTCCATGCCCATTGTTCCTGCCACGGGGCCTTGACTTTAGTGGCGACAATCCTCCCTTATAAATAGCCAAAATCCTCTATACCTCTCTCTCAACCTCCCTTCTCATCACCCTTCCTTCCCTGACCTCATTTCTCTTCTATAATGTCCTCATCGTCCAGCCGCCATTCAAATTCATCTATCATGAACGTGGCATTGTTCATTGAGCCGTCTCTGGCATCTAAGAACCCTCTGGACGGGGAATCCTTGCGTACAGGGTGGGATGTGAATGGCGCTACAAGCGTTTTCTCCGAAGGTGTTGTGGCAGAACCGAACACATTCGGAGCACAGTGTCTCCTGACCAAAGAGCTGGCGACGGAGTCATATTTGGAATCCGTTCACCTGTACCGACCTTCTTCGAAAAGGCGCGTTCAAAAGGTTAGTCTGCTTTTCCGATTTCTGCGCAACAAATTATAATCATCCTATTCAAGGTGCAACACGCCCTTGGCTTTCCCCGCCACTCTTGCAACATTGATGACCCCAAGAATATCATTCACCGTGAGACATATTGTCTGATCTTTTTCGCCTCGGTGCTCATGGCTTATGTTCCTCTAGTAAGGGCTGATTTACGTACACTATTTGATCAAAAACGGTGGCTCTTGCTTCCCAATATAGACCTCGTCAAGCGCATCTTGAACGAACATCAAGTGAGCGACAAGATTACCGAGGTCGGCTATTTCACACTTTTATTTTGTTCTCAACTCACTGCAACCCAACCAGTTCTACGGCGATGCGACTACGTTCCATTATCGATTTGTCCCCCTCGGCCCTGGACGACTTACAGGCATCATCAGATATGCTCGGCCTGCATACGAAGTTGAACCACGTCCATCCCGCTCCGTAAAATTCGAATGCTACGACTATCCGTTCCAGAACTTCCCCGAGCTTGAATCCCACGCTCATCCTCATTGGGTCATTTTGAATGCTGGGAAGACGCTGCTCGCCACTACGGATCACGAGCTCGACGCCTTGATATCGCGCGTCGCAGTCGCATACACGGTGTCCGACGATGAGGCGAAGACACTGGTTGAAAGCATCCAGCTTATCTACAAGGGATGGGTTCACAAGGGCAAGGGCCGTGGTGCCTCCCGAATCATCAGTTTCATTAAGAAGGTTGTTGATCGTGTCCGCGGGGGAGCGACTGGGACGCAGACCACAAGCCCACCGGATGTAGCGTTACCTCAATGAAGTGCAGCGCGAGAGGAGCGTCGGTTCTGTCGGGAGCGGTAGCGAGGCCCAAAACGATGTGGACGTCTTCCTTGATCTTCCTGGCATGTATCATATGTAGTTCACGGTATGTGTCAAGCTATGTTATCCTAACCTCGGCCATAAGATCGGGGGGTCTATCACTCGACCTGCTTCAGAAATCATGATTGGCAAGAGTCAAAAATCGGACTAAACTTCTGCGGCATACTTTGTACTCCATTGGACCGGTATGTTTGACGCTATCCGAAGCGTTATCGCTATTGGCATTGCCGCCAGCACCTATGGCGAGAGCAGCCGGATCACTGAAAAGCAAAATAAGCTTGATACACCGGCTCTTCCGCTGCTTGGGAAAACTTGTGAGGACCGACCGAGTTTTCTAGCTGTGTAACTATACGTTGATGATGAGACGATACTCAAGAGTGATCAACCTCAGTCAATTTTGCTGTAAGATTCTCGAACGCACAGGACGCCAATGATATCTGCAGCGATGATCTCATCAGCAAACCCGGCACTCTCAACAGAGCCCTATACATTAGATAGATCGGGAGATGTACATTGCTATCGAAGCTACATGTCGTCTCCATATGGTGTTGTTTGAGCAGATCTGTCAATCCAGCCAAAGATAACTATCATCGTTCATCGAGTTACGAATGATGCAACAGAATCAAGACTGCACTGCAGAGCAATGTTATCTAAGGTCGAGTTGGACTTCAATGCAGACCACAAAAGAAGAGAATAGACTTGAATGCCAACAACGCAGAGGTAGTCGGAGAGAGACGCGAGCGCGAGCGGCTCCCGTCTGCACATAGCAAAGAGTTAGGCACACCAACCAAACAGGGTCATACCTGCGCCCTCCTAACCGCTAGACAATCAGATCACGCTGAAGTCTGTACTCCCCTGTCACATCTGACAGGTTGGGCTCTTATGGAATGGCAACAACAACCCGCACAGGGCGTGCCCCCTCGCTGTTCAAGGTTGCACGGTGGCTCCTGAGCATAGGTCCCCAATTGCTTCGCATTGACCACACCAGATGACCATCGCCCTCGTGTCTTCACCCGCTGCATGCAACGCCAGTTCCAAGCGTCGACACGGCGAGCGATCCACCTGAGGTGTGCTCGATATTGAGTCATCCGATCGGGTGGGTCGCTGGTTTCAAGGTCCTTATCGCTGTTAGAGTGGGCCAAGTTTGGATTGCCAGCAGAACCAAACCTCACCCCTCGACAGCGTGCACAACGAGTAGGTATCCACGCAAGTCGGTTGTGAACACATGGCCCGCTACAGGATAAAGCAGAGGGGCAATGTCTCTTGGCGACGGTTAAATAGGGATGGAGAGGCGGGATTGGGACAAGGGCGCGAGGACTGGAGACAATTTTGGGAGATACCTCGTGCAAGAACCATATGTCGTACATCTCTTCTATGATGAAGGTCATGGAAGAGGGGTCGAAACTGTGCCCTCGCCAAACAGACTCCAACATCGCTGTGAAATCCGACTCACAGGTTTGTCGTTGATGCAACTTCGCAGCAGTGTCACAGATGACAAAGTGAGGCTTTGCGCGAGAAAGGAGGGTCGGCAACGTATGGAATGGAGGATAGTGACGCGTCCTTTGCTGATCGGCAGCAGTTTTGATCTCCGGAAAGTTGGAACCACTAGGTGAGTCGGACCAAAAAATTCGATTGAACGATCGAAGTTCCACGTCCAGTGGTAGCACTCGATATTCAAAGATTTCAGCCCCATCATATATCTAAGCAATCATGAGATGAGAAGGATCTGAACTAGAACATCAGACAGACCGTATCGATCGGGGGTTGATCTGAACACTCTGTTGAACCGAAGACAAATATGTCGTAGAGGACCTTGAATCTCTTGATCATTTCGGGAGAGGGAACAAGTAACCATCGTTCAATATCAAACGACTTCAACCAGTCACGCCGTACTGTGGCCGCACACGACGTCAGTGGCAACCAATGACCAGTGCAAACGACGGAGACGCACACGGTAGCTCTTGTTCGATTCCGTCCTCGGATCGAGTGAATTGAGTTACATCCCCCACCAGCATTCCAGACGCGTTAACTGTGCAAAATCAGTCAGAGCGATCCTCGAATTGATATTCTGTTAAACTCACCAGCTCACTATTCCAGAGGCGCTGATTCAATAGATAGCACGGTTCCACTGCAGCCTCCGAAGAGAGTTCTTGCGTTAGAAGACATCGCCTGACCTCCGAGGCTACCACAGGACAATCATTCGATTCTTGAATGTGGTTTTCGAGGGCTTGATGTAGCGACGAATCAGTGGACGAGATGAGAAGCTGCATGGACACAAACGCACATGTGCTCTTTGAAGGCTCAATCTCGCTGATGTTTTCCACTGCGGTAGAGGTCTCCAAGCGATGCTTGCCATCTTGTCATGCAGGCAGATAGATAAATATACTCGAGAGCATAGGGAGGCATCGACACACTTGTAAATTCTGAGAACGGTCGTTCACCACGACTGGAGACGGGATTCAAACTATCTGATACTACGGACGAACCGCCACTCGTTACTTTGCGGCGTTTGACGATGTAACCCACGGGTTCTGAAACGGCCCTCTTGCGTTTCAAGCATGCATCTGAGAATTAAGAGGTCGACCCAATTACTAGGGAAAAAGTTTCACAACACATACGTACTTGTAATTTCTGCCGATCCTGTCGCGCCGTCGCTACAAACTTGTGCGCGGTTGGTATGTGAGCGAGGGAGGTGCAAAAAAGAAGAGTCGACGTACTAGTATATCTGAGATTCTTCTCTGCGACTGCTTTGGACTGCACTCAGCTCCTCCAATATCGTGAATCGGTCACCACTACTCATTAAACGGCGGCGTTTCACGCTCAAGACTGCTGATTCAGAGTTAGATCTTTTACGTTTGAAAGATACAGCCTCGTATTCATCATCTGAGTAATATAATGATAGGTGTGACACAATAAGAGAAAACAGGAATGTATACGCACTTTTGATGTCGGTACTGCTAGCGCCACTCTCGGCTGGGCTAGACCCTTTGATGAAGTTGAAGTCTATACTGGTCATTGCGTGACGATTGCTCCAAAGTAAGGGTATGTATATTTTTCTATCTCGAGTTGCGAAGGAGGGGGTGCGAAGATGCGCCAGATGTTTGTTCTTGCAGCAGAAATCTTGCTGCACTGGAACGAGGTGGGCGACTTTGGCGGGTCCGCCACTGAATACGTGACAAGTTACTAAGAAGTTCACGCTTCCCAAAGCCTGACAATTTGACAAACGAGTTGGCGGTGCTTTCAACTATTGGAATGAGCTGGTACATCGCCCGTTGTCCATTTTCCAACGAGAGATCATAGCTGTGCACTCGCACGCTCACCGTACCAATCCCTCAGCTGCAGAGGTATGGAGATCAAAGCGAGGGCACGAACATCTGCACGGTAGCCTGCTACAATGCGACGGTCCCGGATCACTGGTACATCCAGAGAGGAAAACAACTTGATCGAATGACCATCATCACGAAGCGCCCTATTGCCCTCAACCTATCAGGTCACCCCTTTGACCCGTCCACGGAGTCGGACTCTTCCCCAGCGCGTCCAAGCTCTGCGCGATCCCAATCGTATCCTGCACCGGCTCGACGCCATGCATCCGGAACCGCTCCATCGCCGCAGCCTCGCTGTCCCTCGCCGCTCGCTCCGCAGGCCGCATCCCGAACACCGTCTCCTCCTCCGGCCCCGAGTCGTCGAACGAGTCGTCGAACTCGTCATCCACGACCCCCGCGGCCGCGCGCGCGAACGGGTGCACGGGCTCCGCTCCGTCCTCGAGATCGTCTCCGTCCGTGTCGTCGCTCTCGAACGAGTCGTCGTCGTTCCGCCCGCGCTGTCGCGATGCGAGCAGGAACGCCGCCGAAGGGTGTGCGGTGTCGTGCACTTCGTAGTCCATCGAATCCATCGAATCCATCGACGAGTCCGCGTCCTGTGCGTCGAGGCCGGAGTCGTCCTGCATGTGATGGATGTCGTACCGCCGCTGGTCAGGCGTTTGCAGAGCGGACGGTGGGAGCTGAGCTATCTCATCCGCAGAGAACGTTGCGGGCATTGGAGCAGGTGGGGATGGGGTGTGTCTTTGATTGGAGAATGTGGATGGCACGTACTCCCTCATCGCAGACGAGGCAGATGAAGTAGACTGCTCATGATCTCTGCCCATCGATGGTCTGTAACCTCCCGGAATATTGACTCCGACTCTATTCATCATACTCTCCAATGTCGAATCCACCGCGGAACTCGACATGCTTCCATTGCCACCCGGTGTGTATTTTGTTAGGGAAGGCGGAGATGGGATGCTCGAGTTGGACTCTACGCCTCTCCAGTCATGATTGGAGTAGAGTTTGGGCTGCGCGATGCGTTGTGCGTTCCCGATGAGGTCTTTGCCAATCCGCGCTGCAGCCTCCTTACCCGGAGTACGGCCGAGCTTCGGGAGACGAGCAAATTCCATCATGACAGGCGGAGACATACCAGGTGGCAAATCTAGGTCGTCGTCGTCGTCGTCGTCATCATCATCATCATCATCATCATACCGATTGGGAGCATTGTAGGCGGAGGAAGACGCGACAGGGACTTCGGAGCGAACAGGACGTCGGGTGCGCTGCGGTGTAGTGATGGAAGGATCGCGCAGATCGACGACCCCCGACCATTCGTGAGGTTGTGTTCCGGGAGGGAGATACGGATTGTGCGAGGCTGCGACAGGTGTCTTTGGTTTTCGGAGTCGAAGCGGGGAGATGCCACGACGGACGGATTGAGGATCCAAGGCTTGGCGAAGGAGGTCATCTCGGACGATCTGCTGTCGAGATTTACCCTTGTTAGGAGAAACAGGCTGTTGGGTTATATCTACCTGCGAAGGCGGCCTGTTGGCTTGCGCATGGATGGTCTCGTCGATTGTGTCTTGGTCATGATAGCTATCTGATATATCAGCTACCGAGTGAGCATCATCCCGAGCAAGGTCCTGGAGGTCTCTTTCCATACGAATCAGTGGAGATTCGAGGGATGCAGCCCAAGAGGACTCTGAGTTCTGTTCTGGGAATGCGGTACGTGTGCTCTGTCCGTGGTAGCGTGATACGGTCGTAGGTGTCGAGGAAATGGCGCCTTGTGCGGGCATGAATGAGCTATCGGAGGGCGTCTTGTTAGGATCGAAGACTCCAGGAGGATGTGAAGCGACGGCTTCGGAGGTTTGCTCGGATGTATGGTCGGTTGAGGTAGAGGCTTGCGACTCGTCCTCGGGTTGTTGTTCGTGCAGCGAAGAATAGTCATCGTAGGTCGGTAGACGTATCTGGGCTGCTTGCTCGTAGAAGGATGTCCAGAACTGAAGAACGATCAGTCAATCAAGAGCATACAAACAACAAGCTCGTCGAGCAACACCAAGTGAAAACACAAAAAGTATGATTCTGACTTACTTTAGCGGCTTCTCGGACTGGCTCAGTTCCAACGGAATAACGCTTGAACGCAGGCAGAATGCGAGTCGACAAGATGTTTTGAATTTTTGAGAAGTTGCATCATATTCTGAGACGAAAAGGGTCAGAGAATCGTTCATCCTATTGCCCTGATGATTGGGCGATGCAACACGCGTAAGTCGAGTGGACATGTCGCGACAGGACGCACCTGTAGCTTGATTGTGATGAGCTGCTCTATCTGGTCGATCTGATCATTTACGGAGGCAGAACTGTCGAGACCTGGAACCTCAATAGAGGTAGGATCTGGTTGCGGTTCCCATCGTGGTGGATTGGGAAGGATGGGGTTCAGCTTCTTCCGCGCGTCTGACATCGTGCTTGTCTCTCGACCAACGAGTTCGAGCACGGCTCGCGCCTGCGACGGCTCCATGGCGGAACGCTGACTCAGCCGACGCGATAGTGGCGCAACGCGGCTTGTGGCGGCTCTTTTTGCACTCAAATGCGCTCCTTGACTCGCACGTCTTTGCTCAAACCTCTTCGACCTCCGCAACCTCCACAGATGTCGTCGCAGAATTTCGAAATACAAATAGACGGTGAACTACGAGGCGGCCATGTCAAACTTATTTCCTGGCTCTCTGGAGTCTGGAGTCAATGGCCCTTGAAGTCCCTCAGCTGAGATTCACGCCATGCATGGAGGTAAGACTATCATCGCCGTTCGGATTTGACCATCTATACACCTCACTTCTCGCCATGAATATTCGATGCGACCACGGTGATATTGACAACAAGGTCGTCAAGATCCGCATGCAATTGTGAATTCGCACCAGCGCGATATAATGACTCGCATCCAGGATATGATATTCATGCATACTGATGGTCCGGTAATCGATTATCAGTTCTACAGCTATTGCTAGTGTTTTATCTCAGCGGATACCATCCATATTTATGACTCGATGCTGCAGACTTTCCTAGGGCCCTCGCGCCTTCCAGCGCTCTGGTAAGACGTACACGCTATCCTCAGGCTCACAGTTCTCAAGACTATTTTGGCCAGAAGGAGGATCGAACTATGACCATTGATTCAGCCAGTGCAAGCCTACTGTTGCCTTTCCCGTCTCTCTTTTGATCGCACTTTCACCTGAATCGCGTACAAGAATTCATTCCAATTCCATAGCATCTATCGGTAAAGCATTACCTGCTCACCACCATCGGGATATCGACTTCGTCGTCGTTTAAATACCAAGCTCCTATCATAGGTAATCAGAGCCTTGACCGATGCTTTTGGAGGTGAACAAGCAACATACTATCGCCTGTCATCATCTTCTCGTTGTACGTGTAGCCATCACCGAGCCAATAGAACCGATTTCGCGTGCGGTGGCCGTCGAGCGTTCATAAGCGAAATCCTCCCAACGCGGGTTTGAGAGAGTGCGGACGGCATGAAGGCAAGATCCTTCATCAAAGCCTCTTACAATTAAGTGAACTTACGTGATTGATGAAAAACAATACCTGGCCATAATCCGGTAATTGCACCATCGGGACTCTTGTACCACGAATTGCACTGATCTACATAGACCGTCTGCGGGATAATCAGTCAGCAACCTTTCCACCAGGCTCAATTGAAGACGCGTTACTGACTTTGGGAAAGTAAGCCTAGTGAAGGACATATTAGACAGAGCCTCTTCTACTCCAAAACGAAAAACTTGCCTTCATGTATTCTTCATAGTCTGCGACGGCTTCTGCTTTGACTTCTATGCTTTTTAGCCGCTCCCTCTGTAACTTCAGCGTCGCCGCAACGGCGTAGTCAACCTGACGTTCGATGATGACGAGCAAAGACCCAGAGTTGACGAATGAGTTGGGTCCGGTGGCCATGAACATGTTAGGGAAGCCGTCTACGGCTACAGAAATATATGCAGAAGCATGAGGTGTCCAACGCAGCCGCAGGTCACGCCCATTCCGTCCAATCACGTCGAACGGCAGACGGAACGTGGTGTCGAAGCCGGTTGCACAGACGAGCACGCCGAGCGTAGTATGTCGCCCGTCTATAAATTGTACACCAGTAGAAGTGACTCGTTCGATGGGTGTTGTCTCGAACACGGCCTAATGGATTGTCAAACTGTGTTGCGCAATATCTGAGCTGCCCTCACATTATCTTCGCATAGTGATTCGAGATACCCTGGACCAGGAGTCAGTCTGCGACAGCAGACATCGAATGAAGGCACGACTGAGATTCATATCAGACTTTCGCTACGATACCATGATAATGAGAAATCAGGATGTAAAGACCACGTACTGTACTCTGCTATTTCAGGTTTCTTAGCTAGTTTGCTGATCATACTAGCTTTAAAAGCGGCGGTGACAGCCGCTTGCATTTCCGTTCCCCGTTGAGTTGTCCCGTGAGCAGACTGCAAACAATTAAACACGTCCCCGCGTACATGTGGATGAACAAGCCACTTACATTGAGGTCGGATTCGAGTTCGTGTCTGAAGAATTTGTAATACTCTGGGTCCTTGAATCGCTCTCGATCCGCATCTGTGAACACGTCTGCATCCGTGTACAGGGGTCAGCTTGACAAAAATAAGTTAGTGAGATGCATGACTGCACACAGTTGGCCGTCCTAGGTTCACGCGACATTAGCTCGCAAAGCTTACTCTCCGAGAAGGACGACGAAATCCAGGTCTTCCCCCGGACAAAATTGGTTATTTTCGCCACCTTTGGCTGCAGTGCGGCGACAATTTGGATGGCAGATGAACCCTACAAAAGTCTGAGATTATATTCACTCAGCAGAGAGGGTGACACGGGCATACCAGGCCAATCACGCCGACGCTCTTGTCTCCCCAGTCCTTCACGCCCTCTTCCCAAGCACCGTCGGAGACATCCCAATGAGCGCTATGCACAAGGCGCCCATTGAAATCCTTCAGGCCTTCAATATCAGGCCACGATAAGCGGCTCAGCGTGCCGGTCCCGAGAAACAAGACGTCGGCTGTATCCTCAAATTCCTCGAACAAGTCATCGACGGGGGAGTGTGCGTCAGAAATGGAAGACGCCTCTAGCGATCCCGGAACTCCGTCATGAGCGCCATCTGTGCCTCGCGGGAATTTGGGATGGCGTATCCGGAGATGCCATTTTCCCGCGGTGTCGTCCCAGCTTGCGTGGATCAACTCGTGTTGTAGACGGATGTATTGCGTGAGCTTGTATTTCTCAACCACACGCCGGAGATAGGCCAGGATTTCGGATCCAGGGGCATAGAATGAGGACCATTGGGTCTGGAAGAAGGGGATTGAGCACGATAAGAAGAAGCTCGAGTACGCAGATGTGAATTTACATTTTCCTCAAAGGTGAGTTGATACTTGTATCCGAATCAACTTGGTGATTTGTTAGGGATATGCTGACTACTTACGCAATGAGAACGAATATCGCAAGCCAAGCCCTGCAAGCAGTCTGAGTACGGTTCACGCGGAAAAAATGTTGTCTTGTGGTACCGGATATCTATTAGCATACCAAGTGCCACCAATACCTGCCGCTCTCTCGTAGATTTTCAAGTCTAAGTTCGATACCCTCTGAGAGAAGCTACATGAAGACTGGGTCATCGACCGTGATGAAATCGGCGGAAATCTTATTACTCACCGGATACCCGCCACAATACCACTAAAACCAGCACCTATACATACTACCTTCATAGGTCTGTACTCGTCGATAGAGAAACTCCCCGTTTCAAACCCTTGGCTTCCAGTCTTCACATTGCCTGCCATGCTAGAAGTAAATTTTGATCCGCTGGCAAGTGGTTTGAGCGGGGGGAAAACGGGGAGTCGGGTTGGTACTATAAATGGGTGGTAGAACCTGTACTTATACTGTTCTCGTAATCTAAATATAAGTAAGTGTTGGTGCGGATGTCAGTGTAACTGTTGAGAAGGCGGTAGGTGCCGAGCATATAGTAAGTGTCGAAGGGGCGAGCATTGCTGAAAGCGAGTAAGTTAAGTACGCTTCGGGGCCGTGTTGTAAACTGCGGACTTACAGTGAAATAGCTTTAGGGAGTTAGATATTAAAAGTACAAGAACCCGACAATGAACTAAATACTATGCGAAACGACGGCAAACGGGTAGATGTATACCGTCGCTTTTTCAAGCTAAACACGTTCATGAGAAAGCTAAGATAAGGCGAGGCGTTGTGAAAAGCACCCGGGTTGGACGTGCGATGGTCAAAAGACGGTGGGAAAGGGCCACAATATATGTACAAGAAGAGAGCATAAGTACTCACCAATAAAGACAATGCTCACCTGACCCTGGACTCGCATGCGGCTAATGGACCTTGAGGATACTGATAGGTAAGCCGATCCAAAACCATGCGCTTTCTATCATTGAAGGCCAATCGTACATACAACACATGCTCTATCCCTATGCAGTGAGAATCCTTTAGTCTACACCCGTCGAATTACAAGAATGCAAGCTTACAATCATACAACTACCCCCTATCGAAAGGAACATATCCTCCACAAAAACCAATTAAGCACCTTGATTCGCATGCACTAGTATTCATTGAGATGGAACTGTAAAATAATATGCATTGATTCGTGCATAAACTGTGACGTCGAAACCCGGAACGTACCAGGTGGTATGTCGACCTCGTTGTCGTCCAAATACCATGCTCCTGTACAGCATTTAGCGCAGCCAAAATAATTTATACGGATAGCTCACGATCGCCAGTCATTGTCTTCTCATTGTACGTGTAGCCGTCACCCAGCCAATAGAAGCGATTTCGGGTTCGATCGCCAGTCAAACGTTCATAATTGAAGTCTTCCCAACGGGGGCTCGTCAGTGCTCTGACAGCATGTAGACAGGAACCTGGAAAATATCGGTTAGCCGCAAATAACATCCCTTAGCGTGATAACTTACCAGGCCATAATCCTGTGATAGTGCCGTCGGGGTTCTTGTACCAAGAGTGACATTGGTCTACATATACCGTCTGGCAATGCATATTAGCCTATGTCTTATTCCAGGTCTCCAACCGTCGCAAACCTTCGGGAAATATGCCTGCATAGCTAATCATGAGCCACCATTTAAATTCGAAACAAGCATATTTCGACATGCCTTCGTATATTCGTCGTAATCTGCAACAGCCTCCGCCTTGACCTCTATGCTCTTCAGTCGTTCCCGCTGCAGCTTCAAAGTTGCAGCAACCGCGTAATCAACCTCGCGCTCCATCAATATGAGAAGCGAGCCCGAGTTGACAGCGGAATTCGGTCCTAGGGACAAGAACATGTTCGGGAAGCCGTCCACGGCGACCGATAGGTAGGAGACTGCGTGCGGCTCCCAGCGTTTCCGCAAGTCGCGCCCCCCGCGCCCGATCACCTCAAATGGCATACGGTAGCTGGTGTCGAAGCCAGTTGCACAAACGAGTACGTCAAGATTGGTACGCCGCCCGTCGACGAACTCGATGCCGCTTGGGAGGATGCGCTTAATAGGTGTCGTCTCAAAATCGACCTTGCGTAAAGTGTTAGTCATCAGTCAGACCTAGAGGACAACGTCAGAACAAGTATGCTCACGTTGTCTTCGCAGAGCGACTCGAGATAACCCGGGCCGGGCGTCAGTCGACGACAACTAACATCGAATGAAGGAACGACTAGGTTTTTTGCACGGGTCATGCGAGGGGAAATGTCAATCTAGGGGTGGTTATACTCACTGTATTCGGCGATTTCCGGTTTCTTGGCTAGTTTTGTGACCATAGCTGCTTTGAACGCTGCCGCGGCCGCTTTCTGCATTTCTGAGCCGCGTTGGCTTACTCCGTGTACGGACTTCAAAATCAAGATGAGCATGCTGACACTTCTGGGTCAAAAGAGTGAACACTGACGTTCAGGTCAGATTCTAACTCGTGTCTGAATGCCTTGTAGTATTTCGGGTCCTTGAACGCCTCCTTCTCTGCGTCAGAGAAGACATCTGCACGTTGCAAATGATGAGGATGCACAAAACATCACAGATGATTCATGCTTACAGTTCCCAACGCCCGGCTGAAGAGCAAGCAACTCTGCCATCTTCGTTTCGGAGAAGGAAGACGAGATCCAAGTCTTGCCTCGCACGAGATTGACCACTTTCGCGACCTTGGGCTGGAGGGCGGGCACGATTTGGATGGCAGACGAACCCTAACGCGTCATGCATTCAATACCTTCCACGTCCGATGAACATGAAACGAACACGCACAATGCCGATCACCCCGACGGTCTTGTTTCCCCAGTCTTTCACGCCTTCTTCCCAACTACCCTCCGAGACATCCCACTGTGCGCTGTGCATCAGAAGGCCCTTGAAGTCTTTGAGGCCCTCGATATCAGGCCATGACCAGCGGCTGAGCGATCCCGTGCCGAGGAACAGCACATCCGCACTGTCTTCGAACTCCTCGAATTCGTCATCGACAGGCGTATAGGTATCGCTCGCAGTCGACGCCTCCGAATCGCGCGGGACGCCGTCCATGGCCCCGTTCACATCACGCGGGAAGCGCGGACGGCGGATACGCAAGTTCCACTTTCCAGAACCCTCATCCCACCGCGCGTACGTGAGCTCGTGCTGAAGGCGTATATTTCATAAGCTTGTACTTCTCGACCATGCGCTGAAGATATGCGAGAATTCGGGTCCTGGGGCGTAGAACGAGGACCATTGCGTCTGGGAACAGTAGTGGGCGAAATGTTAGCTACATACGTTAACCATTATTTGAGCATGCACTCACGTTCTCCTCGAACGAAAGTTGGTACTGTTATTTAACCAACTTCCTCAGAGAGACGATTCAGGGAAGGTGGTGTATGACTTACGCAGTGAGAAGGTATGTCACATGCTAGACCCTGTGTCCAGCCAGGCTGTTATTCAGATACACACCTGATGCAAAGACGCGCGTCCTGCTCACTGGGTACTTGTTCACGAACCAAGTACCGCCTACGCCCGCTTCCTTGTCGTAGATCTTCAAATCCAGATTTGGCACTCTTTGTGCGAAACTGTCGAGGTGGATCCAATTATAAGCAAGTCCACTTCGAATGAAATCGCATCTCTCCGGAGACCATTCTACATACCGTATACCAGCGATGATACCGCTGAAGCCTGCTCCTATACAGACCACCTTCATGGGCCGGTATTCGTCGATCGCAAAATCCCCAGTCTGGAATGCCTCTTTCGCAATCTTAGCGCCCACCAGATCTGACACAGAGCCGTTTCTAATGTCCGTATTACCCATTGTTTGTACTTTGTCCGTAGCTTTTGCTGGCTTGCTTTCAGAGATTTCAAGGCGCGACACTAAGGGCATGTGAGGGAAAGTCGGGAAAGAGTGCGAGCGCAGTGCTGGGGGTATCCATTAACGGATAAACATATCGCCCACCACCATATTTGTGTTCACGAGATATGAGGTGAAATGGCGGAGAAGCCCGTGACTGATGTTGTGTGAACGGCAGCCCATTGTAGGCATATGTTAGGTCAATCAAACTGAATCACAGTCTGGCCCCGACACCTTTCCCGCGCGATCAATGAGAGGAGTAAGGCGTGCGAACATTCGGATGGTGCGGTGTTTCGAACATGCGGTCTTGCCTTGTATGAGCGGCAGCAAAAGGCGAAGGTCACGATGGCAATTCAGAGAACCCCACGTGAGGAAGTCGCCGGAAAACAGATCAGGTTGTAAAAGCACACATACACGAGACTGTTATCCTTGGCTGGGAACGAATGAGGATCCTAACGATCGTATCTGTCAATAGAGGTCATAACTGCTACAGATGCTATGAGTATCAGCACGGGTGAGAGGATGTGCATGACACACTTCAGAGACTGGGACCAATGAGGGCTCGTTCGCAGCTACTAGGAGACCAAGATGTATTCAACTCGAAGGTACACGAGTATACCGGACCAGACAGGTGCAAGCATTCGCACGCAAAGTGAATGGGAAAACGAAAAGGAACAGGTCGATCAGCCAGGTACAATGCCTCGAGCGAGCAGTTCTTCGAGTTTACGTTGCGAATCCAGGTCTCGACACCCCGAGATAGAGAGCGGAAACTGTGTTCCCGAAAGCGCAGGCCTGTGAGCGAAAAAAAATGGAGTTGAGAGACGGCGGAAGAACGGTGGCGGACTGAGCCGCAGCAGACGTCAGAGTGCGGGTTGGAGGTGGCTGCACCGCTTGAGACTAGGACCACCATCCTCCACCATCCTTCCCGTCATCTCTCCTCCCGCCACTCTCTGCATCGTTTGTAGCCCCAGAGGACATCATGTACGATCCTCAAGCCCGCTCGCGGCCATCGTCGTTCGCTCCGAATGATTCACTAGCTCAAATTCCAGTTAATTCTCAAGACGACTTCTCCGATACCCAGTTCGGCGCTCGTCCTCCTAGACAGCCCAGAGTCCCTTCTGGGAGACAGTATTCACCGCAAAGGCAATCGTATTACCAGTCTCAGTATGAACCAGACGATCAAGAGTCTCCGACACCTCCAGAGGCGGACGACTTCTTCACGTCTCACAATGGGGCTTATCCGGACCCGCTCCCCACTCATTCATTCGCAACACAGTCTGTCCGTGCACCATCACCACCTCCAGGACCTCTCCTCGACCACTCTCACCTTCGTCCGGGGAATCAAGCCGCTCTATTATCCCACGAGCGTACACTCGAGCTCTACCGTGCCAACGCCAAGAAGACACAAGACCCCGACCTCCAATTCGAGTTTGCCGTCTTCATGGTAGACGCATCCAAAACGCTCCCCGTACCAGATCCCACGCCGGGAAACGTCATGGACGTAGAACGTGCGCTCGACAAACGGGACGATCTCGTCAAGGAAGCAACCGCGTTGCTCAAGCGAAACGCCGACCGCGGGCACATGCCCTCGCAGTATTTCCTCGCTGACTGCTATGCGAACGGGATAGGGACGCACAAGAACCGCCAGGACTTCGACCGCGCATTTCCGCTCTTCATTCTTGCTGCCAAGCACGGGCACCCCGACGCCGCATACCGCGCGGGTACATGCTGCGAGAACGGCTGGGGCTGTCGCAGGGAAAGTGCGAAGGCGATCCAGTTCTACCGCAAGGCCGCCGCGTCGCTCCATCCCGGCGCGATGTATCGTCTCGGGATAGCAGAGCTGAACGGGGAGCTTGGGATGTCCAAGCGCCCGAAAGAGGGTGTTAAATGGCTCAAACGCTCCGCGGAGCACGCAACGGCGGAGTTTCCCCATGCGCTCCACGAGCTCGCACTCCTGCATGAACGGGGCATCGACAACGTCGTGTTCGTGGACAACGAATATGCAGCGGAGCTACTCGCACAAGCCGCAGAGCTGGGCTATGCGCCGAGCGCTTACAGGCTAGGCGAGTGCTATGAATACGGGAAGATGGGCTGTCCGCAAGACCCCGCGCTGTCGATCCATTATTATGTGCGTTTTCCCGTGTTTCGGCTCTGCTATCACATGGCTGAGTGATCAATTATCTCCGTCGGCTTTTCAGAATATCGCGGCGCAGCAGAATCACCGGGACGCATGTTTTGCACTGACGGCATGGTATCTTGTGGGCTCACCTGGAGTGCTGCCCCAATCAGACACGGAGGCATTCTTGTGGGCGAAGAAGGCGGCGGACGCGGGGCTGGGCAAAGCTATGTATGCTGTGGGGTATTTCCTAGAAGTGGGAATTGGCACACCTCCAAGCATGAATGAGTGAGTCGTTTGTTGCTTGAAAGCTATCTGGTTCCCATATATTGAACTATCCTCTTCGGCCTGCATTGTGTATTTCCCATTCCCATTTTGATTTGTAGAGCACTACAATACTACAAACGTGCGGCGGACCAAGGCGACCGACGAGCGTCACAAAGGCTGAAGGGGAATGGCCCGATGGTCCAACCCGGCGGACCGGAGTCAGTCGTGAATCGTGGGGAAGGCGACACACAGTCTCAGTCAGGATCAGGAAAGGGCGGCAAGGACAAGGACTGCGTGATCATGTGAGGCACCTACAGACCAAGAGAATCGAGTGGCTGGATAGAGGTGAGGACATTGCTCGCGCATCGATTCGAAATTCACCTCGCTATTACTACAGTACAAGTCTAGGGACGACCTTCATTGTCACCTACATAATTTTTTTAGACTTGAATAACTCGGAACTTTCGTTTCGTTTCCCCACGTTTCGTTCCCCTAATACCTATGGCGTCTAATGAGCGCCACGATACCCGTGTTCGCCTGACCGAGAGGCCCACCGCCGATGTCCCATGCTCTCTCTGATTCCAAGAACTTGAGAACCCAGGCATCATTAGTAAGCTTTCTGTCCGCTTTTCTTGCCGAGTGCCCCCCTTTTTCAGTTTCAGTTGGCTGATCAAGACCATATCGCAATGTCAACAACTTCGCGAACCCCATGGGGCGTCAATGTTAGCTCGTCACAGAAGTGATGCGCGCCGTTCGCTTACAGATCTACCCGAGGTCGAGTGCGTACTCCTTTTTAAGTAGCCGTGATCTTCTAACAGCGATCGATGATCCTCAAACCAAAACATGGCCTAAGACATACTATAGTGCGTCATTTTCTCTTGAACTCACTACAAGCGCCTACGTGACAAGGCTTCACTCTTACCGACCAGATCAGGGTCAACCCCAATATCACCGGGGTCTCCGGTGTGATTTATACTTCATCTTCAACAACAATGAACCGCCTGTCACTGCGAAGCTCAGGAGTTATACATAGGCGACCCCAGGGCACCCGCGAACCCGGTGATCGCCGAGTTACATACCAATTCGTGTAGACTTGGTGTAATGTGGAGGCAGCAGGGAGTTCTCCACAGTATGCAATAGGCGCAGAGTACGGAACGATACTTCTCTTCTTTCCTTTTCCCTGCATATGCATTGACCTCCCTGTCGTGATGCACAGGTTCCCGACGATGTTCAAAGCGTTTTGATATTGTCCAAACCCAGAAATTTGCCTGATTTGAGCGGCGAGACGTCGGTCCGATTACACTGTCGTGCCTCTGCCAGCCACGTCACGAACCATCGTTACATGACGCCCACGAAAGAGAGAAATTTCACGGTGCTTTCCGGATTAAGAAGACTCTGCTCGAGGTTCCGAACAGCAAGTCGACGATGATCCAAGGAACGGTCACGGTACTGACGAAGCTCCTTTGCCGTCATATTCTATTCTCGTGAAGCCCGTCGAGGTACATATATGGTTTGGAGCATCTGCGTAGGGGTGGTTGAGCACCCCGTTGACAGACGCAGGCGATCATTCTCTCTCATTTTGTTTCGTTCAACATCATGGGCCATCTCCTCTCCAAACATCGCAAGGTAGCAGAGGCTCCCAGTCACCCGGTCAGGAATGAAGAACCGTTCCGAGCTGGTGATTTTTCTATCGACGAATACAGGCCCATGAAAGTCGTCTGCATCGGGGCTGGCTTCAGCGGGATCACTGCAGGCATCCGGTCAGTGTAGCAACTCAATCAAACAACTTGTCTCGATTGACTGTACTCACTTTCAAATACTGCAGGTTCTCCCAGAGGGTGCCGAATCTCGACCTGAAGATATACGATAAGGCTGCTGGAGTCGGCGGTACTTGGTATGCCAACAAGTATCCCGTAAGCGTAGATGGCTATGACGTATGCTGCCAAAACTCATTCCGGACATCTCCAGGGACTTGCGTGCGACATACCTTCTCACTGCGTCAGTCGTACCGACTCCTCCTTTCAAACCTTACTGATATCTATTTGCAGTATCAACTCACATTCGAGGAAAACGTGCGTCAGGTTTACGTCGATATACCAATTCAGGAACGACACAATGTGACAGTTTCGGCATCGTTAGCGCCAATGGTCCTCGTTTTACGCGCCCGGACCAGAAATTCTCGCATACCTGCAGAATATGGTAAAGAAGTACAAGATCACGAGGCATATACATCTGCGACACGAGCTCATGAGCGCTCGATGGGATGCCGATGCTGGCAAATGGCACTTGCGCATTCGACGACCTTCGCTTGGCGATGGTAATGCCGAAGATGTACCTCCGTCGCCGGCGAGTTCCTCTCGAGACTCGACCTTAGTTGATGAAGAGTTCGAAGAGTTTGAAGATACCGCCGATGTGCTGTTCCTCGGTACTGGTACACTCAGTCGGTGGTCTTGGCCTGATATCGAGGGTTTGAACAATTTCAAGGGACGCCTGCTTCATAGTGCTCAGTGGGATGTAACAGACGGTGCGTGGGAAGAGGGAGTAAAAGGTTGGGACAAGAAGAACGTTGGAGTGATTGGATTGGTATGGAATATTATATTCGAATGTCTCACAATATTGATCCAACCTGACGCGCTGGCCGCACTCGGATTCCCACAGGGCTCAACCGCTCTCCAAATTGTCCCGGCACTGCAGCCAAAAGTAAACCGCCTGGTGAACTTCGTGCGTGGGAAGACATGGATCGCACCCTCCGCTTGCGAGGATAAACTCGTACAACTGTTATCCCGTCCCTCAACCGGGAATTGTGCGGCAAAATTCTCGTTCTCTCGCTCAGCTAATATTCAATGCTCCCATCCATCATCTAGACACCTTCACCGAGGAGGAGCACCGTTCATTTGAAAATTCAGAATATTACAAGTCATTCCGACATAGCCTGGAATCTGAACTCAATGTAACCCTTCGAAGATGCACCTTGGCGGACTTGACTGATGCGTATTGAAGGCAGCTTACGGTATATGCTTGCGCGACTCTCCAACACACAAGGCGGCCACAGAGATTTTCCGAAAGGATATGGTTGCACGATTAGCGAAGAAGCCATGGATTGCTGATTATAGTGAGTATTGGCAGCATTGACATGCCCGAACACCGATCAAATAGAGCCACAGTTGTTCCCTCTTTCGAGGTCGGTTGTAAGCGACTCACTCCAGGGCCTGGTTATCTCGAATCACTCTGTGAGGACAACGTGCGTTACGCTGCACTTCTCCTTCGCCTATGCGCCCTCCCTGATAGGATTGCAGGTCGACTTTGAGACCACGCACATCAAACGCGTCAACCATAATGGTATAGAGCTTGTCGATGGGCGTCATCACAAGCTCGACGTGCTTGTCTGTGCGACCGGCTTCGATACATCCTATCGCATGCCGTTCGACGTGATCGGTCGTGAAGGACGCGACCTGCGTGTCCAATGGGAGCCACACGCGTCAGCATATCTTGCTGTCGCTGTTGACGGCTTCCCCAATATGTTCATGTCACTCGGCCCCAATTCATTTGTCAACGCGGGCTCCCTTCTCGGGCTTATGGAGCGCCAAGTTGATTATGCTGTTGCTGCCACATTGAAATTACAGCGAGAACGCTTGAAGAGCATGGAGGTCAAAGCAGAAGCTGCTGCTGATTATAATGAGTATTTAAAGGTCAGTACGAACTACAACCTTCATTGGAAAATAGTTGCTGATCCTGCTGCACGGTAGGATTATTTTCCAAAGGTTGCACTCTATTTACATATGGTGATATGCCATTGACAGCGATCCTTCAGACTGTGTTTTCTGGCCAATGCCGTTCATGGTACAAGAGTAAAGATGGCTCGATCACAGGTTTATGGCCAGGTTAGACACAAAATGTGTTTTCAGCGACTCGTAACTCACTGATGAACATGCCGGGCCTTGCATGTGGCCAGGATCCTGCTTGCACGCTATCTGCACTCTGTCGAATCCGCGGTGGGAAGATTATAACTACGAACTGTTAGACAAAACGCGCAACAGGTTCTTCTGGCTTGGTGATGGTCAAACTCACAATGAGAAATTGATGACCGGTGATCGTAAGTAACTTCTTCGGGTTTCAACAGAGCCTAACTTTTAAACAAACGTGACAGGAGCGTGGTATCTGAACGATGATCAAGTCGATATTCCGCTAGGTATGTCTCGACTGTTATCGGGCCCTGAAAGCAGACTCATGCAGTATAAAAACATTCCAGTACCAAGAGACTGAAACTATGATACATGAATGCCAAGATTGATATGACGGATGCAGGATTGACACAGCGCACTGAAATGCTAGCGGAGACCGTGGCGCTATCACGACCTTGACGGGATGTAGTGTTATCATTTTGTATTTTTATGGCAGACTCCGTTGTTGTGTTGCATCTGGGGGTATCCCGATTGGTGTCCGATCCTGAGGCCTGAGGGCCGCTGATGCTCAACTAGAATTCTTGAGATATTGAGGGCAAGGACCGCCTTCCCGTTGAGGGGCTGTTCAGTTTGGAATACACATTAACACATCCCTGTGCATGGGCAGAGATGAATTAGCGTAAGAGAGGTACAATATCGCTAAGTTACTAAAGGCTACAGGTCGTGTATACATCACATCGCATGCAACAATGTTTCCACACCTTGCTTAGGCATAGGTGTGGGCGTGGTCTCGTCGTGACCAGATATCAACGCCGGTACCGGGGCTCTCCTCGGATTTGAAGCAACTACCGGTGCACCAACAACTGCTGAGGGATCAGGATTTCCGCGCCATTCAGGAGGTGTGGTAAACGCGCTGAGATCCTGGGATGCATTGCAAATCGAAGGCGGAGGGGTGTCTACTCCTGCGTCTACTCCTGTATCTGGTGGGGATTCCTGTTCTGCAGGAAGTACCATCGGCGGATTGTGCGCCCTTTCCTCAATAGCTTTCGATATTTGTTGAAACTCCGCCTCTCCATTCCATGAACCAATGGTCTCATCGAGACCGCTGTAGTCTTTTGACTTGACTACCTGATCCCGCATCACCTTGCCTTCCGACTTTGTGATTTTGACATGACTACCCTTGAACTGGGCGACACAGAACTTAGTGCTCGCCCAGTAATTGTCAAGGTACTTGCACTGACAATCGCAGATGCATTAGAATGATAATCAAAAAGATAGTCCGCGACTACTCACCAAGCGGATGTAAGAAGGTACCAATGTTGATTCCAAGTCGACCAATGGTGTCGGAGAAAACACACTGGGGTTCGACTCCGCAGCCGTTGCGATCATAACAGAATCTGCGCCTTGAGCAAGAAGACATCAATCAAAAAAGCAGTAGAATGAGAGGATAAATAAAAGAACCTACCTGTCAGAGCACGTATCCGCCTTGCATCCTGATATCCTTCGCAATCTCCATTCTCGATCACCGCGACATCCTTGCCTGAGCTCTTGACAAAGTCGACGATCTCCTTCAGTCGTTCCACGCGCGCACGCTCGGTTTGCCGCATACTACGCGTTCGACAGTGGACGGTCAGGCAGTTCACGCCCGTATTGACGATCTTTTCGACCAGCTTCAGAGTCTCCTCCTGAGTCGGGAGCAAGCGAATTTTGGCGGAAATGGATATATGCGCGGGGAGTTCAGCACGAAGGGCGGTGAGAATAGAGCAGAGGAGGTCAGGGGTGGAGAGAAGGGCTGCGCCCATCCCTGAATGTGTCGAAAATGGCTTCGGGCATCCACAGTTCAGATCGATGCCAGAAACGTCTTGCATGACAGTTTTTGCTGCTTGGACGGCGAGTGCGGGATCTGAAGAGCCTATCTGATAAACTAGATATGGCTTTTCGACTGGATGTGTGGTAAACATAGCTCTCGATTTGCCATTATACGAGACAACGCCGCTGACGGCTATAGGTACTATAAGCTTAGCTGAACATACCAGGAGCAGCTCACTCACGATCAACCACGCGCTCTGCATGGAGAATAGCCTTGTCTACAATTTCCGGCCCCCATACAAGCTTGGCGCCGTGTTTGAGCGCAAAAAGACGAGTGGGAACTGTGGACAGTAAGTGAGCTCGTCGAGGCGCGCCGCCCGAGGTATAGCAGACGTACGGGCGCCAGAACGAACCATTGGAGCAAGCATGACGCCATTTCTATAATCATCTGGAGTAAGGTAGTCCAGTCGAGGGCGTTTTGCATCACGAGGTCGAGGAGAAGCGGAATGCGAGCGACGAGACATCGCGAATGATCGAAAGAGATAATTACAAGAAAGTAGATATATTCTGCGGCCGTTGAATGCTTTTACAAGCATAAACAGAACGGCAAAGCGAGACAGACAAAGACACCGGCAGAGCAAGAAGAAGGAGTCCTATGATTACCGAGGATGGAGATCTCGGAGACTACGAAAACAAACATAACTCATTATGTAATTTGTCGCCAACCGAGACAACGCTATGGCTGCAGCCTGAGGCAACCACTGCTCCATTGGACTCTCCACCATCACCATCTTTTGGCCGCATATCACAGAATTGGGCAGAGCTCCATTAGTTTCGCTAAAAAACTAGCCACGTAACTCGAGCACCCGAGTGTTGATGCGATGGAGTCTCTCCGTACTCGGAAAGCCTCCGTGTCTCGTCCCAAAGCTGCTAAGCCAGCGGCCAAGTTGAGCAAGCCTGGCAAGGATGCTCGGAAGTCTCGAGTGGACGACAAGATTAAGAAGCGCATGTCCATGCGATATGCCGACATCTCGGGTCCAACTGGCAATGTATCTATTCCTTCAGTTCCAGCATTGCCCATCGGGTTGCGTCCTGGGCCATCGAAAGAGCAGGAGGAAGAGGTCGTGCCGGAGCGCACGCTCTCAAAGGAGGATGTCAAGGCCGCAGAGAATAAGCTACTGGATGCGGATACCTTTGACCCTGACGCCTGTGCGCTTTTCACGTATGTAGCACCATGTTATGATCTCACAACGTCATATAGACCTGAAATTAAAGTTGGCGAATTCAACGGAGGCCGAGCTGAAGTCACTACAGTCTTCTCTTCAGAGCTCCAAAGACGATGTTGCAGCAGATTTGCAGCGCAACGTCTTCAAGAAGTAAGCTATCAGTGTATTCAGAACATCAGGTCGTTGCTCAAGATAATGCGCCTCAACAGTTACTCTCAGTTCGTCCATATTTCCAAAGAGATTGGAAACCTTGAAAACGAGCTGCTCGAATTGAAGGAGAGTTTAGCTGAGTGGAAGAGCATGCCTTCCTTACTCCACATTGATGAATCGGCCTCTGTCGCTGGTAGGATATTGTTTCCGATTCCGTCTGACGACCCCTGACATTTTCCAACAGATCGTCGACGCAATGTTCGGTCTTCCATCGCTGACCTTCGTGTACTCTACGCAAACCAGATGCAGAACCTGCATGCACAAATCGAAGGGTCGACGAAGTTTGTGCCTACTACGCCAGGAAGACACGTCGTTGCTGAGATGGACGGCATCTCCTTGAATGCCGCAACCTACAAACCAGCGCATTCTGTACGTTTCGTTCTTCTCGATGACGCTGTCCTTGTCGCCCGCAAACGCAGACGCCGGAATGCCTCTGAGAACGACAAACTCGTTGCGGAGCGGTGCTGGCCATTGAACGAAATGCTCGTTCTGGATACCAAGGACACTGCTAGTATGATGCGCCATCTCTTTTGAGTGGTAGTTGATTCACACGTATTTGTAGCCATGGTGAATGTCTTCAAGATTAGGCATGGCAAGGAGACGCACGTCTATCGCACAGAGTCTGCAGCCGATAAGAAGAGCTTGCTCTCGCAACTTCGGCAGGTCGCCGAAGAACTTGCGACCAAGAAAAGGAAGGAACGAGAGGGAGAACACGAACGAAGGAAGAGCTTGTGGAACGGTGGCGATGTCAGTCATTCTCTTGGGTCTTTCCTATCTTTGAGTTCACAATATCGTTTAGCGAACCTCGTTTGCGATAGACGGACCTCCGCCACCAGATTGGATGGCTGATTTGGCGATGAAGGCTGGCATGAGCGACCTTGCGAAAGATAAAGCAGAAAGGGACATTCGCTGGGTAGGGGAATTTGCAGATGAGCTCACTGTTGCCATTGCTTTGAGAGAATGGGATCGAGCAGTTGAGCTAGTGGAGCAAGGTATATGTATCTTGTTTTCTCTTCTCTCGGATTTGCGCTCAAGCTGTTTCTTCAGGTGAAGCCAAGCTATCAACCACCCCACCGCTAGCAAGCAAACTTACACCTCTCACTGCGACTCTGACCTCTTCCCTCCTCCAATCATTGGCTTCGCCTAATAACCACAAGACGACTGTTGTTCACCATATCTCATTACTCGCGCGACTTCGTGCGGATGCGGCGGGCCGAACAACCTTTTTGGCAGCTCGCAGCGAAATGATACGGAAGCTAGTTCGAATGCTCCGGTTCGAGGGGCACATCGGAATGTACATCAATGATCTTGCGACTGTGATGTTCACAGCTATCAAACATACCGCTGACTGGTTCCTGGCAGTTTCAAGGAGAACGAAGTAGCTAGCTGTAAGTCTTTGCCACACTGTGATCTACTATAAGCGCTCAACTACGATCTAGCTTTCATTGACTGGGCAAAGAAGCAGATGGAGACATATGCGGAAATGTTCCGAAAACAGGTGTACAGCTCTGATGTTGATCAAAGGACGATAGACGACGCGTTAAAGATCACTTACTCACAAAGCCGTAAGGTATATTTACACTTCCATTCAACAGCGCGTCTTCTTTTTGATATCGCTACTTCTATCTACAGCTTCTGCAAGAATACGGCCTTGACTTCAGGTTTCTTCTAGACGAGCTATTGGTTCAGGAGCCAAAGGAGAAGCCACAGCCTCCACCCGCAGCTCGCCCTCAGCCTCGGGCGCTTGACTCAAATCGGATTTCTCGCAACAATCCCACTCCTTCACGCCAGCGCTCCCCTGCACCCACACTCGCCACGCCAACTCCACCCTCCAGGCTCCACCTGTTCCTCCTATACCCGCTATACCCCCAACTCCGTCAACACCTTCACGCCATTCGCATAATACAACGCCAATGGCCGTCTCGCCCACCCCTGTGCGCGCACAAAGCTACGGCGTTTCAATGGAAAGCCCTCGTCCTCCGCGCTCTGTTCGGAGTAGTCCTGCGCCGCCGCCAAGATCGCGAGATCGTCCAGGTAGCTCGGCGGGCCAGCGTCCACCACCTGTCACTGTTCCGCGGCGGGAAGGGTATTTTTGAACCGTCTACCTGCGTTACCTGGATTGGATCTCGACCAATCTGTTGTCGAATATCTTTTGACTCCTACAACTTGTTATATATGGACATAGGAATGTCGTCCCAGCGCAGCATGTCAAAATTGTAACCTCCTCATGTCCATCAGTGAATGCGGTAAGTGGTCGGGTAATTTCCAATGTAAGTCGTGCATGGGGAAGATGCATGTAGAAGTATGAAGATCCAAATAACATATATCGCAACGCCAATGTCAGGGCAGAGATATCATCGGGTCAACAAAGACAAGAAAAATAGGAAAAATAGGTACATAGCGCCAATACATGTATCTACTGGCGGAATGAGTTTCACAGTGATCCGTGACAACATAGGCTTGCCATAAGGACTGTCATCATGGTCAAAGTCCTGAGGAGAATCTATGGCTCCGGGTGGTATTGGATTCGAGCAGGTACATTTTGAAATGGGATCTGCCGTCGGTGCAGGATTTGGCTTTGATGTATCATCTGCTTCCGATATCGACGATTCGTCAGAAGGTGGTGGCGGCTGATCCTGTGCAACCGAGTTCAATTGATAGAGTTGAACACCATCTCAAGTCGGACTCACTAGCTGCCTGTCGACTGTTGTCTGTATACATTTGACCATACCTCGAGTGTCCTCTAAGATCTCGAGAGCCTTTTGCGCATCTGAGAATTGGATGACTCCGAGTTTTGTCTAAGAAATTACAACTGAATTCATGGCTTGGCGAAAGTCAGGAGCGACGCCTACGTTAAATAAAGTGAGGGCATTCTGAACGCCAATTTCGCACTTTTGGATTTCTCCCAGTAGGAGCCCTCGTTTGAGGATCTTTCGCAGTGATGTCTTGGCCGTACATTCTTTGTAAACACGAAAGGTATCGTCTAATGTGCTAGCGGGAGGTCAGATTGTGCTAACGAAAGCGAGGCATTCGCATGTGTGACGACTGACCCGGTGAGGAAGTGTAGTGCCTGTGCTAGGTCATCCGGCATGTGTTCGGTCATTCCGAGAGAATTATTGATTCCAACGACCAGAAGTTGCAATTCGTTAACGTATCCCTTCAGATCTGAGCACTTGTCACTTAGCATCCTCACTTCCTGAACAGAAAATCAAAACCTGGTTGTTCCAGGCATGACCACTGCATCAAAAGACGTACCCCATGGACCTTGACGATCTGGGACAACACCGACGCTATGATCTGAAGGTATGGCACACCCAGAGCGAGATCTGCGACTTCTTTCAAGATGGTCGTCCCCATTTCCATGGTCGACATGCCGGCATCCGTCGCAACTGCAACTCTCGACCTGCCATCTAAGCTTATAAGCAGTCATGACCAAGAGCATCGCGTCGAACGCATTGGGGGCGTGCGAAAGGAATTGGTGCTTGCCTTTCGGTGCGCCCTCGGATGGTTCGCTCGATTTGGGCACCGTTTTGCGACGAGACCGTCTTCTCTTCGGTAGGCATCCCGATAAGCATCCCAAGGCCTTGGCCCAAGCTTGCGGTGAGAATGGACACGTTTTGCATCCTCTCTTTGGAGGTTTGGCAGGACACGTCTCCCGCTTCGCCTCCGCCGAGTTGTGATGAATGCGAAGAAGCCTGGTGAAGCGCATCGTCTCTGCGAAGAAAACACAGTGTGTGCAGAGGATGCTGAGCCAACGGGTCTTATACTACATGGAAAGTGCAGTACGGATCTTTACTTCGAAAAACGCACACCGGCATATGTCCGGCACTGTTGACAATGAATCAGTCACGGCGATCAACCGTAAGGATGCCTAGCACGACGAACGTAGCGAGATGAACGCTTACAGCTTGAAGTAACTACAGCTGTGTAGCCAGAATATGCCTCGAGCGGCAACAGACGCCACCTGCAGCAGGCTGTTCAAGTTCACATCGATCGTACATACGAGCTGGAAGCGCGGTACCAAGAGACGGTGGTCTGCATTGTGCGAGCGGCTGGAAGTCGCGAACAGTAGCGTCTCGTCCCGCGAGCGTTGTGGCGACTTCATTCGACTGCTAACTTGATCGTCAGCTACACCGCCGACTGTGGTATGAGCTAGCATGAGGCATGGCGTGGCTGAAAACAAGGTGGCGCCACGAAGCATGGCAAGGATTGTAACGGAGATCGGAGACTCGATAGATAAACTGCAGAGACGGCGCGGCGTGGCACCTCCTGATGAGCCTCGACTTCGGGAAAAAGAGAGGGGCGTGTGTATGGGGATGAGTCTGAAATACTACGTGGATGGATATTAGCTTCTAATTCGAAGCACCACATGAGTCACCTGTATTCATTGAATACTGCTGTCGAGCTGCTATTACATTGGTAGATTCCTGGGCCATGCGGGAATATGCGTGTGGTCAGGCAGAGCGGCAGAAGGAGTAGGGTATGCCGGGCATTCCCGGACCGGAGGACCATGCCAAACGATCGTTTTTGTAAAACTTTGATCACATGGTGTAGTAGCAAATCTATATTTGCCTCGAAGTAGGGCCAAAAGGGGTGTGGTTTCTCCCTCATACTGGCACAAAACGACTATCCTCTGTGTAGCTCTATGTAGTAGTCAAGTCAGCCACGCAGACGGAACTCCTGCAGCAACATCGACAGGCGTAGTACTCAACTAAGTCATCAGCTTCCAGTGCACGCGCCAAACACTCCTCACGACACAGCTGTCCGGTCCCAAGCTCGCAGGACGCAATATAAAGCAACACGAAAAGAGCATTCATTCTTCAGAGCACCAAGCCACACCCACAACACCCGAGAAAATATTTTTGAGAAACAGGAAAAGGAACACAAAGAGGAAAACAAAGAAAAGAAAAAGAAAAGAAAAAAAGGACATAAAAAGACGATAAAACAACAAACAGCGCTGCAAGACGAGACGGCGAGAGAAGAACGAGGTGTGTGCGCGCGCGTGTATTTACAATAGGTTACTGACTATGGGGTGGACATTACCCTGCCCGAGGACGTACGGGGAGGGGTCGGCTCGCACGGCGTGCAAACACAGAGGAGAGGAGAGAGCTACGGAAAAGAAAAAGAAAAGGCGGGAGCGATTGAGCATGTAAGGTAGTAAGTGGCGGGCATGGCCCGGGGCGTTCGTAAGCGAGAGAGAGAGAAAAAACGAAAAAGAAAAAGAAAACAGGAAAACGGGCGCAGAGCGCAGAGCGCAGGACGCGGCTCATGAGATCAGCTTCGAGTCCTTGAGGTTCGCCGTCAGTATAAAGTCCCGCACTGCCGCACACGCGTCAGCACCAGCGCACACACACGCACACACAGAGAGAGAAGGAACGGCGCAGCGGCCAACGCACCATTCTGGATGATGGTCGTGGTGCGGCGCGTGTCCGTCACGGCCGTGAAGTGGACTGCAAAAAAAAACGCCATCGTCAGTCGCGCGGACGAGAGAGGGGGGCGCGGGGCGTGGGCTCACTGAACAGCTCCCGGTCCTTGTTGGGCGAGTGCTGCTGATGCAGCACGCCGAACTTGTTCCGCAGGTCTGCGCCGCAGAGGCGTGAGCGTGCGTTCATAATCAAAAATATAAAGGAGGACACGGGGACCACGCACATTTCGACACGGAGTCGTAGTCGTTCGGCCGCTCGCCGTACGAGAACATGTGGTGGCTCAGTTGCACGCCCGCCTCCAGCTTCGTCTGCGCGCCGATCCAAATCCAAATCCAAACAAAAAAGCGAAAACGCATCAGCGACCTCTAAACCCATCCGCTCGACGATAATGACGACGACTGACATGTAGCAGATCGCATTTGTTGAGGAAGAGGATGATGTTCACGTGCGACAGCAGCTTGTTCGCGACGACCGAGCGCCAGAGCAGCAGCGAGTCCTCGAGCCTGTTCACTCGCGGATCCTACGCGGGGGCGGAAGCGGACTGGCTGAGCCCAAATCTGCGCGCGCGCGGGCAGAGAGGGGAAGGAGAGGGGGGAGCGGCGGCGCACCTCTGTCAGCACCTGGTCGAACGCGGAGATCGGCGCGAGGAAGATGATCGCGTTCACTGCGCGCCGGCCGCCGAGCGCGAGGAGTAGGTCAGATTCCGCGCGCGGGAGCCTACTGGAGAAGCGCGGCTCACCGTCTTGGAAGTACGGCGCCCATGCTTGGCGCTGGTTGCGCGCGCCGCCGACGTCGTAGATCTTCCAGTTCATCCCGCGGGTGTGGCCTTGGGTCAGGAGGAACGCGTGCTCGACGACGCCGACGGTCTTCAGCCGCGCTTTGAGCACGTCGTCTATCGCAGCGCTCAGCCTTTTCCGAGACGACAGTCAGAGCGACACGCACCATCTGTCGGGATATATTTCTTCGCCGTGATCCGTTCGATCTCGTCCAGGTAGCTACACACGAAGGCATCAGCCACGAACTCCATCCAAAAACCCAGGAAGCACTCACAAACCGCTGCTCTCCTCCAACCGTATCCGCCGATCCCGCAGGCGCGCCTTGACCCACTGGTCGTCCCAGAGCTCGACCATGACGGCGCTGTACTTGGACAGCACATGCACCGGATCCGCCGGATCCTCCCACCACCCGAGGAGCTCGCCAGTGCCCGGGCTCGCGCCCTTGAGCTTGCTCCCGCCGAGCCCGAGCGCCTTCTTCCAGTTCGACGTCGGCCGGACGGCCATCTCGCCGCCGCGCCCGAGGCCCGCGACGGCGAGCGGCGAGCGCGCGGACGGCGTCGGCGGGGCTGTGTGCGGGCTCGTGTTGACGGCGATCTCCGGGCGCGGAGCGGTGAGCGCGAGCGCGGGGCGGGGGGCGACGGACCAGCCCGGGGCGGTGCCGTCGTCGAGGCGCGTGGGCTCGTCCTCGTCCTCGTCGCTGAGCATGCGCATGAGGCGCGCCTCGAGGTCGACGAGCGCGGCGAGGCGCGCGGAGTAGTACGCGTGCTTCTCGGTCGCGATCTGGCGCTGCTGCGGGTCGAGCGGGGGCGGGGGCGGGAGGGCCTGCGCGTGCGCGTCGCCGCGGAGGCGGTGGTGTGGACCGAGTCCGAGTCGAGCCCGAGGAGCGCGTCGTGCTGGTCCGAGTCGGGGGAGATGGCGTCGAGGATGCGGCGGATGGAGCGGACGAGGTTGAGGTAGATGACGGAGCGCCAGGCGATGCGCTCGGCGTGGAAGGCGGCGGGCGTGTGCAGCAGCTGGAATTCTGTCGCGAACGGAAACAAGGACGCGGGTGAGTTGCGGAGGGCATGCATGACACATGCGCGGTTAGGAGCGATAGAAGCGCGGGCGGGCGCAGATCATGAGAGCGACCGGCGGAAAGTCCGCGCGGCGGCGAAAGCGCACGCGTTCGGCGTTTGGAAGGCGCACCGCTCGCCCTGGCTCGTTCCTGGCGCATGCACGACAGCTCTTTCGGGGCTGCGCGGAAGACAGAGAGGAAACCGAGAATCAGGTGCCGCTCCTTACCGTGGAGAGCACCCGGGGAGCGCGAATCTTACGACGGGGACCGCTGGAGTTGCCCCTTATAGCACGCGCAGTAGGGTCTCGAGCCAAAGGCGACGGTACGCGACGACGGGGGCAGCGAAAAACAAGGGGAAGGGTGGGGAAGAAAAAAAAGGTTCCGCCGCCTGGCTCAAAGTGTTGAGCCGGCGCACAAGACTGCGCATTGAACGTCGATCCCGAGTGCAGACGTTGCCCGAGCACCATCAGGCGGTCTCGACGCGTAGACACACGGGCGAAGGAGGGCAAAGAAAGACGGAAGCAAAATGAGAGTGCGGGAGGAACTCACGCTTGAGGGTGGTGCTCTTCCCGCTCTCGCTCTGGCCCAGGAGGAGGACCTTGACGTCAGGCTTGTTCTTCTTGAGCTCTGCCCTGTCGAGCCTGATCTGCTCGTCGATGGAGTCGCTGATCTTCTTCGCGTCGTGTTCGGCGATGAGGCGCCGCTCGCGCTCTGCGGGGGTCTCGTCGACAGGAGGGCGGAGGGCGGCGGCGATGGGGTCGGAGAGAGAGCGGCGTCGGGCGCTCGGCGGGGTGTGGGCGGAAGGCATTGTGCGTACGCGGAGGTGTGAAGAGGATGGGGAGGAGAGGAGGAGGAGGAGGAGGAGGAGGAGTTGCGAGGAGAGAGAGAGGGAGTGGGTGGACTGGAAGCAGGGCTGTCGCGGTGACGGGGTGTGAGAAGGGGCAGGGCAGCTAGAGCAGAACGGTCTGTGGAGAGAAGCGGGGCACCGGCGCTTAGACGCTATCAGACCTGGCTGAATTGAACCAACCGACGTTCACCGACGGGCGAAGCGCACAACTCGCGCACGCACGCACGCTCGCTCGCTTGTGCTCATCCGCCAACCATGCCCCCTTTCGGCATCTCGCATGCCCAGCCCCTCGCAATTTCAAACCGTTGCACCCTCTCCCGCCCTTCCCAGCCCTTTCCAGAGCGTCCACAAAATCTCTCAGCTCAAGACGCAGCCGTCACCGACCCCGCACAGATCTCGACGCTTCATCACTTCTACCAGAGGCACCGCCCCGCCCTCGATCATTAGACGCCACTCTTAATTTAATCCCTCGCTCGATCACTCTCGCCGTCCGCGACGTCCTCCTCGACTCACCCTCGAGGCGATACATCTGCACCCTTTGCCCCAGCTCACGGCACTGCTTCGTATACGTGGCGCGCCACCTGCCAGCGGCGTGTCCGGCGCACCGCCCACCCGCGAAGCGCCCTCGACGCTGCGCTCTCACTAAACCACGAACGGCGCATGTCGACATTATCCCCAATCCGTATCTCCGACCGCCCTCAGTCACCCCTCGACACCTGACTGACAGAACTTGTCCGAATTCAGGTCATGCTGCTCAATCCGTCCTTCCGTCGTCATGGCCATGTCACCTCTCCCGACTTCCAAGAATTCCCCCTGCATATGCACCCATAGCTGGAAGCACGACAGCCAGGTGCGCCGGAACCTCGCCCTCGCGGTTCGATCTGATAGAAAAGATGGCAAACGGCTTCGCGCGAAGCACGCACGCACGCACGCACGTACGTACAAACGAACCAAAGAGCGATCCTCAGCGTCCGCCGCATACCCCGCCGGCGCTCTGATCGAACTCTTTGGCTCGCTGATCTTTGCGCGTCGATGGATGCCTGTGGGTAGGATCGCACCCCTCCGAAGATTCAATTCATCCTCTGGCAGCCTTCCAAAGTGTGTTATATCTGTCTGCAGCTCGAAGGGACCGGTGAGAGACGTCAATTCCTCGGACTCCCATGCCTTCCGCAGCTTGTATCTACTTCAATCACGGCCCTGGTTCTTCTTGGAATCAGCGGCCGTTTGGATGAACGCCGTTGATTGCGATAGATAACTTCCGACGTATTTCGTGTAAATGCTCAGGGGCCTGCTGAGGTGAACAAGAACGGGGTCTCAGTTTTGATTGAACACGTTAAAGTCGCTCAAAAGATCCATAAAGTAAAGATGGCGAGGGCTGACGCAAAGAGGGTATGTTTTTCCCACGGGTAGAGGACGCGACGCGCGTCCTGATCACGAGGTCTGCATTATTGCACCGTACACGCATCCCCTCCGCCCCTCCACCCCCTCCCACCTCTCTTCAATATGTTCTTGACACGCTCAGAATACGGTGAGATGCTGTCCCTCCTGCGCCGCGAGCTGACCTGAATGCGGGAGACCAGACCGCGGCGTCAACACTTTCTCGCCAGAAGGTCGTCTGTTCCAAGGTATGTCGTGACCCGCACCTCCAGCCCTCCACACTCACCCGGCCCACCCAGTCGAGTACGCCATCGAGGCCATCAAAGTGCGTCCGCCCTATCCACCCCTCCCGCCAGCTCCTCACCCGCCCCGCGCGCGTCCCCCTTCCCCTCCCCCCTCCCCTCTAGCTCGGCTCCACGACCGTCGGCGTCAGCACGCCCTTCGGCGTTGTCCTCGGCGTCGAGAAGCGCGTGCAGTCGCCGCTCCTCGAGTCCTCCACAATCGAGAAGATCATGGAGATCGACACCCACCTCGGCTGCGCGATGTCCGGCCTCACCGCGGACGCGCGCACGATGGTCGACCACGCGCGCGTCACCGCGCAGAACCACGCCTTCACGTACGACGAGCGCATCAAGGTCGAGAGCGCCACGCAGGCGGTGTGCGACCTCGCGCTGCGCTTCGGCGAGAGCGTGCACGACGAGGACGCCATGATGAGCCGCCCGTTCGGCGTCGCGCTCCTCATCGCCGGCGTCGACGAGCTCGGGCCGCAGCTGTGAGTCGCCGCCGCGCAGAGACGCTGCCGTGCTTGGGCTCACGCGCGCTGGCGCGCAGGTTCCACACAGATCCGTCGGGGACGTTCGTCCAGTATTCCGCCAAGGCGATTGGGTCCGGCTCAGAGGCCGCGCAGAGCGAGCTCCAGGATAAATGGCACAAGGTGACGCGAGAGGCTCACCGTTTCCTTGGCATCCCGTCTGACGACGGCCCACCCGCATTGCCAGAACATGACCCTCGAGGAAGCACGCATCCTGACGCTCCGGGTCCTAAAACAGGTGATGGAAGAGAAGCTGGATCACCACAACGTGCAGCTGGCCCAGGTGCGCCGTCCCATCCCGTTCCACTCCATTCCATTCCTGCCCTGCCTTGTTCCTCTTCCGTCCTCCTTCCTCTTCCAGCCGCCCCTCTATCCGCAGCGAGCTCATCGCGCGCTTCTTGATTCTAGGTCACACAAGGGGGTTCGAGATACTGGACGAGGTCAAGCTGAAGGAGGTCATCGACGCGATGTGACGGTAGCCGTAGAATCCGGAAATGTACACTGTAATGCATGCTCTCGATTCGATTCGATTGTGTTTTTTTTGTCCTCCCTGGACGGGCCCTCATCAGGCCCGCTCGCGACCCGCCGCCCCAAGCACCCCGATCACGCTGTGCGCTCCCGTATCACGCCGTGCGCTCCCGCCAATTGTCTGATACGCTTCTTTTCACACCGCCTCCTAGTCGCTTCTCCCGTCAAGGGCGCTTTTCGCTGCCAGAGTTAGACATTTGGATGCACGTTGCACTTACGTAAGGCTGGCCGAAATAACGAAGCTCCCTCGTGGGGGGGGGAAGAGGGGGCGATGAGGCAAAGCGCTGCGCGCTGCGCCTGTTGTTCAGCCGCCTCTCAACACAACAGGCAGCCCCTCTTCGCGTATCCTGTGCGTCGACGATCGACGAGATCAAGCAGGTTGTACATTGTCAAAGCTACGGTTGCTACGAGAAAACACGATACAGACGAAGAAACAAACACAAAAAAACAATGTGACGATGCGGGGGCATGACAAAAAGAACGTGAAGGGTGACTGGTACGTGCATAGCGCGACGAGCGAGCGGGCGGGCGAGGGGCTGTTTTTTTTGATGGGTTGAGATGGAAAACACGGAAAACAAAAGCGAGACAATTGCGAGACAAAACGAGGCGGGCGGTAAGGAGCGTAGGACGGCGGCAACGCCGGTTTTTTTTTTGTGTGTGGGAGAGAGAGAGTGTGTGTGTGTGCGCGGGAGGGGAGATGGCTTAAATACGGGCGTGTTGAGGGGCGAGAGGCGGCAGCTCTGCGGCGCTCTACCGCCTTACGCATCCAGGTCGAAGTTGGAGCCGCGGCCGACCTTCTTGACGCGGCGCAGTCCGCGGCACTTGAGCGAGACGGCGTGGATGAGGTTCTGTGTGCCCGAGAGAGGGCGAGGGGCACCCGTCAGTGGGTGGCTGAGGGCGGGGGCGGGGGCGGGGGCTTACCACGACGTGAGCGCATACGGTCTTCATCTTTTTCGAGCGGGCGCCTGCGGTGGCGGCGACTATGGGCGCGGTGGCGTTCTCGTCCGTCGTCGTGGCGGTCGTCGGTTCTTTGTAGGGCGCGATGTCGAGCACTGTTGCATCGTCGAAGAGGGCGGGCTGGCGAGCGGCGCAGGGCAGGGCGGGTCAGCCCCATCGGCGATCGCGGAGAAGGTAAGCAAGGAGGGAAGGGTCTTACCGCCAGAGCGAAGCTGGAGCGTGGCTGGGGGTAAGGGGGCGCTGCGTCGCGATAATCGACGGTTTTCTGGCGCGTGGCGCTGTGAGCATGCGTCGGGGGGGAGGCTGCGCAGCAGGGACGCACCATCAGGTAATCTTCGTCCAACTGGGGAGGGTAGCGTGGACGGTGTGGCGTCGCGCGGGGGTGGCGCCTCCGGCGGGCGTGACGTCTGGGCTGCACCCAGGGATAAACTTGGGCCTGGGTCAGGACGGACGCGATTGAGGGGCGGTGCGGCTCGATGCGGCGCATTGTAAGACAACAAATGAGCGATGAGAGAGGAGAAAGAGAGACGGTGAAGATAAGGAGAGGGGGTACAAGAACAAGGAAGGGGGGAGAAGTGGGACAGAATCGCAAGAAGGCTCTGAGGCTTAAGAGAATGCGAACTCGGCACGGAAATGGACATGGGAAGAGGCGAGCCCGTCTAGTTCCCTGTGTTAGCCATGCCGTGAAGAGGAGATCAGAGGATAGGCTTCATTTGGGCAAGCGACGGCTGGCGTAAGAGTGACGGGGCGCCAATGGTCGTTGCCGCTCGCCGCCGATGGAAGGCACCCCCTCGCAATATAATCACCAGAACATCTCAAGATGATCCTCTGCCCATCCAAGGTTGTATATTCCGTGGTTGGTGAGCGATTTGAAGTCGTATTCCTGAAAGCTTGCGCTAGGGACACAAGGGCACATTGGTGAACGGCTGGAAGCCCGAGCTGCGTAAAAATCGGTGAGTCAAGCGTTGATGATCCTCATCACAAGAGATATGAGTGGATGGCAACGGGATGTATATAGACAGCCTCGTGGTTCTGAGGGGGGATGTGATCACTGGTCACGAAAAAACGCCAGACGAGCGAAACAGGACTGTTGGGGTAAAAGATCGGTGAGCTGCCCCCTTCCATATCGATCATCACATTTCGATAGCTCATCTCAAGTACGGAGCAAGACATATATGTCTAGGATCATCCATCATGCATCCGCCTGCAATGCTGGTGTAGACGTCTCCATCCCTCCGCCCAAGCCCATCGAATCATCGTTTCACCCGCCCAAAAAAACACGACCTGCTCATATATGAGTCAAGGCATCTATATAGATCTTCTCAATTCAATCCAAGAACCCCACTATTATCTGGACATTCAGTCCATCCAATACATTTGCCCCTCCACCGTAGTGGTCTGTGACCGTGACCGTGACCGTGACCGTGACATACGCGCATGTCACAGGCGATACAGTGGGCTTTTGTTTTATGATCTGTCTCTTGTATGATGACGAGGCAGGTCATACAAGAAGCATGCCACAAGGATGTATGCTTGTAGACGACGTCCGAACAATAATTTCGGATCGTTGGATACAGAATGCTCAATAGCAATGATATCGGACTTGGGATACCACACCCAAGTAATGAAGAGCGCGACTATGCACGTCAGAACGAACACGCCACGACCCCATACCCAACGGTGAGTCCTTTGTGTAGGCAGCCAGGCAAAAATGAGGAGCAAGGTGCAAAAAAATGCCTATCCGATCACAAGATGACATGCCAGACCACAGTGTCTGACGCAACGAGCAGGCATGACAACGCCGAGGCTGCAAGACAGAGACCGATAATGTGAAACGAATAATGATAGGCGTACCATATTCCAATGGCTTACATTCAATGCTGGCAAAAGGCCCACCGAGTCAAACAATAGGAATTTGAAGACTCTTCAAGATCATGCCGAGCAGATGCTCGAGAAGTAACGCCAGGACGTCTATGGTGGTGAAGACCCTAAGGTGGTAAGGACATAGTCTGGGTGCTGGATCTCGTCCATCAACGATCGAGAGATATCCAACCTGCCCGGCCGGTATCCCCACCAGGTCAGGATTTCATCGAGGTAAGCATGCCAGAAGTATTCAGTGGAAACATGTTGTAAACCACAGCCGCAGACAAGAGGAGAGGGAGGCAGAGATTGTGATCGTCAAAGACGCGGTTGCGACCGTGACGGAGTTTCGACTCGCGTCTGAGCCAGGCCGAGCCACAATTGAAACTTGTTCTGCAATCGCGTTTGTCGGCCCGGGCCTCATGGAAATTTGCTGTTCATCTTCTCTCGTCGCCAACCACTGTGACGATAGCCTCCCCCTGCCTCCCCCCAGCGCTGTTTTTTAGGTTATCGATATTTCTTTCGTCTTGACTTTGAACGCCGTCTTTTCCGGTAGCTATCGCCGTCACCGTCACCCGCTTTCGATACTCAAACAGTTCAGTTCGTCACACGCCAGTCAGACCATCGCCTTTTTCTCTCGCTCTGCCTACGGCTCACTCGCTATATTACTTCTGGCTGGATAATGGATTCTGGGTATCCGGGTTGACATGCTGGTCCTATCGCTGAGTGCTTCACTTCACCCATCAATACCACTGCCCTCTGGCCGCCGCAAGTCGTTGGTACCACCCATCCTGGCATCTAACATCCGATGTTCCAGCGGACCTGTATCAGGGCCTTTCCTTGGCTTGAACCGTACTTTTGCTTATATGCAAAGTGGTGCCCTCGCGGTGAAGACTATTCATGTCGTGTTTCCAGGGCACTCTCAGAGTACTACCCAGGTGGGGTTGACTAGGGGCCCCTGATAAGGCTACGACATCAGTGCTCAGTCCCCCTTCCACCTTGCGTATCGTGCAGCTCATTGTTCGCCTAATAACAATTTCCTCGCTATCTCCTCGAAGTCGGGCATCACAAGATCGCACTTCCCCTACCTCAGACACTTCTCGTGCTTTGCCTCGCCATGCAATTGAACAGGATATTGTCCCGACTGGTCGCGTCATCTAAAGGCGGTAGGGAGGTCGACAAGTTTTCATGCCACAAAGGAAGGGAGACGCCGATGCCGACAAGGTCGTAGGTCGAGTCTTGTCCCCGCGCTACCAGCTTAGGTGTTCTCGTGTGCTGGACTCTTTCGTTCAGGATCGTTAAGGTTTCCCCTCGTCTTCTGATTGCCAAATGCCACCGTGCTCTGATGCCTCAAGCGTTTGTGACGTGGCACCGATATACGCGCTGCTCTCAACATCCGTCACTCAACGACCACCAGATTGCGTTGTGGACCTACCGGTTCCCATTCATTTCAAAATCTTGTGCTAATGACCTACGACCTGCGTCGATGACATCTATCGGCAGGTTCTTGCTCATCACCGCCACATCCGCTCAAACCTACGTTGATGATACGAAATCACAGCGAGGGTTATCTATGGTCTTCGAACTCGCGTCCGCCATCCATGATGGTCCAAAGACAGAGCAAGTGACCAACCTTATCAAGTGCGAGCACGTTTCAAGTTCCGCTTTGATGCCATCACTTCGCGCGCTTGAAAACGTTGTAATGGTCAGTTTGCTGCCAATGAGAATTCCCCGACGTTCACGACGGAGTACCATTGTTCCATCCTTCAGACCTGTCACGATGAGACAGCTTTCGAGATTTCCATGAAGCCGGGAAGTCATCAATTACAAGGAAAATCTGTAGGCAAATAATGTGAATAACTAATAAATAAAGATAGTGCGTTCCCTAGAGATTTTTCGCCAAGGGAGTGATCTGTGAAAGACCAGGATAAAACGAGGTTGGGATCGTGCTAAAGATGAGAGTAAGACGGCACGTCTAAACCAGCTTCCAAAAGTACTCACGGGGTAGGGATAGCGGCGTTCGTCGCGAACCCAGCGGACAGATCGCCTGACATTTTGCTCGGGGTGTGGTAATTGCCCGGCCTGGAATATGCTACCGTGGCCTGAGCGTAGCTGGCCGCTTTGCCCGACTTGAGGCACGCGCCGGTCCCGAAGGCAGAGCGGCACTTATAGTTTGCCTTGCCTGTCGCGCCCCACATATTCACATTGTCCAGAGTGACGCCTTCGCATGGCGCCCCATCGGCGCAGATAAATTGGGCAGGGGCGCGTTGAACGCCGTCGACGACTTCGCCGTCCCAGTTCTAATGAGGCGTCATAGTTCAGTGTTTTGTCATCTCGGAAACGGAGATACGGACCTTGAACTGGATCTTGCTGAGCTTGACGCCTGAACCAGCCTGCTCCGCTTGACTGGACCAGTACTGATCGATGTTGAGGCCGTATGCGGTACCGTGAGAGATGAAGTCCTGCATGAGCACATTGGTGACACTTCCGGAACCACCATGCGACTTGATCATCATAGCTTGGTTGCCACCATTTGTGTAGATGTTGCTAAAGCATGCATGATGAGCGAGGACCTCAGCGAAACGAAGGCACAGTTGAAATTCTTACCGGTAAACAATGTTAGAGATTGCAGTGTTAGCGCCCAGGCTGCCAATGGCGCTTCCTCCAGATTGGTTGCACCAAACTAGGCAATGGATGAGAGACTGATTGTGTCAAGATAGGCTTCGCGAAAATTTACCGCGCTCGATTAAGAAGTAGGATGCTGGGCTTTTGACAGTGACGCACTCGTCGCGGTTCGTGACCTCGACGTCATGGACCCCTGCAAGGTGAAAAAAAAAATTACTCGATGACCAGTATCAATTCTTGAAGGTGTCATACAATGGTTGTTTCCACTGATGTCTATACCGTCACTGCCACCAATATTCGCACCGCGGATGGCCATGTTATACACTTCTCCGTTGGATCCCTCTTGAACTATGAGATGGAACTCGGGAGAGTCCACGAGGATCAAGTCGTGGACCGACCAGTTGGTGGATTTCACAATACGAATGAGCCGAGGACTGCGTCGATACGATCAATGACGAGTGTACGCAAAAATAAAAGAGACATACCCTGCGTTGCGGCACTGGTATCCATGACCTTGGATACCGCCCGCCGAGTTTGCGCTGTACATCTCGAAATCGTTTGCATTCTCGATCAAGATCATGTGTCCTCCGGTAGTTGCTGTAGAGACCTAGTATGAGCGATCATGGTCTAGACTGTGAAAGTAGTGCCTCACCTGTGCGGGTAATGAGCCCATCAAGTCGGAAGGCCCACTTCGTTCCATGGTTCAAGGTTACCCAAGTCTTCATCTCGTAGTTCCCGGCGGGGACGTACAATGTCGACCCTGAGTTCTTCACGACACAGTTCTAAATCCAAGAGTCTCTGAATAAGTCATTGCTCGCGACAGCGCAGAATCGACTCACCGTGAACGCGCTGGCTATGGCGGGCCCGATGTCGCTGCTGCCGACTTTGCCTCCATAGTCCAAAACACTGCAAGTGTGACCCTTGGCAGATAGCTTGGTGGTAGGTCCCACCGTGCCTGATAACTGCGCTTCAACGAGCGTCAACGCAGGCAAGAGAGCCAAAAGGCGAAGGGCGTTATGTAACATTGAAATTATTAATGAGTGGAAAAGGGCGCAGAAACAGACAGGATCTGGCGAAGCAGGACAAGGCCTGGGAGAAAGGAGAGGACCTGAGAAAGATGCTGAGGAAGGGAATGGGGCAACGACCGCAGCAAGGCGAGACTATTTATTTCGAGACATTTACTGTTGCGCGATCTCGATGGCGTCGACGGCCCATCGGCGGGCTTCCTAGCCGAACGTGCAGCAGCAGTGTGCAGCTTGGCCATGTGGAACGTAGGCATCTTGACAAGAAATAGGAGATCGAGACAAACCAATGATAGGTGATTAACACCGGAAAAAGATACCGGTTACGGCGGTGTCATGGGTACTGGGTAGCAGCTGGTGCTAATCGATGCCCGGATGTCAAGACATCCTACATCTCTGTTGTTCGAAGCGCCTGGAAAGAGATTAGCCTAGCTTGAGCATGAGGACCAATGAGATGTCCACAAGCCGCAAGGCAACAACAGCCTGCCATCTCCTGCCATCCATTCGAGGGTATTGGCTCAATTTCAGACGAGATTCGGAGGCGAACTTCCTGATGATGACGGTGGGATGAGCCTTACCGCCGGCGAGTATGTAGCGGTTTGCAAAGATGCACGAAATGCCTCTGTTATAAATAGCTCTCCTGTGAAACGAAAAGATGTAAGGATTGCATCCACTTCGCATGAAACAAAGCAGCAGGCCACTGAGTACTTCCTTTGGGGAATTGTTGTTGCTGCTCAAGCATGCAAGAAAATGAGAACCCGGAGTTGAGCGCTTGATCGACGAGCGTCGGTGGAGTAAGTCCGCGTGTAGGTTACATAAGCAGGACGAGCTAAGATAGGCCGCATGCAAACGCGACTACATCACATGATACAGAGGTGTCACTTTTGGCGGAGAAGGGCGTTACTTTCGCAAAGAATTGCTATCTCCTCTCTCACCGAGAAGAAATTAAGAAATTGGGCACCAAGGGATCATTTGTATCGATTTAACAGACATTTGCTTGGTGCTATTTTTTGAATTAGGGCTCACTCAATGAGGAGATAGTTTTCGAATGTTTTCGAGTGTCACTCTGACTAGAAGCGGCATAAACATGTTTACTCAGGAGTATATTGCAAATCTTGCCGCCCGTTGCGTGTGTTGCGCTACGACAATGCCTAAGCGACGCCGATCAATCTCTTCATTTATCAAGAACCTAGGTAACAGGGCGAAGAAAGGTCGAGGGATATTTCCGGAACAAAAGGAGAATGTGAGCCTTACCTATTAATTCACCCATGAATTCTATGAAGGCCCTCTTACCAACAGATCCCGGTGGGTGAAAGAGGCATGGAAGGCTGCTTTATAAGGAACTATTTGGCTGTTGTCGGCACCCAGCAATCTTGCAAGTCTGCCGCGAGAAGAATGACGGAAGGGGTATCGGAGCTGAGCCTTAGTCAAGGCATGGAGAGCCTTGCACCACGAGTCGAAGCAGAATCAAGAAGTTCGGAACCTGTGAGTCAGTGCCAGTCTAATGTCAGGGCTCGATAACTCACCTGAGCAGCCCAGTAACCCTGATTTGCACGACAAAGCAAGCCAGATGAAGGAATCCACTAACGGCGGCACTTTCCTTGGCCCGCCATCGATTGAAGAGGCACATGCTGCAATGTGTCATCTGGAACAGATCTTGCATCCCCCTCGTCGGAGCAGAAAGGGGCATAAGCCGTTTATGGGTGACAAGCTCTTGCGGAGGCGGCTGGAAATGATGTTGATGTTTCTCGCTGCATATGCAGACAAGAAACGACGACTCGGCTGGATGATGGCCTCAGTGAAAACAGCAGAAACCCACGGAAAGAGCACTCACACGGCAAAAAAGCTGCGTACCTGGTCCCGCTCCTTCATTAATGATCCGGAAAACCTGCCATTCAATCTCTATGGCTCATGGAATGCTTCTATGCTAGAATCCAGGGATCTTGCGAAGGCCATACATGAACACCTGATGGGAATTGGTGAATATGTCAGTGCAGCAGCAGTGGTCCGGTTTGTGAACAGCGCGGAGATCAAGAACCGGTACTCACTGAAGAGGAATATATCATTGGCGACAGCTCAGCGATGGATGCACGCGGTTGGTTATCGCTGGCGAAAGAGCCCTACAGGCCAGTATGTTGATGGACACGAGCGCAGCGATGTGGTGGCGTACCGACAGACCTCCTTTCTTCCGAGAATGGCGCAATTTGAGGAAACGTCTCGCAGGTGGAAACAAGATGGTACTGAAGAGGGGAGAGATGGTCCATGTCCACAAGAGCGCCGCACTGTCATCTGGTATCATGATGAGTCGACCTTCTATGCAAACGATCGACGGCATGTCCGCTGGGTTCACACCGGTGAGAATGCTGTCCCACAATCAAAAGGAGAGGGCGCCTCACTGATGGTGGCCGATTTCGTCTCCGCTGACTATGGTTGGCTGCGGTCGCTTGATGGAGCAGTAGAGGCACGAGTCTATTTCAAGACAGGGAAGGCGCGCGATGGATATTTCACAAATAGTGATATCTTGGAGCATGCGACAAAGGCGATGAACATTCTCGAGGATCACTTTCCCTATGACAAACATATTCTGATTTTGACAATGCGACAACTCACCTAAAGCGGCCTGATGATGCTCTATCAGCCCGAAAGATGCCCAAATTTCCCTCCAAGTCTACCGGTCCCTCCAACTTTGGTGTCCTTCGGAATAAGCTTGATGCCGATGGAAAGCTGGTTCATGGTGTGGATGGAAAGGTTATGAAGGAGAAAGTGCGGATGGTTGACGCTATGTTCAATGGGCACCCCAGTCACTGTATTTTTCAGATGGCGAGCATCCGGATCATGCGGCTGGTGTCTTCAAAGGCATGGTAAGGATTTTGGAGGAGCGCGGGTATCATGATGTTCAAGAATTACGAGCGGAATGCCCTAGGTTCAAGTGTCCGAATGACACTTCTCGCTGCTGCTGTCGTCGACTGCTTTACAGTCAGCCTGACTTCGAGAATGTCGAGTCTATATTGGAGACTCATTGTCGAGCTCGTGGTTTTCAAATTATTTTTCTTCCAAAATTTCACTGCGAGCTCAGTCCAATTGAGCAGTGTTGGGGGCGTGCAAAGCGTATATACCGAGATTTCCCTCCCTCTTCAAAGGAGGCTGACCTTGAAAAAACGTAAAGAAAGCTCTTGCTGCTGTTTCAATTCAATCTATACGACGGTGAGTCCTCACATTTGAGTGCAAGTCCTTACCAAGGCTAACTTTATATCTAACTTGCCATGCCAATAGATTCTCAATACGAGCACATCGGTTTATGGATGCTTATCGAAAGGATTGTCTGGCAAGCAGGCAAGTTGGGCAGCAAAAATTTACCATGGCCATCGCACACTCCCAGACACCATCTTAGACCAGCTAGACAACATCAAGTAATATCTTTCTGATGTTGTTGTGTCTCTCGCCGCAGGCTCTCTGTCTCTCCTATCCCCCAACTCACTTATCAGTAACAAATATCATTGATTACCTACTTAACATGTTCTTTGTCACTCGACGGTCACCAATTGTCACGTTAAAAGTAACCCCACGTGATGTAGTCGCGTTTGCATGCGGCCTATCTTAGTTCGCATTTGTCGAAGGCTTCGATCCGTGTTTCGGGGGACGTCAGTGGGACGTCCCACATGACTCCCACATGCTCGTCCTCTTGCAGAGACCTTCGGCTGCCTTCAAATTATACAGAGCGTTACTCTACTCGGAATAATTGGGTCATCAGTGAACATACGTGAGTATAGTCCGGAGCGCTAGGTAAAGAAGAGAAAAGAGCCAGTGAAGTCCGAAGCTCCTCGAGTAAACCTCCCCAAAGACGATAGAAGTTCGATCAGTAAAAGAACAACAACAGAGGATGTCATCCGGAGTACAGGAAAAAATATTGTTAAAGCGCAGGGTATTACAGAAAGGCATGAAATCAGCGCTCAAGCGGAGACGAGTTGTGCGCGGTAGCCATCTCCGCGACGTAATGCACGGACCCCCAGGAGGAGCACGGAGATGATGGCAAACGTGGTAAGAACCCTGCGCAAACAATGACACGAGATCAGCGAAACGCATGCGCAGGCGAGGCTTCGGGGCAGCAGACGTACCACTCGACCCATGCGAACGCTTCGACCGCGTTCAACTGATTGCAGTAGACGATGTTTGTGTTACTGTTGACGCATGAATGATAAATAATACGTCACCACTACCATATGTTATGATGAGAACAACCAAACACACCTGCAGTTCAGACCCCCGCCTAGTGCGGCAGTGATACTGGCCGCACCGGCCGTCCAGAACACCCATGTGAAGAAGAAGACGATGGAGTGTGCCGCGACACTTGTAAGGACACTACCCGTCGATGCAGAGTGAAGAAATAGTAGAGCGAAAAGGCCTGAAAAGACAATGGTCCACGCCGAGACGAAAACCAGGAAGCGCGTGCGGTCGCGGATGGTAAGTGAGGAAAAGTCATGGCGTGCATTGAAGCGAGAGGTGATCCATGATGCGATGGCAAGCTATTAAGTAAGTTGAGCTGAAATGAAGGTCACTTACAATATCTCTACTGCTGAGCGTACCTCGATAATGCCGAAGAATATCAGGAGGCCAAAAACGACTAAGGGTTGAAGTTATGCTGGGCAGCTAAGAGAAGATGATGATGGCGTACTGGTGTGTCCTCTGCGTACGTGCCTGTCAATTGCCATGAATATAAGTGGTATGTCGTGGAATGCGTGCAAGCCGTCAATGTCGTTGTAGAGTGCAAGGTTTTTGCAGATTTTAACCTGTTTTTACCCTCGATGTGTCGGAAGAACGAACGCGTGACGTCATCACACCTGCTCCCACACGTGCCGTGCCCTGGACTCCGCCCCGGTCAAAGAGGGTCAAAGCCTGTGCGTAAGCACGTTCTTTTAATGAAAAAATCAAGCATTTGTCTTCCGTGCAGCGTGAGGCCAGCGGCGTAACCGTAACCATAGCAGGTGCTCCGTCGTAATAGGCTCACAAGCTCTCATGAGTTCAAGGCTCAAGTCTATTGAATGAAAAGCATTCGTATAGTTACATTTGAACGTCCTCGTACTCAGCAATTGACTTCATCATATAGGCAAGACGTAAATTGACCCCTCACGCTCAAAAAATAGGACCTATCGCAAGATTGTTGACATTCCAAGCGGCTCTTCCGGATTCGAGAATGAGTCGAAGTATCGTCGTCGCTCGAGTGGATACATTTCGACGACGTCGAGGCGCCTCTCCATGGAACTTAAAGTCTATTCCTGCGGCACCGATTACATGCCAAAATCTGACAGCCCGTGCACCTCTGGATGAAAGGAAGATCATATAAATTGTCAGTCTTGTTTCAGGACAAGAATCTTGCAGAAGACTTACGAAGAGGTAGTTAGGCAGATCGTGAAAACATGTCTGGCATTTTGCTCCCCCGCGGCGATACTTCCATTTCGTATGTGCGCATTCGTGGTTCTCGCGCAAGTCTTCCATGGCCTCGCGCACCAGCCTCGCTCGTTCGGCCTCACGTGCCAGCTGCACTCTCCGCTGCTCGGCTTCGACTCGCCTCGCCGTTTCGACGGCCAGAACACGTTCTCTTTCAGCCCTGGCTCTAGATTCTTCCGCCAGAGTGCGAGCTTCAAGCAGTCGTAAATTGGCCTGAGAAAGCCTATTCTCTCCCGTGTTCGTATTCGTGTTTGCAGGCCGCCTAGCAGCAGCAGCAGCAGCAGCAGGACGCGGAGGATCGACCTGCCTCACTCTTCTTTCTTCCTGCAGGAGAGCACGGAAAGGGTTGGCGACGACTGCTGCTGCGCGGGGAGCCTGCGCGCGCCTCACATCAGGTCTCTGCCCATCCACCCGCGCCTCCGCGGCCGCATAAAGCCTGCGCTCGTCCCACTGCGGGCACGCGCACGTCTTCCACCGCGCCCGACACAGGTAGCAGAACTCCGTCTTGCAGAGACACGTCATGTGGTAGCAGCCTAAGTTGAGCTCGATCATGCGGCTGCACCCAGGGCACCGCGACCAACCTTGCTGCGCGCCGAGGGCGAGCAACGCGCGGTCGGATGCGTCGTCGGTGCATAGATGCGTGTTCGCGGTGACGAGCACCTTGCATCCGCTGCAGGTGCGCGCGCCGCAGCCGGGCGGGGCGGTGCACACGAGCACCGATGGCTTGACCTTTGTGGCGAACCAGCCGGTGCGCACGACTTCTTGTGGTCCAAGAAAGCGGCTGCACGTTTGCTGCCCACAGTATACGCGCTTCTGGGTCCCGAATTCGGCACCTTTCTCCTCGAAGCGCCTCAGTAGAGGTTCTCCCAGACCAGAGCGTACGAGTATCAAGGGAATGGGCGTGCGGCAGCAGCGCGGCGGGTAGAGTGATTCATCGCGTGTAGAGGCTTCAAATAGATCCTTGATGCAGTCGATGTCGTAGTGGTGACCACACGGAGCGCGAAGGGCTGTCCCGCGAATAGGATCTTGGCACGCTACACAATTTTGACCGCGGCTGGAGATGATGGTATGTCAGTTCATGATCGCAAGATATAGAAGTATTGCAAGGTTTGCCTCGAGGAGGGGGCGAGTTGGGATTGAAATTGCAATGGTTGAGAGAATTTTGCTTTTTCTTCGAGGTTGAATCCAAGCGAAGTCACGATGCCGTAGAACCAGTGACCCCAAGTCTGACTCGCGGCACCTGTCGTCGTCTCATTCGGCGCTAGAGTAGGGCTAGGCGACGGTGCTCTATCAGCGACACTGCTCCGATTTATGATAATGGATTCTTACGCTGTCGCATTTGCACGCCTCGGTGGAAGTGGGGGTGGTCGCACGACCGGGGGAGCCTGAGGCGCTTGATATCCACCCACGTTCTGCACGTCGATATCGCCTTGGAGGCTGAGCGCCAACGCCCGATCTCGCTGAAAGCTGAGTGTCGCCTGGGCATCCTCGACAAAGAAATGCAGCGCGAGCTCGGCATCCGAAAGAGGCGCGTCGTCTCTCTGCTTTCTCTTTTGCCGGCTCTGTGTTTCTTCAAGATCCTCCAGCGTGAGTTGCGCGAGGAGCGCCATCATGGCGGCCTCCTCCGATTCATCGTCGGCTCGAGGTCGAATAGACTGGGAGAGACGATGCAGGCCGGAGGGACCGGCTTGGGAAGACATGCACGTCAGGAGAGGAGGAGCACAGCCAGATAACACGACGTATGTTTGCATCTATGGACGTGGGAGTGAACTCATCGTAGACCATCGATTGGCACGATACGTACGTACGGATGTGATTGTTCGAGAGTGAAGACGGAAGAAGGATTCACGTACCCATCACTAGTGGGCGCTTGAATCGACGCCCAGACGCCCCAGCATCGAGTTCCAGCAACAAGATATCCAAGAACTGATTAGGTTCTCACACGAGGGTCTCATAAAGAATTGAGGTCTTCTTGCACACGAAGTACCTTCGTCGACTTGTGAAGGAGCTACATCGCAGAGCATCTGCGCTCCGAGTATTGCTAATTATGTTCCTATCTGGCTGACAACAGTGGACATCGCCGCTACGTCGATGCCACTATGTCACTGTCCGGCTTGAGTTCGATCACCATTCACGCCGTAATTGACGTCATCTGCCAGAAAAAATGCCTCGAGTGCTTCGTGTAGAACCTCGAAGTAGGCGGTTTGATACAGCAGCTGTTACCGAGATACAGCCTCGTAGCCTGCTATTTGACAAAGACCAATGATGCACACACCGTTCTATAGAAAATACTACAACACATACCGCACCGACAGCCACGCTCAGGCGATCAAAGAGCAAGACTGCTTCGAAGATGCCAGCGCGACGTACCCAAAGAACAGCAAGCTCACTGCGATGCGAAGGAGAAGAGGGAACGAGACTGAAACATTCGCGAGGCCTCGCCACGAGGTCGGGGCGCCCTTCACGCCAGCCTCGTCTATGGCAGCCACCTCTTCGGGCGTCAGATCAGCTACAAGGCAGCTATGATCAGCAGACTTTCGATTCCGAAGACTTTGATGGACGTACGCAGATCCGCAACGGCGAGGTACTCTTGCAATCGCTCGGTCTTGGAGCTCGTGGTCACGATCACTGCACCTTTCGCGAGGACCCACTTGAATATGACTTGTGCGGGCGTTCCACCGATCCGTTTAGAGATCGTAGCGAGGACTAGATCAAGCGACCCATTCGGGAACTGCGTGATGGGACTGGAAACGAATATAAAGAGCTTGAATGAGAAACAAATGACGAGCGTCGATGGGAGTACTGACGCAAGGCTGCCATACGCTTCAGTCACGATGCCATGCTTGGCAGAGTATTCGAGAACATCCTTGTACGATGAAAAATTGTACGGATGGAAGCGGATCTGATGTACTCTCGCGATCAATGGAGAACACGATCGAGAGAAAACAGCCGAAGTACCTGATTTACCGCTGGCTTGATCCTGGCGGACTTGACGACGCTTTTCAGGTCGTTGAGCGAGAAGTTGCTCACGCCTATACTCCTGAATAAGCACGTTCAACTTCTCGATAAACGCTGAGCAGCGCATGCATTTGGCGTACTTGGCGAGGCCCGCTTCCTTGATGGTCTCAATCTCCCTCCATGTCCCCTCAAAATCGTGCTCGACGAGGCGCGGGAAGTGGATGAGGTAGAGATCTACCGACTTGACATCGAGCTGGGGAACGATTGTCACGACGTGGATCGTTATAGAAAGCGGAGAGCGTAGACGCACCTTGTCGAGACTCGCTCGGATACTCTCCTGGATGTCCCCTCCGTCGTACTTGGTCGTAATGTATAACTCGGACCTGTCAAGCCCGCTCTCGCGTATTGCGGTGCCCACGAATTCCTCGTTGCCATAGACTGCGGTCACCGAGCACGATATCAGCAACGCGCAGGGACGGAGGGGAGCGAATGATGAGCATACCCGCTGCGGTGTCGATGTGAGAGAAGCCGGACTCGAGCGCCTGGTCGACGTACTGAGTTACGTCCTATGATAGTAGGCGCGCAGGCTCAATGCCGGAACTGATCGACGGTGCGAACGAGGCGCCCACCTTACGAAAGAACTTGCTCCCTGTCCCGAACGCTATGGCCGGGATCTTCTTTGCTCGAATGGCCTATCAAGTCCAGGGATGGACATTGCTCACCTTGTTTCTGTCGTTCAGAGCGATGGTGGGGAAGGACATGTTGCAGCGTCCGCGAACTCGCAGCTCAAGAGGGGTTGTGAGAAGAGGCTCAGAGACGGTGTGAATGGTTATTTATGTCGCCAGTGGATTGCCCGCATGTGAGCTGAGCTCGCAATAGCTCGCAATGCACGACGAGGTCTGACTGTGCTCGCGCAAACGGACCTTCAATTCTGCACCCGCCGCTCGCCGCTGCGTCGGACACGTGCAATGCGGTCTTCCTGCCTCTGCCTCGCACCGAACGTCGCTGACGTGCAAGCGCACGGATGTCCTCGAAGGTGCGCACTCATTTCCATTGTCGTCTCTTCTCGACACCTCATTTCTCATCACGCGGCGAGTCCAGGCCCGTCGCGTGCCCTCTCAGTTCTATACTGATCTCTGGATAAGTTCAAACTCGGAATGACCGCAATCTGTGCCGTCTTGGATAGAAAAGGTGAGTGGTCGATTCTTTTCCCATCTCTCCGTATTGCCGCTCCTCAGATTCTCTGACCCTGCTATGTCTAGCGCGAATCACGCAGCACAGCTCTCAGCCCTGCGAAGAGACGTGATCGAAACACTCGAAAAATGGAACGCGGAGCTCCTCGTCGAGAAGATCGCACTCCTTGCGGAGGCGGAGGCGTCAACAACAGAGATCCAGAGATTGAAAGCGGAGAACGAGACGCTGCGACTAAAGCTCGAGACATTGAACCCCAATGACGACATTTCAAACAGCGATACGGCAAATCCTCCCCAGCCCGCGGAAGAGGCGAATCTACACGACGTTAAGCAAATCCGTGAAACGGAGATCGACAGACTGTGCAAGCTGAGAAAGAAGGGGAGCCAGAAATACACCCTGGCGAATCCGTATGTTTCATCTCACTTCTAGTATGAACGGACCTGAACATCTCGTCAAGGCCTTGGCCATAAAGCGTCCGCGCTCCTCCGGTCCCGAGGATGCCGATGGCGAGCGTCGGAGCAGGCCCTCGAAGAGGCGCGCCCTTCGTGTAGAGGTGGTCGTACCTTCGCTCCAGGACGTACGTGCGATGGCATCGCGCGAGGGCAGAGCTTCCGCCTCGAAATCCAACGACACCAACAACCCTCACACGAATCCTATGTGGGTTCCATCTTATAGCTTGCTATAAGCATCGCGATTTACTTGTCACAGCCCTCAATCATTTGACGAGACCATTGATCCAACGGATCTCCAAACATCCGCCGCGCCCCTGGTCAAATGGAAGTCGACTAAAGCCCAAGATGAACCGGTGCGTCTGATGTGCGGCCGCACAACTTGGACTGACATTCTCGCTGAGTCAGATGGATATGGTGGCCTCGGGGAAACTCGAACCGGAGCGCATTCGGTCACTGTTCTGTCTTTTGAAAGAACGCACGTGGGGTGTGAGTCCTACCAGTTCATCAACGTATATCACCCCCATCATAATGCCGTCTATATCTAGATGCGCGCAGACACTGCGCTCCTCCTGCCGTTCTACACGAAGACCATTCAAGCGCGCCTCAACGCGCTCGAGTCCAAATCGTGCACGATCACTCTCGATCCCGATCTCCTGATCCAAATCGTGACGCGTCCTTTCCTGTCTTCAGTGTTCGGCAACCGCACCGTGCCGAAGCCCATGTTCCTTAACCCGGCACACGATCCCCACTGCCCGCGCGTGCCGGGCCAGCGAGGCCTCTTTTTCTCGGGCGCCAGCGAAGAAGAGGTCCGACGCTGGCCGAGCGTTTTCCGTCTTATCGTCCGCGCTGCGCCTTGTTGTTGGTTGTATGTCGGCGACTACCAGTTGGTCGAAACGTCGCGCTTCACCGTAGAAGAGTGGAAGGCTCAGACAGAGCGCGTCAGTCGTGGTTTATAATTTGCCTTGACTCTTGCAAGGAGCTGATTGATTGTGTCGTGGTATTAGGTACGTCGATCTTGGACGAGGAACTTCGTCGCGCGCAAGACGGACAACAGCGGCCTCCGCGAGGATATGGAGGCCTTCGTACTCGAGAACTCGGACAATGCAGTGAGCGAGCGTCGAAGGAGAATCAAGAAACTATCAAATTTTCGGAGGATGACGTCTACAATGCGTGGAACAGCGGACGTGGGGTGAGTAGTACAGATTATAGTCATAAATTCTGATATTCACCCGCGCACAGATGCTGAAAGTTTGGTGCATGGTATGTGTGGAATACGACGAGGCGTTTCAGCAGGAGATCATAGAGAAGAAGCGCTCGGAAATAGAGGAGGCGGAGGCTGATGTTGTCATTTGATGACGACAGAAGAAAGATCACGAAGTGGCGGAGCAGTAGAAGTATGCGTGTAAAATTACCAGTGTCCCTTTTCCCTGTACGTTCGCCGAACCTGACCTTCCTCGAAGATGCTATCGTCAGAACCAGACACAACGTCGCGAAGCTTATTCACAGTGGGAATGGCCAAATGCGGCAGTGAATGAACACACAGCGACTATAGTGCCTTGCATGTACTCAAGTTGCACGACGCTTGCCACCCTGCATGCCCTGATTCCTCAATATTCGGGATCGAAATCCTCGAGTTCGTTAGAAGGTTAGGAGACAGTACTCATAGCATTTGTCGTACACTCGAAAGAACAGACAAAAGACGGGATCATTCAACTACCATATGTGTGGCAAGCGCACACGCCTTCATTCTTCATTTCACAACCAACTCGACCGTCGCAGATCCATCTGTAAACGGCACCACCCAAGCCCCCGCATCCTTTTGCAAGTCATGCGATGGCGACAGCTCTCCCACGCCTTCGATCTGCGCCGTCTTCGTAACGACCAATCTGCCCGCAGGAGCGGCAGCTGCACCGGACACGCCGCCGGGGCTGGCTGCGACGCTGACCCGGACACTCCTCGTGGCCGGATCGTACTCGAACTCCTCGAACGCCCCCGCGTCGAGCGCGAGCAAGTACCCCAAAGGCGCCACATAAATGCGCCTCCGAACCGCGTCCGCCACGCGAACGCGCACCGTCGGGCTGTTGCTCAACACCTCTCCACCAAACGCCTGCCAACCAAACGCGTTGAAGTGTACGAGGAACACGCCCGTCCCCATAGCGAGCCCGACGAAGTTGGGGCCGTAATCGCCCGAGTAGCCATCCCATTTCAGCGTGTCCGCGAACGAGTGGAAAGACGCGGACGCGAAGCCGCCTTCGTCGATGTTAGACAAAGGACCGGAGATGCCGCCGAATCCAGCACGAAGGAGATGAGTGTCGTCTGGCGAAGCTTGGAAGGCGGAAAGGAGAGGGAGCGCGTTTAGGCCACTGCCATAATGATGGATCTGCCTCTCGATTCTCTGTAGCTTTCCTCCATAGATGTTGTCCCTGGATAGCATAAGAGGCACGAATGAACAAGCGCTGAGCAGAATAACGTACCAGTAACGACGAGCATTTCCGTTATAGCCCCAATGAGGGATGGTAGGCTGGTATGCAAGGATGGAGTTGACGGCATTTGTCGCTGTGTCGGTGTCATTGAAGTAAGCGCTCCACGCATATACGCCTTCTTGGCCTGTAGAGTCCCATGCCATCTCAGAGCCAAACCTGTCGAGTACAAAGTCAAGGTCGTACATCACGACTCATTTGATACTGTACTCACGGATAACGCTCCCCAGCCCAGTTTGCCTCTCTCGCTTTCATTCTGCTCTCCACCAAAGTGAAATTGGCTGTCAGACCCTCTCTCTTGAGATCGTCCAACAACAAGCGGAAGACGGTCTCTCCCATCAGGCCATCATCCGCATACCCTACCTGACCATCCGTCATAGTGGCTATCGTGTTCACGGCCTGATTGAGATACCACTGCCATGTATGCGTCGTCACTAAGCTCGGATAGTTGCGGGCGACTCGATAGAGGGCCCAGTAGGCATTTGTGACATGGACGTAGTCATATGCGCGATCCGTCGCGTACGAATCAGCTTGGCTCCAGGACCACCAGTTTCCCCAATCGATGGTGTCTGGATAGCTATAGCTTGGAACCAAGCTAGGCTCATAGAAGTAAACAGACTGAAGGCGTTGTGTGAGTCATAGTACGTGATACAGTCATGGACGTCGATACCTTCTTTACAGTGCCTATACGAAGACAATGAATAACGGTAAACTATCAATAGAAACAGACATACCATTTAAATTTTGGATTGATCCCCATAACGTCAGATTGACGAACGTCTCCATCTTTTCGACCTCCGCGGAATTGGGTTGAACAAACTGCTTCATCGCCGCAGCAAGCCAGGATCCAGCGCCAGCCTCATCGCTCAAACCAGGTATCCATGCCCTTGGATCATCTCTTACAAAGTCGTTGACTTCGCGATCGTAACTGATGACTGAAGGGGAACGGTGGAAGGGATCGGAAGAGTTATCGAACCACTGCGAGGAGGTGAGGAAAGCGCCTAGGTCGCTGACAGCTTGCGCGGCGGGTTTTGTCACATAGTAATGAACGGTCTGCACAGTGCCATCGGAGTAAGTGACCGTAAGACGGGATCTACCCCACGTCTGCCCAGAGATAGTGTACCCGACCCATCCGTTAGCTAGGGTGTTTGAACTATTTGCCCATGAGAGCGCGCCAGATGGTGTCGCAGAGATCGATGAGACTGTGGAGTGGTAGTTCAAGAAGAGTTTGGCCGGGAGGTCAGAAGGAATGATATAGCCTGGTATGCCCACCGCGACTGGCCGCTCAGCGGACTGTAAGGTGTCTTCAATCTCACGGATGGATGGAGCGAGAAGGAATTGCAGCCCGTATGTCCGCGTCTCTCCGGGCTGTAAGGTGACAGAGCTGGGGGCATTCCACGGAGTGACGCCAGCCCATTCGTTCTCCGCATACGCAAGCGTGTGGAACTGCCACTCGTACAGACCCTCAAATGTTTGAGATTGATAGCCAAGAGAGGTCGAATCATCCTCATCAAGGAATCTCCATCCTTCTAGAGGCGAATTCCTGACGGGAGTGACGACCAGGGGAGGAAGAGTGCCAAGAAGGGGAGTGACCTGAACATAACCGGCATCTTGACCGATATATGGGTCGAAAAGGCTGCATTTTTCATTGGTCTCTTCGGTGGTTCTATCTGTAAATATCTGTGATGATACCGTCAACGGTGCAAAAGCTTAGGGAGACATTGACAAACATTGTTGAACTCAAGAGGCGCGCCGAGTGCACCAATCTCCACGGGGCTGCTCTGCGAGTTCGCGACATCAAAAAGAAGCTGAAGAGAACCATTTGTCTGCACCCATCGCCGAGTGACATTGAGAAGCGAATTGGAAGGCAAGGTTGGGGCCAGATCTGCAGCAGCAAGAGTATCACCCGACACTGGAAGGATAGTCACGTTCTTGCGCGCCTGCGACGAGTCTCCGCTGAGCCATGCCGAGGTTCCAGCGATCCTGGCACGAAATGCGATGTCTCCCAGATGATAGTTGCCGTCGTCCTGACGTTGGTCCATTACGTCGGATGGGATAAAGTCAAAGTCATTTCCGATGGGCTTCAGCGAATACAGGGTTTGCGAGTCGCGGACCAGTTGAACAGAGAAAGCAGAAGAGTTGAAGGACAAGAATCCATTAGCCAAACCGAGAGTCGACGATTGTGCCAGCGCACTTGACACCGCGAGATTGAAAGCCACGAGAGCGGAGGCCCATGCCTTGAGAGACGGACTAAAAGCAAGGTCAGTCATGTGCAACGTAGAGTGGACATTTACTGCTCAAGTACCTTAGCAACACCATATCTAAGGCGGTTCACAGGCTATCGTCGAGGGCGCGGTTGAGCGGATGCTTCGAAAAGCAAGAAGTTGCGATGCATTTGTTCGTAGTTATATCCAGACTGGCTGTGAAATTCCACTCTAGCGTACCTCTGCGTACCTCGACACGTCTGAAGTCAGGAATTCGGACGAAGCTCGAGAGGAGAGCCATGTGCAATGGCGGCCCGCTGCGGTGAACTTGTATATAAAAAGCACTGACGGTGTTCATGTGATGAAATTTCTTCGATAGGGCGACGGAGGAGCATTTGAGAGTTCCAAAAAGTCATCGGTATTCGTCAGTTTGCAATGATGGAAGAGAGTTCTGCGAGTTTCGTAGGAGGATTTGAGTGATGCCCGTCGATGGAGGGCCGGTAAGCTGGGGTTAGGGTCGAGGGATGGCAGGCACCCGGCAAACAACCGACATCAATACATAACTTGCCTAGAACGATGACGGAGTCCACCCCCTCAGAAATCCAAATCAATGTGAAGGGTATGTTTCCTCTATGTTTTGCCATGACACACATCAGTAACACACACCGCATGATAGGCCCTAGCGAGCTCAAGCTCCAGATCACCATCAGCACCGACAAAACCGTCCGGGAGCTGAAGCAAGCAATTGCAGACCAGTCAGCGGTGGAGGCAGATCGTCAGCGACTTATATACTCTGGTCAGCATTCCTTTGCTCGGCCACCGTGCTCGGTCACTGATTGCTCTTACAGGCCGTGTACTCAAGGTCAGCAAACGAATTTCCCTGAGGGAAGCAGTCGCCTATCGCAGCACTTATCACTTCCCACCAGGATGATGATCAACTCTCTGTATACAAGATTCAATCCTCGCACACCATTCACATGGTCAAGGGTGTGGCGCGTAATGCCGGATCATCTTCAACAGGGCCGTCTGCGGCACCCCAACCGTTGCCCTCCATGCAAACTGGCCAGAACCCACACGACCCTCTCACTCAGCTCAATAGCCACCTAGGCTACGGCGCTATGGCTGGCCTCAATCCGTTTGCTGACATGGGCCTGAATCCAAACGATCCCAACATGGTGAGCATGTGTTATTTTCTGCCTGGGGATGCTGAGCTGATCAAGCGTGCGTGGCGGTGTACGGCAGTTGCAAACGATGATGAGTTCCCCCGAATTCATGCAGCAGATGTCGAGCGTCATGTCGAACCCAGCCGTCGTCGATCAAATCATCGCTTCAAACCCCCAGTTGGCATCTATGGGCCCTCAAGTCAGGGAGGTCCTGCAGAGCGATCGATTCCGGGAGATAATGTGGGCATTGCCTCCTGACGTCGGCTTTCCATCGTAAATTGATGCGTTTCCTGTGCATAGGTCGAACCCAGAGATGTTGCGTAGCATGCTTCAAATGACGTCTATGATGCGCGACGCTGGACTCGCTCCTCCAGATATGTTCGGTGGTGCTCCAGGCGGCGGGTTTCCCGCGCCCGGGAGCCCCAACGCTGCCGGCACACCCTCCGGTGCCGGCGCCGGGTCTGCTCCTGGGGCAGCTGCGAGTCCATTTGGGGTACCACCGAATCCGTTCGGAGGCGGTGACCCAGCTGCATTGCTTCAGATGTTGGGTGGCGCTGGAGCCCCTGGAGCCGCAGGGGCCGGCGGCTTCAATCCCTTCTTCGGTGGTGCTCCTGCGGCACCTGCCGACACACGCAGCCCAGAAGAGCGATTCCAAGTTCAGCTGCAGGTGTGTTCACCGATCGTTTGATTACGATCAGCCTCGCTGAACATGTCGCGCCTTGATGTAGCAACTCCAAGACATGGGCTTTTCAAATGCGAGTCAGAATGTGCGTGCACTCTTGGCCACTGGAGGGAACGTGCACTCCGCAATAGAGTATATTCTCGGCGGCGGAGGGTTGTAAATAGAAACCAATGCAATCAGTGGGTGGATCGCCGTGGATTTGATATCTTGTAGCACCGTATCGCGCTTACTCTGTATGTATGCTACGTCGTGTTTTTTAGCAGTATGTGTTCCCGTCCTGGTTTCGTGGGCTAATTGCTCACTTCGGGATCGATCGTTCCAGTGCTATGAAATCATAGATGCTCACGCCGCTTGTTTATTGATATCTATCAGATTTTGCCACGGTGAGTTTACAGCATCTAGACACGAGCTGAGGGGCACGCTGCCAGTGAAGTAATTCCAAGATCAAATTCAGAGGTGAGTACTAGATAGTGTTTCCGCACGAATCAGCTAGATCGCGAATAAGGACCCGTCTGGGATCTATATCATGCTGAGCCTTCCTTCAGCTTCCGCGCTTCAGTCCGTTCATCCCTCATCTCCGACTCCCCACGATGAATCATTCATATCGCCACGAATCTCCAGATGCCATGCTGGTGATCGTCAAAATCCCCGGCTATGGACGTCATTTGGAGAGACGGGTCGAAAACATGGAAAGACATGCATCGCTCTCACGTACTGAAGTTTCGATGTTTGCCGATTCCCAGCGGGAAGGGGCTCCGTCCCCCGAGTCAGTGATCGAGCGTGACCCGCCGATATCCCAAAGAGAGAACCGATCGCGAAAAAGGAAGCGCTCGAATGTAGGGTTTTCTCTCGTTTAAGACTACATCGACTGTGATGGTTTGCAGGACGACAGCGATGACGACGGCGCGAGAACCCCATCGTTCGAACCAACTGAACCTAGATCATCTCGCGAATCCGAACTGCCGGACGATGACCAGGTCCAAGCAGAGTCAGAGTCAGAATCTGAGCACTCAGAAGAACCGTCCGCATCATTGGACGCTGAACACAGGGATCCAAATAAGTAAGGGATTTATTCGCAAACTGATCTTATATTGACAAAGAGCAGGCATCGCAAGATGCTGTCACTAAAATCTCACCAGCTGCTCGTGGCCATGGAGAGACGAAGAGTCTCTGTGAGACCGCGGCGTGCTGCGATTGATCATTTGTACAGACTTTATGAACATCATGGGGATCGTGAAGACCAGGAAGAAGAGGCTCAGGTGAGTGGAGGAGCAACATTGAATGGAGCTCGGTTCAGATGTGGGCATTACACATCCTTTCGCGACGCTCAGTTTCACGCAGAGGCTCCGAAACTTGCAAATGAAGAGAGTCTCCCGAATGCGCGCACCACATATGTAAGGCTTTCCAAATTTACAGCATCTAACAGTCGTTCATGCTCACACCCCAATCAATCCTAAGACCGCTGGTCAATTTGGCTTCATGTGGGATGTCGAAAGTCCTTCTGTCGGCTCTTCTATCGTTCAGGTCTTTAAATCATGACCTTCAAACTAGGCGAAGAAGTCCTGCTATCCAATCGCGGCTACCACCCGGCCTACCTAGAGAACACTGAAGATGTCGTTTCGGATGGAGTGGACCATTCGTGATCACAGACTTTCTTCCACAGTACGGCGCGTACATGGTCAACTTGCCTGACTCCGATACCAGGCCACAGTATTTCGACTCCACCTACATCATGGCCCTGCATTCAGCAGGGGCTGAGGCCAGCAGAGACCTTGGTGACTTTGACAGCGTTGGAGATGTGATTCTATATAGGAAACGATATGGACGTGGATATCGGTACAGGATGTGTTCCAAGAAAGGGGAGAAGTACTGGAAGCCTCGGAAGGCTCGTAGGCACTGCAGTGTTGCGGGAGTGGGACAGAATGCATGCGGAGTAGTGATGGTGAAGGTTGAGCGATCAGTACGCTCGAGACTTCCTAGGATCAATGCTTCGTGGAGAGTTCTTTGTGTGTCGACCCGCGTCTTGGATCACAGAGTCAGTTGGAATCGCGCCGTACATTCGCATATCCATACACAATTGAAAGAAGTTACAATCATCACTCAGGAATTTCTGTAGCTGTCACCACAGCTGCTGTGCATTCCAGCTCAGGCACACTCGCAAACCCCGCGAACTTCGCGGTCGGCTGATTTGGCCAGGGCTCTAATGCTCCATTTGGATCACAGCGCGCCCGACAGACGTCCCGGTTTCCATCTCGCGGAAGACGCTGTGCCGCGGGCGCGGAGAGATGAGCGGCCAAGACGAGCAGACAGGTGCGTGTGTACGTACGTGTTGATGTCCTCGAGCTTGCAGGGGATCTGGTGCGACTTGACCTTGCCGCGCGCAACGAGGTCGAGGGCTTCGTGCGCGTCCTGGCGGTTCCTAAATAGGAACGCGCGGATACTAACCTGAGCGCACGAGACAAGATACCCCGAAGTAGGGGGGAACGTACCCTAAGATGGAGCCGACGATGTGTAAGCCCTGCACAGGTGATTACACGGTCAATTTTGGCATGGTGGGGCCTGCGGAGCGACGCACCTTGACGACGAGCAGGTCGAGCGAGACGTTGAATGTGAACGCGATGGGCGCGCCGAGGGCCATGAGCGTGCCCAGCGGGCGGAGGTAGGCGAGCGCGTCGTAGTATGATGCGGTCTGCAGGGGCGCAGTTTTGGAAGTCACGACGAGACAAAAGTAAGCCAAAGCGCACCGAGGGAGACGTGACGAGGGCGGCATGTGCGCCGAGGCCATCACAGATGGAGATGACGGCATCTGGGACGCTGCTGGTCCTTTGTAGTCGATCCACTTGTCAGCGCCGAGGGCGAGGCAAGAGACTTTCTCTGCGCCCGAGTCTGGTTGTGGTAATGTATTTGAGAGGGAGAAGTCAGTGCCGGAGCTTGCGAGTGGTGAAAGAGCGCACCGATGGCCACCACGCGCAGACCGATGGCGAGAGCATATTGGATTGCTGAGACGAAAGGCGATATGCGGGCGGAGAGATGTCAGCGACCAGCGCTCCAATAGTCAGCAGTCGCTGTGGTCGCACCGAGATGACCGAGGCCGCCACCTGCGCCTGGAACGACGACCCAGTCGCCTACGGCGAGGTTGGCGCGCTTGAGGGCGCTGTAGACGGTGAGACCCTAGCGGCGAGCATAAGACAAGGGAGGAGCGGAAGAGAGGGGGATTTGGCATACCGCGCAGAGGATGGGAGCGGCATCTTGGCTGGAAACGCCGTCCGGGATGGGGATCAGGTGGTCGATCCAAGCGACCTAGAATATGAGGAGTGTTACGAGCGTAAGTGAATATAGAAGGGGACATGCTTACCATGTACTCGCAGAAGGTTCCGTCGACGGTTAGACCGGAAAGCTTTCTGAATGGGCAAACTAGGCGACGTGGTAAGTGAAGGATGGAAGCGGGTGCAAGAGGGGAAGCTCACGAGGGTCAGATCCCCTCCTGCAGACCTCGCAGCGACCACAGGCGTCGATGAGCCATTTGACGCCGACGCGGGCGCCGATCTTAATGTAGCCGTCGCCTACCTCTGCGCCAGGGCCGAAGGCGACGACGATGCCGACGCCCTCGTGGCCGCCGACGAGGGGCGGGGGTGCTGCTGGCCAATGACCTGCGGCAATGTGGAGGTCGGAATGGCAGACGCCTGAATGGGTGATGCGGACGAGGGCTTGGGAGGGTAGGAGGGTAGCGGGGTCGGGCACGGGGTAGTCTGTGAGCACGGAGAGGATGGGAGGGTCGGAGAAGGTGGTGATCGCTGCCACCTTCTGAGTTGTGGGGATTGCGAGGTCAGCCATAGTGGTGATGTGTTGGAGAGAAAGACAGGTTCAGGGGGTTAGCGAAAGACATGGCGCCAGGAACGTCGAGAGATCACGTTCGGCGCTGCGAATAGACGGAAAAGGCGAAGGCGGAAGGGGAAGGGTCGTGGACGGATGTTGCGTATGACGTCTATGGCTGCTGCTTGTCGTTCCTGCGGCCCTGCGGTGGGTGACCATCAAGCTGTCTGGCAGCCGTGGTGCTCTAATGCACTCAAAACGCCTGGAATATGTTAGAGCGCATGAAATTTGTCGGGTATATGCATAGTTGAATGCCTCTCACCTCTTTATGCAAGGTACTAGACTACCATGCACACTAGCTCCTGCCACCCGTCCACTTTACCATTGAGCGTGACGCGATGCGATGTGACCTGATGTACCTTGATGTGACGTCCTTGACGTTCTCCTCCGTGCACCGTCATGGTCTCCAGGCTTTCTCTACATCTCAGCAGCTCTCAGCCATTCTACTCCCGAATGCTCACTGTGCACGTCGACCCCTCTTCAATACCGGGTCGGATTGAAGCTCGCTTTGCGATGTGTTGATTCTACGATCTGTCGTTGAATATGGGCATCCGGCGACAGTCACCGTGCTCTTTGGGCAGACATTTGGCCATCGGCGACGAAAAAAAAAGTTGCATGGAAACTTGTTTTTCAACCTTTCGGCTTTCCTCTGCTTTATAGGGCTGAGGTTTTACATTTTGAAACCGTATCGTCGCGTTGATCGCATAAGGTTAGAGGTGGATCGGTGCCAGGATTCAGTATCGATGTTGGTGTCGGGCCGTTGGCGAGCGTTCCGTACACGTTATCGACATCGACGTCGATCCTGTCTCCGTCGCCGTCTTCGTCGCTGTTCCCCTTTCTGCTTTTCTGTTACTCTCCGTCCTTGGGATCTTAGAGGCTTGACCCGGTACGGATGCTGTGACGCGTCGGACGTGGATGCTAGTCGCACAGGAACACCGACGAACGAATTGCGAGTGAAACTGCGTGCGCGCCTTGCAAGCTCTGGTATGTGCTTCATCCTCTTTGTCTCGTCTCCCAGGGCGCGTCTCAAAACCTGTCGCTGTATGCGCGTTCTTTCCATCCGTCAACTTGCTCCTCGCGAGCGACCGAGCTTCACCTGTCTCGCAGCGCACATCCTCCTCGTCCTCGCTCAAATGACCCACAATACTCATGAATTTCCGTAACTACTGTTCTGGTCGTCGTACATCCACGCTTTGAGATGACACACAGAGATTCATACACTCCACGAACAAGAAAACACACCACGACCGCTACTTATGGATCTTCCTAGCTGTTTCCGCCGCCTTACATTGCAGGTTTGAGATCATGCATGCATACTCGTGCACCCAGGAAACTTCTCGCGCAATCGACCCGGCCAACACTCTAATGCTCCATCTGGATGACAGCGCGCCCGACGGAGGTCCCAGCCTCCATCTCGCGGAATACCCTGTGCGGTGCGGTGCGGGGACGAAGATGAGCGCGAGAGAGGTGCGTGTGTGTGCGCGTGCGTACGTACGCGTTGATGTCCTCCAGCTTGCGCGGAGTTTGGTGCGACTTGACTCTGCCGCGCGCGACGAGGTCGAGGGCCTCATGCGCGTCTTGGCGATTCCTTCAGCAGAACAGGGTCGCGCGTGTTGCGGCATGAGCTCATGCGAAACAAAAGAAGAGGAAATGCATCCCCAGAGTAGGGGAGGACGTACCCCAACACGGACCCGACGACGTGTAATCCCTGCACGACTGCATGGTCAGATAGGCTTGAAAGAGCCCGTGGGGCGACGAACCTTGGCGACAAGAAGGTCGAGCGGGACGTTCAGCGTGAACGCGGTGGGCATGCCGATGGCGACGAGCGTACCCAGCGGGCGGAGGTAGGCGAGCGCGTCGTTGTACGCTGCGGCCTGCAGGGGGGCAGTCTCGATCACGCTCATGAAGAGACAAAGAGGGGGACGGGGCGTACTGAAGGCGAAGTGACGAGGGCGGCGTGTGCGCCGAGGCCATCGCAGGCGGTGACGACGGCGTCTGGGACGCTGCTGGTCTCCTTGAAGTCGACCCACCTGTCGGCGCCGAGGGCGAGGCACAGAGACTTCTTCTCTGCGCCCGAATCTGGTAGTGGGTCCATGTGGGGGATCTGAATGATGAAGCGTGCGCGTGTCTTTTGAGCTGTTACACGCACCGATGGCCACTACGCGTAGACCTATGGCGAGGGCGTATTGGATCGCTGGGACGTAAGAGCTGTCAGGCGGCAGCACTCCGGAGTCAGCAGACGCAAGGGACGCACCGAGATGGCCGAGGCCGCCGCCTGCGCCCGGAACGACGACCCAGTCGCCTACGGTGATGTTGGCGCGTTTGAGGCCGCTGTAGACGGTGAGACCCTAGCGATGAGCGTGAGACAAATGTGGTACAGGCAAGGGACGTGCAGAGAAGTTAAAGGTGGGGCGTACCGCGCAGAGAACGGGGGCGGCGTCTTGGCTAGAGAGGCCGTCCGGGATGGGGATCAGGTGGTCTGTCCAAGCAACCTGGGAATATGGTGAGTGATGCGATGGTTCTCCTGAGGGCAATGCTTACCATGTACTCGCAGAAGGTGCCGTTTACTGTGTGACCGGAGAGCTTCCTGAAAGGGCAGACTGGGCGGCATGGTGAGTGGGGGAAGAAGAATCGAAAGGGGGAGAAGGGAGAGAAGCGCACGAGGGTCAGAGCCCTTTCTGCAGGCCTCGCAGTGGCCGCAGGCATCGATGAGCCATTTGACGCCGACGCGGGTGCCGACCTTGATGGAGCCGTTGTTCGGTTCTGCGCCAGGGCCGAAGGCGACGACGATGCCGACGCCCTCGTGGCCGCCGATGAGAGGCGGGGGCGCTGCGGGCTAGTGACCTGCGACGATGTGGAGATCGGAATGGCAGACGCCCGAGTGTGTGATGCGGACGAGAGCTTGAGATGGGAGGAGGGAGGCGGGATCGGGCACGGGGTGGTCTGTGAGGACGGAGAGGACGGGAGGGTCGGAAACGGTGGTGATGGCTGCGGCCTTCTGGATTGTGGGGATTGTGGGGATTGTGGGGATTGTGGGGATGGGCATGATGTGTTGGAGAGACGCACGAGCTGAGGCTGGACGTGGCTGGAGATGGCGCCTGGACAGTCTGGTGACCCCGTCGGGCGGTTCGAATAGACGCAGCAGGGCGGGGACGGAAAAGGAAGGTGCGTGGATGGGATGTCGTGTATGACGTCAGTGGGTGCTGCTCGTCGCGTCGGGGTGAGCAGCGAGGACGCTGGGAGCACGGCGAGGCTCTGCTAATACGTAGCGATCTGAGCCGTGATGTCAGATGACGTCGACCCCACTCGATCGCATACTTAACCCTTCCGCCTCTGTTCGCTGTCCTCCATTCCACCTCGACCATGTCTCTCCCTCTCGCAACCGCCTCCACCGCAGAACACCCCCCCGCCGGCGCAGTCACGTCCCCCGTCGACAAGAAAGCCAAAGATGCTGACGTAGACCGCAAAGTTCGCCCTCTCGTTTGCCTTCGTTTGACTCCTGTCCTCATCTGAATTTCCTAGCTCCGATTCTATGGCGTCATCGAGGCCTTCCGCCAAGGCAGATACCCCTCTAACAAGCAGATCGACAGGACCCTCAAACATCTCCTCGATTCGTCTCCCGTGGACCATTCGAAACTTTCTCCAGAGGGCCGCAAGCTCATCCAAGACTCGCGTGACGTCATTGAGACCGCCCGTCTCATGGTTGAGACAAAGAATGCAGACGAGCTCTTCCAAACATTTCTCTGGCATACCCGCAACGTCGACTTTGACAAGGCGAAGAAGGACCCCAGCGAGGTCCTCCCCGTCGACAAGGAAAAGTCGAGTCAGGATAGCCAGCAAGGTGCCGCTTCCCCTTGACTCTGCTTGCCGCTCGCTCGCTCACCTGATCTTTATAGCCGTGCAGCATCTGCGTACCCTCTTCTCCCTCATCGCCACGAATTCGGAAGTGCGCAAGCTTCTTTCCGATTTTTCTCTCATCGGTCGCGACCTCCTCGCCCGCTCCGCCGCTCACGCCGCAGAGTCAGTCCGTCCACACCCTGATGACCTCGCAGGCGTCGACCGCCCCGCACCCAACGACCAGTTCCAGACCGCCGGCGGGCGCCAGGTGGGTCCCGACGAGACTCCCGTCTTGGAAGCGAATGTTCCAGGCACGGATACCACCGTCCGTCACCATCCCAAACAGGGAACGGAGGTCGAGCAGGATGGAGAGGTCAGGGACCCCAGCGACGTGGCAGACGACGCGCGAGCCCAGGCTTCTCAGGCCAAGGAGAGTGCCAAAGGAACCGCGACAGACACGGCAGGAGACATTGGAGAGTAAGTCTCAGCATGCTTCCCTTGATGCTGTGTCTGACACTTCGAATAGACAAGTCCAAGATGACAGTGTTGACCCTGAAGTCAAGAAGCAAGGCTTCAAGGCCCGCTTGCAGGGCATGAAGGTTAGTTCAACTAATTTAGTCCTCACGTCGAATTAAACAACAAATTTGTTCGCAGGACGGGCTCTCAGATCGTATACCCCAAGAACACAAAGACAACGCTAACGCTAAGTACGAACGAGGTCGCAAGTTCCTCACGGAAGAATACTTCCCCGAGGAACGTCGAGATCAGTTTATCTACCGTGGCAAGAAGGTAATTATGGTGTGGTCACTTCGCGAGATTCGCCTGAACCGACCATTCATCATTCAGGTCATTATCGAGTGCCAGAAACATAACGATTATCAAGAGAGTATTCAGTGGTTACTGGCTTACGTCGAAGAATATGCAGGCCATGGAAAGAGCATAGCCCACAGTGGCAAGGAATCTCACGGGCAGTTCACTCAGGTGCGCAGCATATATCACCTGTCCAGCTCCTGAGCTCATGCTGGCGAAGGATCCCGCGTTGCGTCAAGCGACCACCGAGATCCGAACGCTCCTTGAGCGTTTTGCTAACGGTCAAAGTCTCGACATCATCATCAACGCCATTGACAGTCTCATTCAAGATGCACGGCACGATGAGGACTTCCGCAATTGGTTCTCTTCTGTCGACGCATATTCACGCAAGGTCTTACTCGAGCCAGGCTACGTCCTCGAGGACTCGTGCAATACGGAGGGTCGTGAGCTGCGCGAGTCGGGACGCCGCTTCTACGATGACAAGTACAAAGCGCACTTTGATGGACTGTTCGAGAGCATCGGTAAATGGTTCCGTGCGATGGGCGAAGATCCGTTGAACAAGCGCTTTGGAGATGACTGGGCACGCCTCACCCGCGATCTGCTGTTCGACAGCGAAGGCAGCTTGAAGTTCAAGCCAGACCTATGGATGGACGTTCGCAAAGTAATATTGCCCGCCATCGTTGACCAGGTAAGCTGATTTTTCTGAGAGTACGTCTATATGCTGAGATTCCGCCCACACAGGTTGGCTATGTCCCCATTCCGCGTATCGAATATACGGACGATATGCTCGACCTCGTGGTCGAGAACCTCACGCTCCAAGGCCGAAATCTTTTCCCCAACGTTGTGTCTGTCGAGGCGCACAACTACATGAAATTTTCGCCGTACAATGCGATCACGGACCAACACCACCACGAGTTTACGCTCACGTTGGGGCATATCCAAGCGGACATGCGCGACGTCGCGTTCTACTTCAGAAAGAAGTCTGGGTTTCCCAAGATCTCGGATTCTGGCCTGGCAGACGTGCTGTTGGGAGGGCAGGGCTTGACGGTGAGCGATGTATTGCAGTAGCGTCGGGCGGTAGATCTAATTATATGGGGTTTTCGTTAGGCCACGATACACCTGGTCTCGGCCGACAAGGATCGCACGTCAGTCTTCAAAGTAAAGAACGTCCACGTCAAGGTCGACTCGCTCAAGTTCTCGATCCGTGACTCGAAGCATGACACGCTTTACAAAACGCTGCGTCCGCTCGCGACGGGCCTCATCAAGAGACAGATCCAAAAGGCCGTCGCGGACGCGATCACCACCGGCATGGAATATGTCGATGGCCAGCTCGTCGGCGTGCGCGACCGCATGCGCGAGGCGCACGAGAGCGAGGACGGTAGCCGGACGAAGGCGCTGCAGGAGACGTTTCAGCAGAAGAAGGACGAGGCGAGCAGCCTTAAGGCTAGCGGGAAGGAGAGTCATAGCCAGTTCAAGGTCGTTGCCAAGCGCGACTCAGCAATTATGAAGGACGCCGGTCATCCGTCTGGCTGGGCGAACCGCGTGCAGGAGAAGACGGACAGCGCCAAGGAGGGTGAGGAGTGGCGGTCCAAGGCGTGAGTGTTCTAGTTTTTTCAATGTTGGTGTTCAAGTGCTGAGCGGCCTGTCTGGCTTCCTAGGTTTGATATCGTTTGAAGCCTGGCCGATATTTTGACGAATGTTTCACGAACTATCATGGTCTTTCGATGAGCTGTTGTACTATATGTTAAGTCACGTCCATGGACACGCTAATCTGTGTGTTGCGATCTCGTTTTGTAGCTAGTACCCATCTCTGTCTACGATACGCTTACCCGTGATGCAAATATCCAATGCCACAATGTGAATAGCTTCAGGACGTTGGCTTTTGAGGGAGACTGCGTGAACCTGAGAAATAGAGATAGAATCACAACTGCTAACATATACAAACAGGGCCTAAGAGACGCGACGGGCGGAAACAGAATTCTAACACAAGAAAACGATCTATGCTCTCTTTTTCTTGTACGGTCGCTTGGCGGCTGTGGTGGCCATTGAGCTCGCAGGCGTCGACGACCGCGATACCTTTTCCGATTTCTGGACCTCATCGATGCTGCGCTTCTGCGGCCAAGACAGTGAATACGCGCAGACTTCGCAACACGGGGTCCACAACGCACCTTGCCGCGCGAGGCGCTGCCCTTCTTCATCTCCTCCTGCTTGACCTCTGCCTCCTTCTCGATCATGCCGAGGAGCGTGTTGCACCGGCGCTGCAGCTCCTGCGGCGAGCGGCTCTTGAAGAACCAGTCGAAGCGAAGACGGGAACTCGGTGATGTCGCGCTTGATGCGCTCGTAGACGTCGTCGGCGCGCATGCCGTAGTGGTTCAGCCGGCAGAGGAGGTAGCGATCCTCCTCCTCGCTGTACACCTTGCCCTTCGTCGTCGGGTAGTTGAGCTCGAGCTCCTGCATCGGGTAGTTGACCGACTCGATCTTCTTGTAGAGGAGGAGCTCGAGGTTCGAGCGCTTCGTGCGCTTCACTTCGCCCTCGCTGATGCGCGCGGCGATGCGCGGGTATTCTGCGGGCGGATGGAGCGTCACCGCGGGTTTTGGGTCGGCGGGGTGTGTGAGGTGCAGATTAGGAGATGGGCTTACCGGACAGCTCCTTCCACTTCTTCTTGAAGACGGGGTAGTATATGGCGACGTCGTCGGCTGTCTTATCTTGAATTTCGGACGCCAGCAGCTCAAAGTCGTTCGTCCTGCAAGGCACGGTCGAATGAGCGATACACGGAAAGTCGCTTTAGTGCTTACCATCCATAGGTTTCCAGCGCGCGAACGAATTGCTGGAAGTCGCGCCGGCTCCAGTCTTCGAAGCCCTCCTGGATCAACTGCCACTTTTCCGCCTGCTCATCTTCCGTCAGAGGTTCGGCTGCGCAGTGTGTTTAGTAAGAGCTGCTTAGAATTGTAGATGAGGGACAATCACCGTTGTCTATGAACTCCTGCGCGGCCTGCCGCTCTGCCTCCAACGACTCAGGAGTATCATCTGGCCCGGCCTCCCGCACTGTGGCAGGGATATCGTTCAATCTCTGCCGAAGAAATTGTGAGAGAGGGAAAGGACAGCGAAGGAGCACACTGTGATACCTTATGAGCGGCTAGCTCTTGCTCTTGGAGTTCCGCAAGTCGAGGGGGGAAGAACTGAAAATCCTGTCTGCAGAGACGACAACGTCGTCAGTCAGAAGAAATTGCTCGCAGAAAAGCCAGACGTACATTTGAATCTGCTTCGGCGCCCTCGGGACTTTTGGGCCTTTCTCGGTTTTGGACGGTCCAGCGCGCATGGTCTCCTTGAAGTAGCTGTCCACGGAGTAGTTGAGCTTGCGCTCCCTCTTCGACAGCGATAGCATGTTCAAGTTCAAGGACTTTCGTTGTCCTGTTCGGAAATCCTCCCCGTCCCACTGCTGGACTGTGTTCTCAGATTTGAAGTTGCTGAGATCCTCGAGATTGAGACCCTCGTACTTGCTGTTGAGCTCAGCTGTACGCTCTTCACCCCGGTGAATAATCTCGTCAATATCTCCGTCGATAGTGAAACTGATTGTTTGTGTAAATCTTGTGTCGTCAGACTGAATCCAAAGAATCAAACGTACGAGTTGTTGGAATTCACTATCTTCTCGGCACCATGCGTGATCATTTCTAAGAGCTCCTCCTTATTCGCAGCTGTCAACTAGTCAGTCCTGTCGTCAACTGGTGATGAAATTTTGCGTACCTTTGCTCTGTTGCTGACGCCCCTGCTGAATGACCAGCTGATCTAGGCGCAATTTCTGCGCAGCCCTCTCAAGCATACGTTCCTCGACGGTTTCTTCGGTGACAAACCGGAAAACGTAGACTTGTTTTGTTTGGCCGATACGATGGGCACGATCCATTGCTTGAAGGTCAGCTTGCGGATTCCTAGAGAGGCACACTCAGAGAGCTGTTGGGCAAAGTGTTCTTGAAAGGCGTACCAGTCACTGTCGTACAGCACAACGATATCGGCGGTCGTCAAGTTGATCCCCAATCCTCCAGCACGAGTCGTGAGTAGGAAAATGAATTTTTCGCTGCCAAGTTTGTTGTAATCGTCGATCGCAGCAATACGATCTTCGTGGGCAGTGCTTCCATCGATACGACAATATTCTGGTCAAATCAGCAATAGGCACCTTGAATAAAAATGAGAATACGCACTAAATCCCCGGAAAAGACAATAGTCCTCAAGAATGTCCAGCACCCGACTCATCTGACTGAAGATGAGAACGCGAGAGCCTTTCTCGTGCATGGACTGTAGCAGCTTGTCCAAGATGATCATTTTCCCGCTGTTGGTGATCAAATGCTCGTCAGTTGTGTATGGAGGACCAGGTTCCTACAAAAATCCATTCAGATGGATGCTGAGCCCCGAGCGATCAAAAATGTGAAACCTACCGCGCCATCGAAAAGGTACGGGTGGCATGTGACCTTTCGCAACTGCATGACCATGTTCATCAACCTCGTCTTCCCCTCCTTCTTACCCGTCAGCCCGTTCACGGCGTCAATGTCCTTTTCCAGGACGGAGCGATACCACTTCCGTTGCATCTCTGTCAGGCCAATGTAGATGTTGATCTCCTTCTCTGAAAAAGTGGACATTAACAAGTGATCATGCCGACCGAAATGAAGGAAATCCTAATCCACATACTAGGCAAGAGGTTCTTCTCGACGTCACTCTTCACCCTCCGCAACAAGAACGGCCGTAGGATTTTATGCAGCGCCTCGACAACTTTCTTGCTCTTCTCCTCGTCGTCCGCGACATTCGAATCGTCCTTGTGGAGGAAACTCTCCAAGTCGCTATAATCTGAGAAGATCTCGGGACAAATGAAGTTCAACAGTGCGAACAGCTCCTTGAGGTTGTTCTGTAACGGTGTGCCTGTGATCAACAACCTTCCCCGAGACAAAAACGCGCGAACGATCTGCGAAAGAAGCGAGTCAACGTTCTTGATTCGATGCGCCTCGTCGATGACGATGTATTCGAAGCTAAATTTCTTGAGAGCGCTCTTCTCGATGAGGCATATTTCGTAGGACGTGACGCAGACTTGGAAGTCTTGGGGGATCAGACGGTTGGCAATGATTTCTGCGCGCTCCTCCTTGCTGCCGGATAGGACGACGACGCTGAAGTCCGGGGCCCATTGCTGAAATTCACGGGCCCAATTTTGGAGAGTAGATTTTGGAACAACAATAAGGTGTGGCCCGGGCGTATCCGTCTGATGCTTCAAGTATGCAAGAAACGAAATTGTCTGGAGAGTTTTTCCGAGACCCTATAAAATATTTTTTGATTAATCAAATCGAGTACTTGACAAGACGGGAAACGCTGTACCATTTCGTCAGCAAGGATGCCGTTCAGACCGTTGTGATGCAGAGAGACCATCCAGTTGAGGCCTTGCAGCTGATAGGACCTCATCATCCCGCTGATGACTTTTCTGCGACATCAGCAGCACGAAACCAATCAGCGAAATGAGTTACTCACAACTGGGTGACTCCTCAAAGACATATGGCTGATCTTTGCCGTCCGCAGCCATTTCTCCATCCTTCAGCATTTCCTCGTCTTCTTCCTTCTCTGACTTTCGATGGCGCGCGTTCTTGTCTCTGAACAAAGTGTTAGCATCAACCCTTACGCCGGAATTCGCGTTGGGGGACTTACACAGCCTTCTTCCTCCCCCTGCCTTTTGGCTTAGGCTGCGCATCCATCAGCGCAGCATACTCAGGGTCACGGGCTCTCTGCTCACAATGCATAAGGACGTTAGTAGCCGCGTAGTAGAAACGAAAGTACGCGCCTTCATATCGACGAAATGGCGGAACAAGTCTGTTTGACCCAGGAGATACGAGTAACGCTTGATCGCGTCCGCCATCTACGTAATGGTCAACCTCGGACACCTGATGCGACGAGGAGGTGCATACCTTTACTTTATCCATCTCGTGTCGCTTCTCTTGAAGCTTCCCCTCTGCGGCCTTTCGTTTCTGCTTCTTCTGTTGGCGGTCGGCAATGTCCTTGGATTTATTTGCTTGCGATGATGATGGACCGTCGTCCTGGTATAATTAATTCAGGGTGGCGCAATGAACAACGGTCCGAGGGATACTACTAGAACACTCACCTCAGCTTCGCTGATCAGCTCATCTTCCTCCTGCACATCTTCGGCATACTCGCTTTCGACACCTTCTCCAGGTGTGTCCTATCATTAGTTTCCACGCCCTGAACAACTTCAGCCGAAGAAGAAACGCGCATGTATTACGCACCTGACGCGAAACAATATTGCTCGGGACAACATCACTCAGGATGTCATCATCACGCTGGGCGCTCAGAGTCTGTGGGATTGGACGTGTGAGCATCCTGGACAAGTTGAAAGAGCCCGAGCACGTACGGCCATGGTTTGGAATGAGGAGGGGTTTTAGGGAAGAGAGAGAGGAAGAACAGCAGTGACCATTGTCCGCGCGCCGGGTCACAGCACGCGCCACGGCAGGAGGCTTGGGCCACGCCACCGCTTCAGTTCTTGTCCTCAAACGCTCATCAGGTCTTCCTACAGCGTCTCTTGCTCATACACCTGGAGCCTCGCTCCTGATCTTGACCTGAGTACCGTCTCTAACGAATTCAATCTCATCCGTATAATCCTTTCAGCCTCTCAAGACAATGCGTATGAAGGGCAATATGCGAATGAATGGACACATCTTTATTCGAGCCATGATTCCTGTTCATAGAATTTGCTTCTACCAGCTCTGCATGCGATTACATGCATTCTTGCCGTGCTGCATCACCACGGACGAGCATCCACTCTAAGTAGCGCTAAACCAGAACACACACAGGCGGTTGAGGTGAATGCTGGCCAACCAAGTATCACCTAAAACGCATAGGCGGAAGAGATTCCACACGACTTGTGTCCGAAGTGACACATGACACAGCGCGACTTGATCGACGAGCGGCCTCGTGTGTAATATCCGCGCAAGAGACCACAGGTATATTTGGGTACGCAGGCTTCGTTTGAGGAAACGTTATACGCGTTGGTAAGGGTTACAGAATCATGATCTGGATTCAACCCAGTGCACTGATGAGTATAGCCTAGGCCCTAGTAGTACTATACTCCGGTCCCAGCATAGTAGGTCAATGCGCGCGCTGGCGACAGCTTTCCTCCAAATCTTTGATTCACACAGCCTCATGGCAGCTTGATGTGTTGGAGTGCATCACGATACTTCCATCCTAAATGCGCCTGCATCATTTTCATACAACAGCTGTGGGTCTGCGCAGGCTGATATCCTGATGTGATACGTTTTAGTCCCACGAATAGCCGTACATCGTTCAGACTTCAGCGCTTTGGCCTCAGTCATCAAGTGATGAGGACAGATGTGATCTGCCTTATAATACCTTGAGTCTTTCAAGGGCTCTGGCTATTGTCTTACCATGCCTTCGAAACCTCCCACCCATCTCCAACCTCCCTTGGATCCTGGTATACTGTCCAAACGCCGATCTAGATCCTTTTGCAGCCTTGTCTGATCTGGTCCTCACTGATCTTTGGCGCCTTCATAGTCTTCAGCGTGATCGTACCTCTTCTGGACAAGGCGATATTGCAGCTTCGCGATCCGCATTTCAAGCTATTGGCAAGCATCTCAACGTCAGATGACCGGGTCATCAGGCCTCTTGTAGATCAAGACCAGACTTTCGACATAGCGGTCACTGTGTGGTTGAGGGCCGAAGAGGAGGAGGAGAAAGTCTGGAAAGAAAGTTTGACACTGGAAAATTTCAACTCTGACTCTGACGCCTCTGTCGTTGAGAGACAGGGGCGTTTAAAGGAAGAAACAATCGAGGTTCCCCTCTACTCCGACATCGCATTTCGTGGACTTCGCCTCTCAGACAGGCATATAACGGCGGACGTCAAGTTCCGACTCCCTACGAGGAAATTGTGCGTACACGTGGTCATTTTTTCGCTGTCGATCCATGGCCTGATGCATGAGATAGCCTCGATCAAAACCTGACAGCGACGGACCTCCGCGGTTCGTTTGTCCTCATACCTTCCTCTCCTTCTCCTCTCGACTATCTCGTCAACTTCTCAACCTCATATCCAAAGTCTATCGCACAGCCACCAGTGCGCTCATGGCCGTAAGAATATCTATCCCCATCATATCATTGGCTCTTGAGATTCATTGTGCAATGCAGATTCCCTCTGGGTTCTGGCACCGGCTTGGCTCGCGCACTTGCAGACGAAGCGATAGATTCTTTCGGCTGCTCGACATCCTTGCTTGAATTTCACGAGATCTATCCGCGTTGTGCTATGTCCGGATCATCTGCACTACTCGAAGCAGAAATGCGAGAAGTCAAGGAAAACGAAGACGATGATGATGATGAGAAGGAACCTGAGCGACTTTTGAAGACTCACAATGATGACAAACTCCTTACCAGCCCTGCACGGAAAATCAAAATATCTGACAGCGACCCAGAGCACCCATTATATGCGTATACAGTGCCTCATCCTCACATCGTGACCCGCTCCCAACTTCGCATAGTGGAAGAGACAAGGCACTTTGATCTCAAAGCATATAACAAGGCTCATAAGGGATTAATAGAAAATTATGTGCGTTCATCAATTGCTTCACTCACAGCGGCGTTCTCAAACGACGATGTCGCATAGTGCCGGGGTGCGGGCTCCTCAAGTCCTAGTCGAGAGCTTTGCATAAGATTTTACATGTTCAATGGTCACTTGGACACGCGAATGAAGCTTGAAAAGCCTCGGGACGACGACGATGAGAGTGCGAAAACGCCCCGAATTGAATGGGTTTACTCGCCATTTATGAGCGCTCGTCGTGGATCTGCGGGTCCTCTAGTAAGTTGCTAATAACCGGGCTGATCCCTACATTCCGCTCTGAACAGACATGCGATAGGATATAATCCCTGTGCCCATCAGCAGGGAGAACTGCACATTTGCGGGCAATGATACGGCCCAGGCTGTAATTCTCCCAAAGCAGTGTACGTCATTTCGATACTGCTCAATCTGCGCCGTCTGACGCTTTCTTGTTGCGTCTATGTAGATGAGGAGTACATGGACATCACTTGGAGAATTTCCTTCTCCGGTCGAAGTCCTAGCAAGCTACTTTTCGGCGACGTGTTTGGGAGCTTGACCGTCAAACCTGGCTTCAACCAGACAGAATATGAAAAACAAAAGGGGCATAGCCTGTCTGAGTTAATTAGTACGCGATTTGATTACGAATGAGACTCCTCGGCGAGCTTACACTTCTCACTGCGGTCAGGTGGGATAGCAGGTCACCGATTTTATGCAGACGCACATCCGAGACGTCGAGCTGTTATTGAATACATTCCGTGCGTCAAAGTGCCTCTGATTGTACACATTGCAGCTTTCCATTGACTGTGGCCCTCAGTCTTGCCTTATTATTTTTCGTACACATGCTGGATATCCATTACTGGTATACCCGAACTTCGACGAGACACATCAGCATCACAGGCACCATGCACACCTCAATAGGCAAACTTGCCCTCACCTTGATCAATCTATCCAATACTTTCAAGGGTGTTCAAGAATGGACGTGGATCAGATGGGCTTCAACGATCCCCGTGTTTTTGCTCTTTTCGGTCATGATCTCACCTTATATCAACATGATGAAGGTGGTCCTGAGGGTGAGGTGGCAGTGGAAGCGTTCGAACTGGCGTACGCAGGCGCCTCTGAGAAGAGTTCCAGCCACGCACCAGGAGAGGGCCAGCGAGAGACTTGACAGAAGAACTAGTCAGATCATGATGATGGGGGTAAGCTGCAATTGGTTGGATTGATCTGTCGCTGACACAACAAGTTAAGTTGTTGCTCGCCTTGCTTGCCTATTCTGGTTTTATCCTGATGGTCAAGTAATCATTCCGCCCAACATGCCGAACTCCTCCGGGGATACTTCTTTATCGCAATGGCGCAAGACTAGCGAAGCTCTGTGGAAGGCTATGATTTCTGTAGGGACCATATATCAAATCTTGCTGAATCATCGTGGGCATACGTTCGCTGGGCGGTAAGTTGCGCCGGATGTTTCATTGACCAACTTGCTAACTGAAAGGTTTAGACATAGATCTGCAACGATCATCATCTTCATCTGCAACGTTATTCAACTTTTGGTTTTCGTACCTGGCGTCGTTGGTCGACATGATATGAGACGGAGCCTTGTCGCGACAGACGTTATGAACACGGCAATTTTGTCTACACTCGCGTGGCAAGCGACCTGGATGCCGCGCCAGGGAGGAGATATGGATGACGACGAGGATTAGTGAGGCTGCTTGAGGTATGGCCAAATCGCAATTGTCGTATGACATTCCTCTGTCTGCGAGAACAAAATGATGTGAGACTCCCTCTCCGTACCATCTCGGTTGAAAGCATCTACAGGAATGATGCACAACTAAAGAAAATGTCTGCTACTATTAAATTGTGAGGTCAGGTTGGCCACACGAACTCTATTAGATTATATTTTGCCGCAAGCATCAAGTGCCGCCGGTGAAAGGAGGTGAAAGTGAAAAGAGCGAGACTTGCCGTAACGGGCGTCTCCCGCCCAAGCGCTTGGTTTCAAACATATGCTCCTTATCCTCCCAGACCTGAGGGCAGTCGCCATTGCTTCGAGGATGTGAGCTCGCATCGTTCAGGACTGTCTAGGAGGACGTGATGTCTCGGTGTCTTTGGTTGCGGGGGATACGGAGCAGAGCCGCGGAGAACGGAATGACGGGATTGCATGAATCGGGAGGGGATCTCGGATGCGATCAAGGTTTGCGTGGAAGTGTCAAACTCTCATCAACTGCCAATCTGATCCACAGGCATCGGCCTCACATGCTGCCTCCCTCGGTCAACCGGCCTCGACGTCCCCTTAGCCCCTCTCTCTTTTCTCCCTCGACGTCCCCGTCTGCGAGCAGACAGAATGCCAGCCATCATGGACGTCCGCTCGACGCTGGGGGCCGTCTTCATAGGCTGTCTCTTCTCTGTCGCGTATGTCGAGCCACCTCCTGTCTTTCCCCTCTTGCTCCTCCTGACCTTCCTTCCTCTTCCCGAAAAAGCCTTTCGGCTGTCCTCGGCATCCAGACGTTCATGTTCTTTCGTATGTACCCTCATGATCTGCCACGAATCAAGTTGATGGTACGCCCTCCGAGTTGTACGTCTCCCATGTTCAAAACATAACTCTTCAGTGTCTTAGGTCATCGCCGTTTGGTACGCCATTACCAAAATCTACATATATCCCTCTCTCATTCATTTCCAGGGCCCTCGATGCGGTCCATGCCTCTCTCATGTGTATATCTGCCTGGCACTATCTCGTTCTCAATTTTGGAGATACGGACATGGTGGATAACATACCCATGTAAGTTCGCGACGCTTCACGTCTTTGAACGAGCGCTCATTGATCCTGATGCAGTACACTAGCAGTGCGTACCCTGACCCTCTGGATGAGAGCATCGTTTGACTCCCGACGATAGTGCACAGTTGCGTTCACGGTGCGTGACGTCGCTTTCATCTGTAAATCGTACCTGACGAATTCCTCAGGCAATTATCACGTTCATTGTTCATCTGTAAGTGACGGGGAGACCACGTCGCTGTTGACGATATTAATGACCCTCGAACCCTAGGTTTTTTGCACACAGGGTATTGCGTTGTGAGTTTTTCCGCCTGCTTCGCCAAAATGTGCATTGATCGGTTGCCAAGTGAGCAAGGGAAATTGGGTTCTGACCACGCCTCTGGTATGTTGTCTATGTTTGATGCAGTGTGTTCTCGCTTTTGATAAGCCTTGGCCAGATTGTCCTCACTTTCATGCGACTCGGTGAGCCCCAGCAGTGCTCTATACACGTCTAGGACTGTATTCAATTTGATCTTTTTGGACGCCACTTAGTTGCCGCACTTGGTATGTGTTATGCATCTTTTCGAAAGGCACAGCTTCATACAATTGTCACGCTACACCTCAGTCAGTACAGTCGAAATGTAAGCCCTTTTGAGTGATCCATCGCGGCACGCTAAAACAAAATACATAGGTCAAGACTCCAAAGTTTCCACGGTTTCACAGATACAGTCGGCGTACGTTTTGATCCTCTCATGAAATTGGAACACTCACTGATTTTTCAACGACTCGGGTTTCAGTGGGTATTTACGCTCGGGTTGTCCATATCATCCGCCCTCGATATCTTGATCGCAAGCTCGTTGTGCTTTTACCTCCACGTCAATCGCACAGGTTACGGAAGGTAGATATCTGAGATTGAACTGATCCCGAATTTAGTTCATTAATCTTCATTCCAAAGCATGGATGAGGTGATCGATGTGATCATGCTATACACATTGAACAATGGAGCCCTTACTTGGTTCGTGCGCACCGCATCCGAATCAACGACACCGCTCACAACGATGTGCGACCATCTAGCGTAACGACTGTGATTTCGATGATCTGTGTCAGTTAAATTTCGTCGCCTGTTGCCCTATGCCAAGTCTGATTTAAAAGATATCCAGTGGCTTACGATGTCCGATAACCTCATCTGGCTTGGGCTCCACTTCGCCATCAGCAAGTGTATGTTCCTCACCTCCGTCCCAACCTCATCCATGTAGCTGAACTCTTTACTAGTGTATGCCAACTCTCTCCTCACGACGTAAGCGCACATCGTATATTTCTGGTTCTTTGTCATCGACATCATGTCCAAAAATAGACTCAACACCCGCCGATCGCTTCGCGGGCGGACAGAGCCATCAGACAGCGACCATCCTCTGCCTGTCCTTTTCCCTAGTTCATTCAGCCGTCGTTCACGGGCGAATGATCGGTTCAGGACGGTGAATTTTATACCCTTTCCATTATGCTCTACCCGTCGCTGACGCCAGAAACAGACAGAGCCAGGAGAGGAAGGCGGGGCAACGAAGGTGCGTAAACGATTGGTGGTGAAATTTGTAGATTCAACAATAATCCTCTTTTAGCTTCAAATCAGTGTTGAGAAGACCGTTCAGTTCGATATATCTGAGCCCGAACTAGAACACGGAGCTGACGGCCAGCCTTCGGATGCGCGTTCGCATCCACATTGACTGCCTTCATCTCTCGGGCTTTCTTATTGACAATGAAAGTGACACTTCGACTATAGATATCTTCTATGATCCCGTGCTTTATCTTTTGGGATCTTGGGCGTGAATAGTGTATACATCCGGTGTACTTAATATGGGAGATAGTGCGGAAGGATGCACGACATTATTCTTCTGCGTTGCTGCCGGCAAGTCGACGACAATGCGACATTCGTGACAGCGGGTGGTGTGAGCACATCACTTCCAGGGTTGAGCGAAGACTATAAAATTGCTGTCTTGAGCTTGAGCCTCGACAGCTGTGTAAAAAGTCGATAAAATCCTCCGAATTGGAAGCATTTCTTTCCAAATGACAATCATGTCGTTGAGAGACTATCTGACAACCAATGGAATTCTTGACTGTGCATGGGTGTGCATGCTGTGTTGCGCCGGATGCATCCGGGAATGACCGGCCATATCCGGCACATGATTCATTACGGGTAACCTCAAATCTACTCATCGCAGGAGGCATCGTTGAATGAGATACTTGGCTACCGTGAAGTCGGGGGCGTTGATGGTGAGTGAACCATCGAGTCAATTACTCACGTGGATCTGCACAGCTCATTGTCGTCTCGTGGATTATCTACACGTCCACGGCTCTTCTTCACAGCTTCAGCCGGCCATCATGACCATATATATGGTAAATGCAATTTCCCTTATATGACTCGAGTGTGTCTCAAGCTATGGTTATCGTCTTGCCATGTCCTCAAAACCTCCCACCCACTCTCCACCTCCCTTGGATATCGGTGTGTTGTCCAAACGTCGATCTAGATCCTTTTGCAACATATGCCTGGTCTGGTCCTTGCTGGTTTTTGGTGCCTCAGTAGTGTTCTGGCTGATCGTACCCATGTCTACGGGTTTCTACAAAGCGATTTCAAAAATGCGCGATCCCCATCTCAACTTAGTAGCAAACCTCTTCTGTGGATGACCAAGTCATTAAACCTCTCGTAAACGAGGACCAGACCTTTGATATCGCGGTCAGTGTGTGGTTGCGGGCTCTTGGAGAGGAGGAGAAGGTCTGGAAAGACAGTTTGCCATCTGCCTCTGAGGACTCTGCTGATGAGCGAGAAAGACGTTTGAGCGAAGAGATACTTGAGCTTCCCCTCTATTCCGACATCGCATTTCGCGGACTTCATCTCTCGGACAGACACATAACAGCGGACGTTAGTTTTCATCTTCCGACAAGGAAATTGTGCGTCCGGGTCATTTCTGCGTCCGATCCTTCGACTGATGCGTGAGATAGCCTCGATCAAAACCTGACGGTCGCGGACCTCCGTGGCTCGTTCGTCCTCATACCATCCTCCCCGTCTCCCCTTGACCACCTTGTCAACTTCTCAACCTCGTGGCCTGGCTCCCTCCCGCGGCTTCCGCTTCGCTCATGGCCGTGAGTGCTTGTGTCTCCTACATTTTACGTGTTGAGCTTCATGATTAAATATAGATTCCCTCTGGGCTCTGACGACACGGGCTTGGCTCGAACGCTTGCGGACGAAGCGGTGGATTCTTTTGGCTGCTCGACACCACTGGTTCAGTTTCACGAGATTTATCCGCGTTGTGCCATCACTGGATCATCTGCACTGCTTGATGCAGATATACCAACAGTAAAGAATCCGACAAATGAAGACGCAGACGATGCTGATGATCAGAGTGAAACTGAGCGAGTTTTGAAAACGCATAGCGACGACAGACTCTTATCCGTTCCCGCACGAAAAATCGAAATAGCTGACAACGATCAAGGCCAGCCAATATATGCGTATACAGTACCCCATCCTCACATTGTCACCCGCTCCCAACTTCGCGTAGTAGAAGAGACTAGACCTTTCAATCTCAAGGCGTACAACAAAGCTCACAAGGAATTACAAGCGATTTACGTGCGTCCACAACTCATTTCACCTTGAGTCATATCGTCGAACAACTTTATCGTATAGTGCCGTGTCACAGGTTCTTCATATCCCAGTCGGAGGTTTTGTCGCAGAATTACAAGTCCATCGGCCACTGGGACACACGAATGAAGCTTGAAATACCTGAAGGCAGTGGTGATGGTGGCGCGAAGATGCCTCTAACTGGATGGGTGTACTCACCCTTTTTGAGCCCTCGCCAGGGATCTGCAGGTGACCTGGTGAGCAGTCAATTCCAACCAGACTGAATTCCATCCTCCACTCTAACCACATAAATCACAGGACTTGATCCCTGTGCCCGTCAGCAGGGAGAATTGCACAATCGCAGTCAATGATACAACTCAGGCAGAGATTCTTCCAAAACAGTGTACGTCATCTATAGATATCCTTGTCTTATGCCATCTGATGCTTTGTCGTTCATAGACGAAGAGTACATGAACATCACCTGGCGAATCTCCTTCTCAGGTCGAACTCCTGGCAAGTTAATTCTCGGCGATATGTTAGGGGGAGTATCCACCGGGAATCTTTTCAATCAGACAGAATACGAAAAACAACTGGGACATGGCCGGTCTGAAATACTGAGTACGTGCTACAGCAAGGCGTTCATCAAAAAAATTATTGAGCTTACACCTCTCACTGCGGCAAGATGGGCTTGCAGGTCATCGATTTTATGAAGACGCACATCCAAGACGTCGAGCTATGCTTTCAATCATCCCGTGCGTTATCATGCCTCTCGTGCTGTTCATAATGGTTTACATTGTATGTGCCTAGTCCGATCGTGATGTTTTTTGTGCATGTGCTGGATATCCATTACTGGTACACTCGTACCTCTACGAGATCCATCAGCATCGCAGGCACCATACTCATCGCGATCGGCCAACTTGCCTTTGAATTGATTGGACTGTTCAGTATGTTCGACGACGCTGAAGGACGGACCTTGGCCAAATGGGGCTCTATGCTTCCCAGCTTGCTGCTTTTTCCAGTCGCGATTTCGCCTTACTTTTACATGATGAAGGTGGTTCTGAGGGTGGATTGGCAGTGGACTCGGTCAAATTGGAATAAACAGGCCCCTCTGAGAAGACTGCGACTTACGCATCAGGAAAGGACTAGCGAGAGGCTTGACAGGAGGACGAATCGAGTCATGATGATAGGAGTAAGTTTAAAACCAAGCTCGATTGGTCTGCTGTTGACACGACAGGTCAAGTTGTTGCTCGGCTTGACCGCCTACTACTGGTTGTATCCTAGCGGTCAAATGATCATACCGCCCATCACGCCGGCTCCCTCAGTTGAGGCTATCTCTCTATGGCGCAAGACTAGCGAGAATTTATTAATGTCTATGCAATGGGTAGGATATGTCTACCAAATCTTACTCAATCATCGAGCGCAGACATTCGCAGGGCGGTATGTCGCGCTCAGTGCTTCGTGCTTGTCCATCATATTGACCAAACAACTTAGACACGGATCTGCACAGATCATCGCCTTGATCTGCTCTGTCGTTGAACTTTCGGTCTTTGTACCTGGCATCGTTGGTCGATACGATCTGAGACCGGGCCTTTTCATGACAGGTGTCTTACATGAGGCTATTGTCTTCATACTCGCATGGCAGGCAGTCTGGATGTGTGGAGTGCCGCACCAGGTAGGAGCGATGGATGAAGACGAGGACTAATGAGGCCAGAGGTATGGCCCAGCAGTTCGCAGGTGCATAGTGAAGCAATGGTTCCGTGTCGATGCTACTTACAGTTCAGCACTCAAAGACTCCATGTGTTGATCGACACATGATATACTGGTAGCGAGACGCCGATGCAGTTCGCGAAATTCACTGTCAACGGTAACGAAATTGCACTCAGATGAAGTGCTTGTATTTCGCTTGTTCTATGGCGTATCGCACATGCCGCCGGGCACAGGCAATTGCTGTGAAATGTGCAGGGGCGGCATGAGCAAAAGAATTCTAAAATTCACATCTTGCCGCAAGAGTGGTGTGAAGTCCGAGATGCGATATCTGCCTTAACGCAACTCCCGCTCGAACTCAGTGCTTTGTATGAAGGAGATGGCCATTTCCCCTCCCAACTATTTTCCTAGCTGTGGGCTGCTGTATCTGCTGTATCACGGTTGTCTTGGTATCATTGGTCGTCGGGAATACGGTGCAGAGCCGCGAACCTGTTTGGGCGGGCCGCAAGAGGGGACCGGCCCGCCACTAGTGACAGATTTCTCAACACCTTCATCGCTTGCACTCCAGGCCGCATTATATTATCCCGCCGCTCACATAGATCATTAACCTAGTCGCTTATATTTGCACATGACAACCTTCCGAACTACTCAATCCCAAGGATGGACCGACAGATTCGAACACATTTTATTACACTCTCTCCCCATTCGCGGGACCGGCGGGAGCAAGAACAATATCAACGTCAATCCCCATGCAACGCTCCCGCCCGGGCATCTCTGGCGGTCCATTTTCTATCATACGGTCTATCACGAGATGCAAACGGGCCAACACAAGGGTCGCAGGTACTTGAGAATCCACTATCCTGGCCTTGATGCAGTGTCGGTGTATGAATACCCCCCGGTGGAGGAGCTGTCATTCGAGATGGCATTCGGGGGAGGGGAGGGGAACGGGAGGCTGGGGTGCGATTTACTGATGGAGAAGCTCAGGACAAAGCTGTTTTATCTCCCCGCGTCGGCGTGCACTTCCTTCGTCGTAAGCCCTCAACTATCTTCTTCTCCACCTTTATCCCACGCTTGCTCAACTTCCCTGTGTTATACTGCAAACAGATTGGACACGTCATGCAAGCCTTCATTCATTCTCCTCAATACCTCGCTAGAGCTCTGCGGAATGGCTCTGCCAGCTGCCGGCCTTTCGATCTGAGCGTCAACCCACAATGTGAATATCTAGCCACGTTCAGGCCTCCTGACTCTGTAGCTCCTGGGTCGGGACCGACTTCTTGTGCTCTGCCCCTCTCTTCTGAACCTGGCGCGTCGTCTCGGAGCGTTCCTACGTCTGTCCTTTTCAACCTAGTCGCCGGCCTGTTCAAAGCGCCCACGGATCTCAAAGCCCACTTGCTGGAAGAACACGGAGCCGATATGGACGTCGCGCTTCGAGAATCGGTACTTCAGCCGTTGAAGCATGCGCCCAAAGCTGCAGACGCGTGGTCAGGACGCACGATGCGTCGGACAGCAAGCGTCCACGTGAATAAAACGGCTCAGGGCGAGGTCCCCATCTCGGTCGACGTGACTGAATCGGCGTTCGGCGAGCTGGAGGCCCTGAATGTTGCAGGTGGTATCTCTGGAGTCTCGATCTCTTTGTCAGACTCAAGCAGCAGCACATCTGGGATCTTCTCGACGGCGCCCTCTAGTCCGCTTACCAAGGTGATTGAAAACAAGGCGGCCCCAACTAGCCTAGCTCTCGAGATCAAGGAACTCTTCGCCACTTCGTCTGCTCCAGTTGTACTCTCGCCCGATACACCTGTCCCTGGGCCCAAGCGAGTGGACGATCTGTTCTCCGAGGGGTCTTTCGTTCAGTCTAGCGATCTCGAACCCGATGGCCAGCTTCTTTCTCCCGAGTCGAGGTCTTTCCCTGGGACGTCCATGTCGTTCTCGCTCCCCCGCTTTCCTTATCCAGGCAAAACCAGGCGATCTAGAGCTAGGGTCTCATCTCACCATTCTCTGAAGTCGCCTACGCCGAAGAGCTCGCCGTCCGCGGACGATCCAACTATGCCGTTTACCGAGAACGAAGCGAATATCGACTTTCATCGATCGGCGGCGCAGTTGAAGAAGGGCAAACGATCATCTTGGGCCGCCGGCACGAATGTCGTTAGCATTGGCAAAGTCTTGGCTGTCGCGAAGGATATTGACTCGAAAAACAGCCTTGCTGGCGCTTCTGGAAGGGCAGAAGGCAGCGCAAAGGAGAACCTCAGGCCGACAAGATTCGCGTATCCTCCTGGATCTGCTTGGACTTCGTCGAGGGTCTGAGGCACATTTATGATATTTGCCCCATTTTTTGGTATTCGCTTTGTATCAGGATCTTGTACTTGACCCAGTCTATCATACCCAACACTTATTTTTGCAAGTGTAATGTCGGGGCGAACGACGAGGGTGATCCTGGGTGATCAAGTAAAGTCCGAGTAAACCGTGCAGCCGACCGCTGCGTAAATCCGACCATCGATGCCGCGCCCAGCCCGATTGACCCAGCTGGGTCGCAGCCGCGCGTCTTTTTCCATCTCCCTCATCTCTACTCACCTACCGCCATGGTCGAAGTCAAGAACAAAGTCTGCCTCATGTGAACATACTCTTCTTTGGCGATTGGAGCTCTGCTGATGACTTCATCTCAAGCGTCCACGATGGCTGGGGTGTCGCGACGGAGAAAGGCCTCAAGGGCAACGCTATCGAGGCCGGCACGACGACGAACATGGACGCGATCGCGAAGGATCACAGCTATCGCACTCTAGCTGCGCACGGAGTCGCTGTCGGGCTCAGCGAGGGGCTCATGGGCAACTCCGAAGTAGGGTACGTGCGCTCGCGAGATGCCTGGTGGGGGTGGTAATTGAGAGCCGAGGCAGACACCTGAACATCGGCGCGGGGCGCATCGTGTGGCAAGACATCGTCAGGATCGACGTCTCGATCAAGAAGAGGCAGTTCCATAAGACGCAGAACATCTTGGAAAGCTTCAAGCATGCGAAGGAGGGGAACGGTCGTCTTCACCTGCTCGGCCTGGTGCGTCTTTGAGCCGTTCTCCGGATCATATCCAACTTAGCAGCGCACACGCTGAGCAGGTCTCGGACGGCGGTGTACACTCACACATCAGACACCTCTATGCCCTCCTTGAGACCGCAAAGGAAGTCGGTGTCCCCCATGTCTACATCCACTTCTTTGGCGATGGCCGCGACACCGCGCCGCGCTCCTCCGCCGGTTACGCCAAGGACCTGCTTGCCTTCATCGAGAAGGAGAAGATTGGCAAGGTCGCGACGGTCGTTGGTCGCTACTACGCGATGGACCGCGACAAGCGCTGGGAGCGCGTCAAGGTTGCGGTCGATGGGCTAGTCAAGGGGGAGGGCGAGAAGAGCGACGATATCATCAAGACCATCGAGGAGCGCTATACCAAGGACGAGACGGACGAGTTCCTGAAGCCTATCATCGTAGGCGAGGAGGGAAGGATCAAGGGTGGGATTTGCTCTATGGCTGCCCGCGGGCATTCTAATCGGTGCGGTTCGCAGACGACGATACCCTGTTTTTTTTCAACTACCGCTCGGACCGCATGCGCGAGATCGCGACCGTGTTTGGGCTTCCCGACAAGCCCATGGAGGTCGACGTTCCGAAGAACCTGGTGCGCATACCGTGTCAACGGTGGTGTCCATTCATCTCATGCTACTTTCCCTACAGCACATCACCACCATGACCACCTATAATGCTGTATTCCCCTTCGGAGTCGCGTTCCCTCCTCAACCCATGACCAACGTCCTCGCCGAATGGCTCTCCACAAAGGGCGTCAAGCAGGCTCACATCGCTGGTGAGTCATCCACCTCGCTGCACATCTGGCGATCTCTAACCTCCATCGCCAGAAACCGAGAAGTACGCGCACGTCACGTTCTTCTTCAACGGCGGCGTGGAGAAGCAGTTCGAGGCGGAGGAGCGCCACATGATCGACTCGCCCAAGGTCGCGACGTACGACAAGCTGCCGAAGATGAGCGTCCAGGGTGTTGCCGACAAGGTCGCGCAAGTCGTGAAGGCGCAGACGCACGAGTTCGTCATGTGCAATTTCGCGCCCCCGGACATGGTGCGTTCTCCCCCGCCGTCACGGCTGCCATGTGTTCGTACTACGTGCTGATGCGCGCTCGAGTACAGGTCGGCCACACGGGGGTGTATGATGCTGCGGTGGAGGCGATCACGCACACCGACGCCGCTGTCGGCACGGTGTACAAGGCGTGCCAAGAGGCGGGCTACGTGCTGCTCGTCACCGCCGACCACGGCAACGCGGAGCAGATGCTCAACCCCGAGACGGGCAACCCGCACACGGCGCACACCACGAACCCCGTGCCGTTCATCATGACGGGCGACCCTGCGAAGTTCAAGTTCACCGAGGACAAGAAGGACGGGGAGGAGGACGAAGGCGCGCTGTGCGATGTCGCGCCGACGGTGCTGGCCCTCTTGGGTTTGTCCCAGCCCGAAGGTAGGGTCTGCGTCTTTCACTCTTTTTGACGCGGCTCTGATCACTTCGTTTGCTGCAGAGATGACAGGGCGATCGCTGCTGGCAGTATAATTGTAAACGAGGGGGGGGATACATACACGCGCAAACGCACACGCACACGACGGTGGGTAACAAGAAGACATTAGAAACTAAATAAAACTGTATTGTAGTAGCATGCGCAGCCCCAGACGCTGCCATAGAGATGTACTGCTACGAAGCCCGTTCACAGCGCTCTATCACGAAGAGACTGTTCAATGCACCACACGAACACACGGGGAGTTGCAGAGAGCCTGGGTATGTAATATGCGGAGATATGGCGACAAGGACAAAACGAAGGGACGCGACGGACGCGCCAGCCGCATGGATGAGAGAGAAAGTAAGAGTCCGTCCAAGAGGGACGACCTGTCGGAGCAGCTATTGACACAGCGGATGCACATCAGTCCTTTTTCGTACGCTTTCTTGATTCTTCCTGCCCCGCGCCTTTCCGCGCCTGCGCGTATGGGCGAACGACATTCATGAGTCGGACGTGCGGCCGTTAAGCGCGTCGTAGCGCCCACCGGTCGCGGACTGCTGTACGCCCGAGGTGTACGGCATCGTCGGCATTGTGTCGAGGTGCAGGTTCGAGCGGGAGCGCGCGAGGGCTTCTCCGGCGGCGTCGGCACCGTACTGCTCAGCCAGTTGGCTACAACGAGACGCGTGAGCTCGAGAGCACGAAGAAAGGCGGGGAGAGCGAAAAACGTACTTTGCGTACTGGTCCATGATGACGGCCATGGTGTTCATGTCGAGGCGGTAGGCCTTGGGCATCATGCCTTTGCCGAAGCGGTAGGTGATGTGGTTGGAGCAGAGGAGGCCGCAGACGATGACGGCGATCTGGAAGGGGACGAGGCCAAAGACGATGATGTACCAGCGCTTGAGGACGGACTTTTCAAAGTCCATGTAGGGGCCCTTGCAGCCAGGGAGGACGCTGCGAGAGTAGCAGGTCTGCGAGATGGCGGCTTCGACGAAGGGAGAGAAGTAGCCGCAGCACCGGAGCTGGTTCTGGATGCGGAGCCAGCCGGCGACGCCGAGGTCCTGCGACCACTGGGCGTTGATCTTGCCGTCGAGGTTGAAAGTGTGCTTTTTGTAGGTGATGTAGCCGGGGATGACGAGGAAGGCGAAGCAGAGCCAGAGGAAGAAGGTGTAGACGGCGAGGAAGGAGCGGTTGTTGAGGAGGATGCCGGCCCAGCCAACGAGGGAGGTGACGATACCGAAGGAAGCGGCGAAGGTGGAGGCGATGAGCTCGGGGCGGTTACCAACGCGGACGACGTCTGCGTGTTTCCAGACGTCGAACCAGGTGCAGAGGAGGAAGATGAGGCCCGCGATGGAGTAGGCGGAGAACTGGAGGATTGCAAGCGCGGGGGTTAGTCAGGAGTAGCGGTCGGGATCGGAGAAAAAGTGGAGGGAGCAGAAAAGGAGTGCAACGCACGAGGGTGTTGGCGACGAAGAGGGTCCACTTGAACCTGTTCCAGCGAAGGGCAGCCTTGACGCTGCCGCCCTTGCCAAACCAGCCGCTCTGCACGCCGTCGTAATCCTCATCACCCTCGCCGGGCATGCGGGCCTCGCCGCTCCGGAAGGCCTCACGACCTCCACCGCGCTTAGGCATGGGCATGGACGGGCCCTTTCCGTTGCGGCGCTTGAGGCCATTGTAGAGGAGGGCGTCGGAGAACTTGTTTGGGAGGTAGTTCACGCTGAGGGAGTGGGAAGACTCGGCGGAGAGGAGGGGCGAGTCGGTGCGGGGAGAGGCCGAGCGGATTGAATTTGAAGAGGCGAAGGGGGCGCTGGGGGGCTCGAGAGAGCGCATGTTGGCGAGCATGGGTCTTGTAGAGCCGGCGGCGGAGGCGATCGAGTTTGCGTGGGAGATGATGGAGGACGTGCGACGGGAGGGGCTGTGGTCGACGTGGAGCATGGCGAGGAGGGAGGAGGGAGATGAAAGATGGAATGTTAGTCAGGCTGCCTGATGGAGCAAGAGACGGACGCACGCGGGGCTGTCCATCTACGCTCGGAGTCGGGGGGAGAGGCGAGGAGGACGGGTGGCGTGGCGTGGCGTAGCGTGGCGGGAGGCGAAGGCAAGGGCGAAGTGAAGTGAAGAGGTGACGAGACGGATTAGCTGACGTGCCCCCAGCCGAAGCAATAACCTACCGACGGGCGGGCCGGCTGCGCCTGCGCGTGGCCGTGAGACGACGTCGAGGACGGGGCCAGATACGTCGACCACACGCGCTGCATCCAGATACAAGCACACAGAATACACACAGTTACACGCACACGGACAGAGAGGACAGAGAGCAGCACCGCGCACAGGCCCTGTGCAATGGGCTCACCCTCCCTTCCGCCCCGCTTATCGGCTGCCCTGGGCCACTCCGCCGCGACTCCCACACGTCCCCCCTCCCCGCAGCACCCCTCCATCTTTCCATCAAACTACTGCTCAACTAAAGTGCCATCAATCCACAACACAAAACATGGCACGAAAAAAACCGACAGCCCTCCCTCAAAACACGTCAGCCCTCCTTCATCTGTCCAAGTCCGTCCTAGCCTCTCTCTCCCCGGCCGAGATACGTGCTCCGCGCTCCGCGATTCGCTCGACCGCTTTGTGCAGCTCCGCGTTCACCAACAGCTGCTTCCCCGCCTTGTCTTCCTTCCCTGCCCGCTTGCAGAGCTCTGCCACTTCTGTCAGCCGCACAATTCCATCCGTGTACGTGCCCGGCCTTCACTCACCTACCACCCGCTCGCCGACCCAAAGCCGCATCGGCGCGTTCCCCGCAACCGCGTCCCCTGGTCCGGCGCCCTTGCTCGCCGGCGCGCCGAGCCCTGCAGCCAGCTGGTCGCACGTCTGCAGGATCGACCCCGCGTGCTCGATCGCGGTGTGCATGTACTCCGACGCGATCAGCGCCAGCACCAGCGCCCGCATGTGGTTGTCCTGCGCCCGCGACGCCAGCTCCAGCGCCTGCCGCAGATGCTGTCTGCGCCGTCCGGCGATAAACGTTAGTCTCTCCCGAGCGCGGATCAATCACTAGGGGATATGCGCACTTTGACTTGACGATCTCCTTCGACAGACACGCGGACAGGAGGTGCCCCGCCGCTTCGAGCGTGCCCCCCATCCCCCGGCAGAGGCCCACCGCCTCACGCCCGAGCTCGACGATCTCGGCGTCCTCCGCGCTCCCGTCCTCGGCGCAGAAGCGTCCGCCCCGGAGCCCGATGCGCAGCAGCACCTCCCCCGCTCGCGCAGCCGCCCGCACGAACGTCCCTTCATCCGCGAGGTCCGCGGCGACGCGGTAGCATCGCACCGCCCGCGCGCTTTGGCCGAGTGCGTGCGCGAGGTGTGCATGGTGCAGCGTGATTCGCGGCGCGTAGAGCGCGAACAAGTCGTGCGTCCTCGTGTGCGCGATGAGCGCCGCGAGGTTCTGCAGCGTCGGTCAGTGTCGACTCAAGCACGGCGCACTAGATCGCACTCGCCTCTTCCGCAGTGTCGAATTCGCTGCGCATGATGGTGACCTAGGATTCGTGTGATTGAATACAACACCGAGTGGCCGTGTGGAGAAAGTACACACCGCGACGAGTTCAGAGAGCAGGTCCGCCTTGATGCGCGCCAGCCGCTGGTCCACCTCCTCGAGCTCGCCTACGCTCGCCCACGGTGGGACTGGAGAAGCTCGATCAGACACGCGAAGCAAATTTAAAGACGACACGTACGCGTCAGTTCCGGCGTGGCGCTCTCTGCGAGCATGGAGAGCCCTTCCATCGCGAATACTTTACGGCGCGGCTTGCGCCCGACCGCGTCGCGCTTCGAAACGGCGCTGACGAGGTAGCCAAGAAAAAACAGGACGCGCGGGTGCGTCGTGCGCAGCGCGAGCGGAGGACCCGTGGAGAACGCGATCTGCCCATTGTCAGCCTTACAGTACGATCGCACGACGCGTGCACGCACCTGCACGATCCCGTCTGGAAAGTGGTCGAGCGCGCCGGCGTCGAGCAGCGCGTGCAGATGCGACAGGCGCGGGGACGCGTCCGCGGCGAGTCCTGCGGACGTGAAGAACGTGACGCCGAGGATGAGCGTGTGGATCGCCATGAGCGCCTCGAACGGGTCGTCGAATGACACAAACGTCGTCTCCCGCCTCGGATCCTTGACGTCTTTTGCGGCGGAGCCTGCGCCCGGTTGTGGCGCGATGTACGAGAGCCCCAGCGCAACCTCAGCCGCATCAAGCGCGGGGTGGACGAGGGCCCATTGCTGGCGCATGACGAGGAGCTGAACGCGTAAGACTTGTGCGAGGAGCGCGACGTGCGGGTGCGCACGCTGCAGCGCGAGCGCGTGGAGCGTGTCTACGGCGTCGAGCGCTGTATGCGCGTCGACGGTCTGCTGGGACACAGAGATGCTCCTGGCAGAAACGAGGTGAGAGATGATGGCCAAATGCGTCGTATAAATTAGTGCTGGGGGGTCAAAGGTGGTAAAGGACGAGAGAAGGCGGCGGAGGAGGGCATGCGCGAACTTGTGGCTTTGCTGCCAGTGCGAGAAGCGCGCGTGGATGAGAGTGAGGTGGTGCTTGTATATGCGCAGGGAAGGGTGCTGTAGGTGTGTTAGCGACGCATAGTCGTGAGACCGGGAGCGCGTACCTTCTGTGCGATCAAGCGCTGCAGAGAGTGATTCAGTGAAATTAGATTTAGGGTGGCGCGTGGCGCACGACTCACTCCTCTGCCTATCGACTTCTCAACCTACATATACAGGTTAATACAAGGCGCATATAGCGAGATACACAATGCTACCCACCTCTTTTTCGATGCCGATGGCCCACGCATGCTCTGGCTTGTGTGCAAAGCCGCCGTCAATGACATTCATACCTACCTCGGCGAGCGCAGTCCACATCCTACACTCGACGTCTGGTGGGAGGGACTCTAAAGTGAGACATTTGCGAAGCGACTTGAGGGAGAGAATGAGGGCTTGCGGATGGAAGCGGTGCGTAGGTGGATGGGCGAGAAGGCCGGGGAGCGAGAGCAGGAGTACAGACGGCGGGAGAGGCGGCAAGGGCGGCATCGCGGTGTCTGTTCTGTTTTCTGTGGACTGGGTGCGTTGACGCTTGTGCGGACGGGGGTTGTTGTCGTTGTTCATCGTGTTCTCCAACATGTGCTGGTGAGAGCAAGAACGACGCGGTGACCACACTCGCGCCACAGACGCGTCCACTTAATAAACCTTGCTCTAGGGTTTACAGACGGCGCGTCACGCAGCGTCACCTCGGCATAATCACGTTGCTCTCCTCCTTTATCGACTCGACGCACTGTCCAGATTACTGGCGTGTTTGCTGCAATAGATCACAATGAGCACAACACACGCGATCATCACCATTGACATCGTCAGCCGCACCCCTTTTTCTCTGTTTGCGTGGAAAACTAGATTTCCATGATCTAGGTCCTTGACCGCCACAACTGCAGAGAGGTTCTGCGCGCTCTTCTCCATGGGATCCTCTTCCACCGCCTCTTCGGGACCGTCAAGCCTCAAACATTCGAGGTACTAGACGTCACCATCGTACGCATCACACATCGCACACGAAGCTATTCCGCTGATGCGCGTCGCCCGCCAAGCCCGGCGTCGCAGACCCGGAAATCGAGCGCTTAGTGACAGAGAAAGTTGATGCGCTATGGAGAGCTATGGAGAATGGCTCCCATAGGCGTGGACAAGTGAATTTTCACTCCGTCTTGAGTCAGCCTTGTCTGACCGCGAGATGTCCAGTTGAGTGTCACCTTTTCGAAGAAAGATCAGAAAAAATCGTGGATAGGTATCACTTATGAGGTGCGGCTCCTCGTGTCTCACTGGACCCTAAACCATCCGTGACATGAAGCAAAATGAACTCTTACACAGGAAGAAGTGCCTTGGGAACAATGGTTCTCGTGCTCCTCGTCCGCTCTGGTTCCCCCTGACATTGTGTCGTACGCAGGCTTATAAACACAGAAATACGTCAGCCGACGTCTGAACAAGGTCCGTTTTTATGTTTGTTCCTCACAGAGCAGAACCCGTACTGGTGGCAATCGGTTTATCGAAGAGCGCATAACGTTCAACCAAAACCTCGCCTCGACGCTTACGAAGAGCCTGCACACGATGATTACCCGCACGTCTTCCGAACAGGGCCGCACCGCCGTGCCGCCCATCACAAACCCGAGCATATCGCCGTTTCCGATGAAGATTGGAGTGAAAGCAGGAGGCGTGGAGATTGGATGACGGCGTGAGCTTGATACAGGGTTTATTCGTTGTATGTGATCTCGGAATGTAGTGGTGCGCGATACTTTTCTGACGGCACGTTGCTGAGCAGTGCTATGCTTATACGTTTAGCCGCTTCGGTTAACTACTGTAGCGTTTATGGGCGAAGCGCTCTCAGGCGCTCTTCATCAGTAACGTGCCTCGTTGGCTCTAGCTTTCAAGCAAGTATTTCGACCGGCGGTATATGGGCCACACAAAATCGACGACAAGGCGCTCACAAATCCAATGACATGGTGCTCACAAATACCCTCACAAAACTCTTGGGTTTGGCATCTGTGGCCCCACTGCAAGATAGGATATAAATATTTGTCATCTAACGTCTACGATCTCCATTACAGTACTTTCATGGACGAAGTATCGATTTGTCAGGCATATTGTGGCTGCCGGATCGAGATTGAATGCTACGCCTGTGGAGAGTCTGGTGTTTGAGTTTAGAGCCTGCTTTGTTCACATTGTCGACCACAAGCTGGTTTTTTCCCTTACTTTTTCTTCAGATGAAGAACGACTTGCGAAATCAAACGAAGGATTTTTCCGGTCTGGCGATATTCGCCTCAAATCCTCACGGAAATCCACTGTCGAAAACGGGTGGAGGAAGGTGGGGAAGCCCCACGTGATATTGATGGCACAGAGCATGTGGCCATTCGATCTTGGAACTCGCATTTCCATCGTACCAGGATCTTGTTCCCGCGCTCGCCATACATAAAGGCTCCGCACGCAGTTCACACTGGACTCTCCCAGTATCCCCGATGTCTGACTCCAAGGTCCTTGCGTCCCCCCCAGGAGAATGCTGCACAAAGACTGTACAGCATAGCGGCACAGCCGTTGGCGTCTTTGAAGACCTCAACGGGGTTAGCACATATGTGTCTTATCCACCGACCCGGCAGGAGCGCTACGGACGCGTCATCCTTTTCTTCGCGGATGTCTTTGGCCCGATGTACATCAACAATCAACTGATCATGGATTATTTCGCCTCAAAGGGTGCCTTGTCTTGCGCTCTTTCCCTGTCTGTCCACTCATCTACTCCTGTCGAGCAGGATATCTAGTCCTTGGGCCCGACTACTTTGAAGGAGACCCTGTATACCACCATTACGGCGTCGAACCCGACTTCGACTTAGGGAAGTGGGTAGGTCCAAAGCGCGAGAAGGCATATCAACTCGTGCCCACGTTCGTCGACGCTGCCAAGGCCAAGTTCGGTGCGTGATTGCGACTTTCAAGGGAGCACACGCTAAATATAGCGTGTGTCATATAGGCACTACTGAGACCAAGTATGCCGCTGTCGGTATGGGCAACAGATGACTAAATTGTGCGGATAATAGACTCAAATCCCACGCAGGGTATTGTTTCGGTGGCCCTGACGTGTTAGGCCTCACCGCCACGGACTGGCTTGCTGCAGGTGAATGCGATTATACTAAAACCTTGAAATACAAGGTTTAGCTTTACTTCAATCCAACCAGGAGCGATTGCGCACCCTGCTTTACTTAACGAAGATCACTTTGTGAAATCAAAAAGTTTGGCAATTCTTCTGGTATACTTGTAACTTCTCACTCACTGCTCTTTCTAGGGCCTCTTTTCTTATCCTGCGCTGGTGATTCATAGTCGCATATCTGTGTTCTACATTTAATGCTAATCCTGTATATCCAGAAACCGATCACACCTTCCCCACTGACGCTCGTCACCGGTCCGAAGAACTCCTGCGAGACTCCGCGTTCAAGCCCGAATATCACTTCCAGGTTTTTGCACGCGTTGCCCACGGTTTTGCGATCCGCGGAAATCCTGACGTGCCCCATGAGAGTGAGTTGTGCGCCCGCCGATCCCCTACATTCGAGTCTGACCAATTTCTGTTGTAGGATGGGCAAAGGAGCAAAGTGCCAATAGCATCATTGGTTGGTTCGATAGGTTCTGTAATTGATGAACAGAGATGAGGCCTGTACTTTTATCGGCGATATCACGCCTCAAAGAGATGTGCTTGTCCACTAGTCTACACAACTCCGGATGTGTCGCAAGTGGCGTTTCGCAGAATGAAGCTGGAGCATGAGCATGTTGTATGCCCAAGTTTTACATTGCGTCACCCTCCCGGTCAGAACAAAATTTTGACTGAAGAAGGACGAAATTTGCATCCGGATAATGAAGTACATAATCGGCAAAACTATATGGAGAGGAGTTCTGTGTAACACTAGACTGACAATTTCTTAGCTTCAATATGTCAAATATCGAAGATCAGAAGAAATAATACGCACCAGCAACAATTGCATGTCCGTGTTTCTGCATGCAACCTTCGATGACTTTCGGCTTCGAGCCTGAAAAAGCACCTCAAGTACTGATCTCTTCATCACCGCTCTCGATAACTTCATATCCTACCCTGATGACCTCGGAACAACTTCCGCACCCTACCAAATGTTGTCCTCTGTTCATCTCAACTTCTCCGATTCGATATACCCCCCCGCATCGACAGGAATGCGTCCACTCTCCGCTTTCGCCCTCCATGAATTCTTCTAGAGAAACTACTTGCGCCGGCCTCGGCTTTCCTGCAACCCCTCCTTTCTGGAATCGTAGTGCAGCATCGTATGACTCTCGCAGATCGGGGTTGGATAAGGTACGATATGCATCTTTAATTCGCCCAATATCAACTGAAGCGCGAGGAACATCAAGCTGAAATGAAAGACTAGAAGCAGTTTGATTACGATCGGGATGGAGGATCAGCAAGGCATGATGATATGCAGCTTTGATATCCGCGGAGGAAGCGCTGGGTTGTACAGAGAGAAGGGTATAATAATCGGGCTCGGTGAGCGGTTGGATGTCCAGTTTGTCCTCAACGAATTATCTGGCTCAAGTTTTCTTCGTATCGTGGATGATGGAGGTTGGAGAGGAAGTTCTAGTGCGGTCACGCATACTTTGAAAGCGTCACGAAGTCACAGCCTACGATCTATTAGGGGCATTATAAAGTAAAATAACTTTAGTACACTGTACTGTACTCTGCGATGAAAGGAAGCGTGAGCATGATTCCTCGATGCGCGTCTATCCATATGTGATACATGTCTTGCAAATTAACACTGGAGACTGACTGATGTAGAATGGGCGAGATCAAGCTTAGCCCTTTTTACTTCATCGTCCGCTTCCGCGTCGATGTCTGGATCAGGCGTCCTCTCTGAATGTGACCGTTTGTGAGCGGCTACGACATTCTTCTCTGTGAAATTTTGAGGAGGGTTAGAAAGACTCACTTGTTAGCGTCGACGTTTTTTTTTCACGAATCGCACGTAGACTCACCGGTGTTTCTAGCGGCGTTGCCTTCCATCGGAGGCAATGGTCTGAAATATGGTTGCGCGAGCCAGTGTGGGATCTTCCCCTCGAGATCGGTCTCTCCGCTGACACTAGCCACGTGTTGGTCTTTCTCCATGCGTTCCGCCAGCTCCTCTACGATCTCAAGAAATGCTCTGATACCACCACCCTCTTTGCCCCTGGTTTTGCCTAGTTTATCCGCAGGTCGGGGTGCTTCACCAGCCCGGGCCGCATGAGTTTGAACAAGTGACCTTTGACTGCACTCAGAGGCGTGGGGGTCTTGAGAGATTCTACGATCTGGAGATATTCTAGAGCGAGCTGAGTATGCGGAGGGTAGAGTCCATCTTGGTGAGGTGACATTGGAGAGGATGACGAAATGGGTGACTGGGAGTGTGAAAACAATGCGGCATTATAGAGTTGCCCTTCAGCAGACATGACACCGTCTGCTCCCGTCTCGGCAAGGCATCGTTCTATGTCCGAGTGATAGAGTATGTTCCCATTGGCGAAGACGGGTACAGAAACTGCTTCTTTCACAGCGCGGATTTTCGACCAGTCTGCTAAACCCTAGTTGACGAGGCATCAGACTAAGAAGATTGGGGCGGAATATGAAGTCGAAATACGGCTTACGGTGTTATGGCCTCGCTGTTCCCGCGTGCGCCCATGACATGTGAGTATTTGTGCACCTGCCCTTTCCAACATTTTTGCATACTCTACGGTCTTTTCCAGTGAGGAAAAGACACGAAATTTAGCAGTGACGGGGATGGAGAGTTCATGTGAAGAGTGTTGACTTAATGAGAGGGGTCAAGAAAGGTACTTGAAAAGTGTGATTGTGATCTTACTGAGCTTATATATCAGGTCCCAGTCGTCCTGTAAGAAACTGCCATATTTTCCCTTGCGTGCGATGTCTTGCGGACATCCGAGGTTGATATCGATTGCATCGCAATGAGGCTCTAGAATGCGAGCGGATTCAAGAAGCTGGTCGGGATCGTTAGCGCAAAATTGTACAATCAGTGGACGGTCGCCCGCGCCGCCTTCTTCGCCATAAATGGTGTTGAAGTTGGTGTCGCGGTATCCTTTCTGCTTCGTCCCAGCGAACATCTTGAGAAGTGAAGTGAAGTGAGCTTGTGATTTGTGAGAGATAATGAATTCGTACTTTGGCATTGATCATGGGAGTGTATGCTAACTATCGCCCGGTGTCAATTCATGTCCAGAGAAATTGAGAAAGGTAGACTTTCCTGCGCGCCATATCGTCTAGAGAGTTGTCTCCAAGCCTAGAAGAATGATTAGAATGCAACCCGTTATGAAACAAGAATCGAGTGTGGCTATAACGCACCAACTCGCTTTGATCAACCATAGGTGCAACGATATATTTTGGACTCTTGAGGACCTCGTGATAAAATTGGTACCCCTGAAGCTTACGTGGAGGAGCTGGTGAGGATGAATTGTTTTTTGAAGAATTTATCGCCATAACAGTATATACCCTGCGTGACGAGCGCAAGAGATGTGAAGCAATTGTGACCCAAGGTTCGCCCTCGGTGATGATGGAGGGAGATGAAGAACACTGACCTTAACCCTAGATTGGGCTTCAGATTTTCAACCTAACCAACCGGGCTGGACCCTTTCCCCGCCTTCAACCATCTTTCCCTTATTCATTGCTATCGTACTTCTCATCAGTGAATGGCAGCAACACCTGGCACAGAAAATGCGGCGGTTACTCTAGATGTAGAGACGGATGAAGAGCGTCAGAACAGACTTCGTCAGTTTTTATTTCTGATTCAGACGACCTTTTATCCAGACCATAATTGCAGAACGGATGCTTCAGGCGCTCAATACTTCTCATGCATCTCATTCCCACAAAAAACCTACAGAGTTCGACTTCGGTGAGAGAAAGACATTCCTTGTGGATCCTCCAACGGACCGTAAGACATTCCTTTCACTGTGGTCTTCTCGATGCCGATTCTGTCTCAGTTCTATCCGAGTGCAAGCGTTTCTGCCAGCTCTGGAAGCCTCTAACTCTCAACTGCTCCAGCAAGCAAAAAATGATCCGCGAAGCGTAGACATCGAGCATATTGATGACTCTGTACAACAACATATTGAAATGGTTCGTCGTGCTCCACCTTCTTAATGACTATGTCAACCCGTGATCACAGAACCTTGGCCTCGGATTATTCGAGAAGCGCGGTAAGGGAGCGTCTGAAGGCGACGCATCCAGCTCTAGCTCTGACGAAAATGAGGAAACCACATCCTCCGAATCTTCTTCCGACTCGGAATCCTCTGATTCCACCGATGCCATTGGTTCGTCAGAAAAGGACCTTTTTTCAACTTTGGCAAAATCCTCCCGTCCAAAGAAACCACTGCCTTCACGAGCTCGGCCACGAATTGTAATGCTGAATTCGACGCCCACTCCTTCGTCGACATTGCCATTGTAAATGATCCATGATTATACTCTCCGTCTTCTATTTGCAATCATATTCGTTTCTCTCAACGCCTCATCTGGTGTCTCTGTCATCTATATCGGTACCCGCAGCATCTGACCTTCAATCAACGAAGCTAATTGCGTCACTCGACTCTCCGAACATCGAAGATGTCTTGACCAATTATCTTTTCCTAACTTTTTGTCCCGTGGACGCTGGGTCCAGCAGTCCTACCAGAAGGCGAAGCCAAGTCTTGGGCGTACGAGGATGCATACAGATATGGAGGTTGCCGAGACCGGGTTTCTCCCATGACACCAAAGGTGACAGTTATTGGAAGCGCTGAAGCGCTAACAACTCATCGATCAACAGCTCGCCTATAATTTACATATGCATGTGGTGGCTGCGATGGTAAAGTCCTCGGATTACTGCCGGCTCCTCGGAGTAAAGGTTAGAAGCTAGGTGCTGTAAGATCCCTTTGAGTTTCCAATTCCCGGAATTGATATTTGTTGGCAAGTCAGCCGAATTCTGCAGACAAGATTTTGAAGATGTTCTGGGAGACTATTTGTCAAATCCTTTGTTTTTTTGTAGAGAAGACGCTCAATGCACATTTCGAGGAAATTATCACGGCAGCGTATTCTCCGCCCGGTCCGAGTGCGGGCCCTGTGTCCGTGGTGTCTGAAGTTACGTGGAACCCTTACTGCAAGCGTCCAGTCGATGCAAGAGACACCCAGCAAACCGCTCACACCATTCTCACGTCTCGTGTTCCACCTGGAACACATACTTCTCTTAGAGTCTCAGACGTCAGCACAGCATCCTGTTTCTCCAGATGCGCACCGGTGGTCCCCATTGGGACTCGTAGACTGCTACATCTGTCGTCTTCAGATGTAATCACTACTGGTTGACCGTAATCTTCGAGCCCTAACAACCAGAAGCATTCCTTACACGACAGACAGTAGACGTCTGCATCAATGTGGATCGTGTGCTTGCAGGGTCTATACTTATGCTATTCCCGCCCTAGGCTTCTGTCTGCGGAGCCTGGGCTTTCATACGCACCTCGCGCACGCGCAGCTTGTGATCGATAACCTATTGGAGAAGCCAGATCTGCATATCACATCATATCTCGGACTTCATCTGAACCCGACCATTCCACTCTTCTATAGATGGAATTCAACCACAAATTTTCATTCAATAGTATCGTCGAGGGCTGTTAGGATCTGTGCTATCGTACGATATCAATCCCCGTGCAGGAGAACTACGGCAGCGAAAGTGCATTGTCACAAGGCTGTGGCAACGTGGTCTTCAACTCAGCTGCCTCGCGGGTCCGCGCGAAAGAAATTTAGGCTCGTTGCCTAGCATGCCCCCAATGCTTGACCAAGTCGCAAGCAAATCACCTTACTGATCAAGGACTATTGCAAACCTTTTTGTCACGATGGCATCCCTTACTCACGCCCCACATTCTCCTTATCATCAGCAACCACTCAGCATATGGCATTACGCCGCTGTGATGGTAAAGTGACACACACTGGCTTTGGTTTCCCTCAACACTCCGCAAATGCGCGGAATGGAAGTCTGTGCGGCTGTCTGCGGCTGGCTCAGCGCTGTCAAGAATCCAGACGCCCAATTCCGCCATGGTGACTCCATCTTGCGAAGCTCGTTGTAAAACTCGTCTTGATCAAAATTGTGAGCAGCCCTGCGTCGCTTGAGCCTCCCACGGAACATTCACTGTCCTTCATTCTTAGACGAGCGCTCTCCCTTTACGACAGGACAGTAACTTGACTGCTTTTTTCTCTGCGTGCTGTCTGTTTTTGATGTTTTCCGCGGATCTCGTATAGGCCTCTGTTTCGAACCTCCGCTAGCGAACGTGTTGATTCCGCAAAATCACAAGTGCGTGCGCTTTGCAAAGTGATATCTTCGAAACTGACGAAGAAGTATACATGTCGTCTCTTATGAATAGACTTAGAGAGGCATATTGCCGTGGCATTGCAATTCATTCGGCCTTCAAAGCGAAGCCGTAGCTCGCGCGCACGCGTATTCCAAAATTCTATGTCAACCTAATAAATTTGGCCGTGGCCTAGATGTAAGGGTTCGCCTCCTCCAAAACTTCAGGCGCCCTGCACCCGCGCGCATCATCTCCAGCACCCTCCCAACCACATACCTTGAATCAAAAGAACAACCATCCATGCGAGAGCGTTATCTTCATACCCGTTAGGGACATCTTCTATGCTGCAACAGCGTCATACTTGATCGAGTGAAGGAAGGTCGGACCCTGAAGATTCGTCGGAGTGAGTCGCGTAATCACGCATGGGCCGGGACTTCCGTTCTGTGTGCAAATTCTGATATCAAATATTTCCCGGATGCGATGCTGTTGACCTGCGGCGGTCCTGCGCGCCTCATTCTGCAGAGTTCACCCGCGAGCGAACCGCCCGTACCATCAAACCTTGGGTTATCAGGACGCTGCAATCCGGTCTGCACGGCGCGTGATGCATGACCGATATGGCATGCACGAGTTCAACTGCATGGCGGTGTATTTCGGTCTATAAGCGTGCAATGTCCCTGAAGATTCCTGGAGACTTGACTTTTTCAAATTCTGGCCCGGGCAAAAAAATGATTTCAACATCGACAGATCCGCGGAGTTGATCACAGTTGATCGACCCTTTTCTCCTTTAATCTCCAGATGGGGAATAAACTCGGCTAGATCTGTAGGTTCGGCCCTAAGATTGGCTGCCAGAGAAGCCACGAGCTCTCAGACTTGTATTAATGATACCATCATGGCTTTGTGCACAACCGCCCACGTCTTGCCCCTTGCACGCTACCCTCATTGTCTGTAGCCTGTCCCAACATGAACTTATCCCTCGATCATATCACTCCCCCCAATCTACTACCCGCCTCCATCCTCATTGCTCTTATTATCATACCTTTCTCGACTATATGCGTTGGCATATCCCTAAGGACAAGGAATCGTCGCTTCCCATTGCCCCCGGGTCCGAAGACATCGTGGTTCGGGGGAGTCACGTCGCTCCCCACGTCCACGCCATGGCGCACATATGCTGAATGGCGGCACGTATATGGTTCGTAGATGCTGCTTGATTGAGAAGCTGTTTCTGAGGTCTTTTGTTCAATAGGTGACATCATATATATCCATGCTTTTGGAAACCCCATCATCATCTTGAATTCAGCCCGAGCAGCATTCGACCTACTCGAAAAGCGAAGCGCGACATATTCCTCTAGACCAGTGCGAACCATGGTTCAGGAGATGTGAGCCTACATCTCGTTGTACATCACGAACGCTAATTCCTCGTCTTCTTGGCAGAATGGGCTTTGACTGGATTTTTTCGGCAATGCCGTACGGGTCATCTTGGCGGAAGCATCGAACACTGTTTCAAAAACATTTCCATGCTCATTCGTCGCCACACTACCAGCCCATACAGTTGAAGGAAACGCATGCGCTTCTCCGGAATCTGTTCCATCAGCCTGATCGACTAGAACATCACATACGAAGGTGGGAATTTGATCGTTATCATGGAATTTCCCTATTTCTCAGTAATCGCGTAGAAGTGCGGTGGCACCGGTGATGCAAATTTTGTATGGACACGATATTCCAGAGGAAGGCGATATCTACGTGACTCTCGCAGATCAGGCGATGACATCCTTCGGCAAGGCAGGTCTATTTGGAACGTATCTGGTCGACTACATTCCTCTTCGTAAGTCGCTGGTAACATACCGTCTTTGGGTGACCTTGATGAAGTATCGTCAGTCAAACATGTTCCGAGTTGGTTTCCTGGAGCATCCTTCAAGAAACAGGCAAGACAATGGCGGCGAGCGTCGCGGGCTATGATTGACCGCCCTTTTGACATGGTCAGACAGCGCATGGTGACCCTCTGTTATTTCGGCATGCTATTCTTCTTTGCTCATGCAATATCTTCAGGAGTCGGGAACTGCTAAACCCTGCTTCACAACGTCAGAACTCGACGAGTGGATGAAGTCTGGGAGAGATCCGGAGCATGCACGGATGATCAAGGGCGTTGCAGGAACATCTTATGCTGGTAACCGCTAACCTTCGATTTTTTGATACGTTTGTTGACAATGTCGGATAAACCAGCTGGTGTTGATACGGTGGGTAGTGTCGCTATGGTAATATTTCGGTTTCTGACTTTCGCCGAAGACTGTGTCTGCGATTCTATCGTTTTCTTAGCAATGATGCTTCACCCAGAGATCCAACAAAGAGCACAACAGGATATAGACAGCGTGGTAGGATCAGATCGCCTCCCGCAATTTTCTGATCGGAATGCCCTTCCATATCTGGACTGTATTGTCGCCGAATGCTTGCGGTGGAATCCAGTTGGACCCTTGGGCGTCGCACACTACGTGACGGAAGACGACGTCTATCAAGGGTACACGATACCGAAAGGCACGACAGTGCTACCTAATGTCTGGTATGTCTCTCCTTTCCTTTTTCAACTCGTTCTCACCATGCACCCTGATCATAGGAGCATTCTTCATGATGAGGCGACCTATCCAGATCCTATGGCATTCAAGCCCGAGCGTTTCGAAGACCAACAGAAGAATGCAGCGGTTGGTATCAACCATCTACCGGAAGTGGCATTCGGGTTCGGACGACGGTGAGGATGAATCTCCATGGGCGCATGTCCCTTCGTTCAACTGCGCCCATTCAGGATGTGTCCTGGCCGTTGGCTTGTCAACGATACCATCTGGATCACGATTGCTTCCGTATTAGCGGTATATACGCTCTGCAAAGAAGTCAACGAGCACGGAGCTGTGATCGAACCCGATACAGAATACACAACGGGTTTAGTGAGGTGAGTTCAGTACACGGTGTAAATGAGATAGGACGAGGCAAAGTGATATCCTTGCTTTATTCAGCCGACCAAAACCGTTCAAATGTGTCATCGTCCCGCGTTCAGAATCTGCACTCGCTCTCGTTCGGCAAACGACGGAGGAGCAACAATTCTGAAATACTAGTAGTTCCGGGTCCATTTGCGTCGTGCCATCAACATCAAACAGGCCCGAATATTGTAATGAATGTATTGACAGTATCTGAATACACAAAATGATTATTAGCTGACTGGTGAGTGATGAAAATGTTGTACGGAGTAATTTATGCTATCTACGTCGGTCGAAGCAACCACTTGCCTTGATTGGGGCCGACGAGTGGGCCTCGGTGGACCGTGGCATGTAAACATATGCAACTTGCCTATTCGTTCTCAATCTTCGTATCGACATGACAACCGCATACTGACGTACATAGTATCCGCTCTCACCCCTCAGTTCGTCGGCGGGGCATGCTTGGATGCCTGGGAAGAGCTATCCCCATTGATTGAGAAATCAGCTCGACAGTGCACCAGGTATCTAGCTCATCAAAGTCCTGTGGCCGTCAGCGCTGTCGAGCGAGAAGGTAAGGCACATGAAGACTCATGATGTCCTTTCATTCTCCTCGAGGTATACGGTAAACAGTGAGCGCGTACATACCGCTTTGCATATGACACAGCATTGATGTCTTCTGCATGAGAACGCTCAGATAAGCTCCGACTAGTTCTGAGGAGCATGATGGGTTCTGCGAAGTGGAAGTCTAGGCATCAACCAGTAGCTTGGACCGGCAGGAAGTTAGAGGGGGTTCACAGCGTATGGACGAAAGCTGGGCGCAGTAAAGGCAGTTGCCGCGGACAGAGGCGCATAAACCCACGATGGGATATCAGTCAATCTTCGACACATAGCGAGGGTGGACGATATCGATCTGTGTCAGCAGTGCATCTTCTGGGGAATGTCAGAGTTCGGCAGTGCTATCGAGAGTATCAACACGAGAACATGCCGTTTCAGGACGTCGACATATGGGGACCACTCACCGCAGTAAGCACCACGCAGATTTGCGAGCAGGAAATATATCAGTTGTATGACATCTCGGAGCATGCTTCGCTGCTGTTTCTTTTCTTAACGATCGTGACCTCGCAGACGTTAGCCTAGAATTTTCAAAGGGATCCATCCTTATCATTGATGCACATTCGACCGTAATTTGTGTAACTTGTGAGGAAATGATATAATGGAGGTACGCGAGCGCTAGTCGGTCGAACTCGAGGTTGTGGAGGGGAAGAGAGATGTCACTCAACTGAACGTCACAAGTCTGTCACAAGTCAAACATTGAGATGCTTACCCGTGTCCTCCTGCGATCTCCTCGTCAGATTCCAAAAAGTACTAGCCATCTGGCGAAATTCGTAGTGCCTCCATCACCACATACTCAACCTCCACGAGCGATGTCTACTGTTACTTCGCATCCATCCTTGACGAAGGTCTCCACTGAGCGTGAGTGATTGACGCGGATATACTCGCTTTATTACCCAGGTCTTGACTCGTCTGCGATATATTATGAATAATGTCCAGATGCACCCGCTGCTATCGGACCTTATAGCCAGGCCATTGTTGCACATCCTTTCGTCTTTGTCTCCGGCTGCCTTGGTTTTGACCCGAAGACCGGCCAATTTGTCGCTGGCGGTGTAGAGGAGCAGGCACGGCAAGCGCTGTTGAATTTGAAGGCGGTTGTGGAAGCTAGCGGGAGTGAAGTGGGAAAGGTCAAGACAACAGTAAGTGCTCATTCGTCGGCTCTGGGTTTGATTAAGACTCCCATGTTTCCTATAGGTTTTCTTGAAGGACATGAATGACTTTGCGGCGGTCAACAAGATCTACGAGAGCTTCTTTGGCGATCACAAACCTGCGCGCTCGGCAGTCGAGGTAGCGCGTATTCCCAGAGATGGGCTAGTAGAGGTGGAAGCTATCGCTTCGGTTGCGTGAAAAGTAGGAAGAGAAGGATTACGCGCACTTGTGAAGTTGTAAAGCTATCCGTCGAAATTGCACCCATTTTCGATCACGGTGAGCATGCTTGTCGAACTTTGAATTTTCTAGAAGATACGTGGAAGCTCGTGAAAGGCAGAATTTTTGCCTAGACCTTCCGGATGCACGATGGCGTGGATCATCGGTTTCGTCGCCTTGAGAGGCGCGGACACAAAGATCATGCTCAACGGCGGGCGGTCCAAGCGGTCCCAGATCGAGCGCAAGACCAACTTCAACGTGATCGTCAACTTTATCGTACTCATTGTGAAGTGCACCATCACCGCAGTCGCGAACTGTATCGGCTCCGAGGCGGGCGACTCGGACGTCGTCAATGCCCTGGTCAGCGTGCGTGCCAGAATCTCTTTGCCCGCCCATGCGTCGTTTTGGCTTAATCTTTTGTGCGTGCGCAACTCGTGTCTCATCGCGTTCCAAAGCATCGTACTCATCTCGCTGTACATCTCGATCGAGATCATCAAGATTATCCAGGCGTGCTTCATCTCAGAACATCGGTAGACCTTCGTCAAGCAAGCAAAGCAAACCTATACCTCGCTTCTAGCTGCCAATCGCGGTCGCTCTTGCCCTCAGCGCACTCGTCAGTGCAGCCTTCTTCGCCCTCGCGGTATCAAAGGAGAGTGAAATCCAGCTGCTTCTGCACGCAGACGGCGAACAATTATGCGAACGCGATCCCTTCGACGTCACAGCCCCGAGAATGCTGTCAACGGCGAGCCAATAGACGAGGCCGCGTTTAGGGCTCGGATACGTCAACCGCACGCTCCGCTACGCCCCTTCATGCTCACCCCTCACGCAGACGCGCCTTGGGAACGCCCTGCTCTCCCTCCTCTTCGTCGCCGACCTCGTCACCCAGGCTTATCCTTTGGCTGTCCCTTCTCCCTCGACGACCGCCAAAACACCATCGTCTACGCCCTGCATGCTCTCTTCACCGCCTACCTCCTCCGCTTCGTCTCCTCCCTCAGCCAGGACGCCACCGGCCCCTACACTGAAAACAACATCTACCTCTCCACGTTCTCACGCTTGCGTTTGCGTTGCTTGGCGTCACCGCACTTCTCCCGACCGAGCATGCCATCGCCTATTTCCACGTCGCCTCCCTTTGGCACACCGCTCGCCCTCTATGCCGCTGCCGCCGCCATCGTCACCATCCCGACCGGCCCGCCGCTGCACTTCCCCGAGGCGCAGATCTATTCCGAAAAGACCGTCGCCGCCGCCACGAACAAGACGCACGACAACGTCTGCAGTGTCACTGGTACGTCTGCCTCAGGACACCACGCGCTCAATTACTACACTCATCCACCCGCGATCACCCCACGCGCGCACAGTCATCACCGTCAGCTTCCTCGAGCGTGACAGTGCTACCCTCATCCATGCCTCTATCTTCTCACACGGGCTCAGCGTCTCCACCCCAATTGTTTCATCTTCCTCACCCAGACCGACGGCACTGCTTTCTCCATCGTGCATGCTGCACACCTCTCGAACCATACCTGCCCCTCGCAGCCTGTTACTACTCTTCGACAGGTTCGCAGGTTATGAGGCCTTTTCCTGAACCTAGGTATGCTTTTTGGCATGTAGAACCTTAACCCTACCTTAAACTTTTTTGGCATGCACATTCAACCACGCACATATCCTTGACCTGACATCTTAAACAGCGGGCTGCGCAGTGGATAGACTGATAAGTTTGCACTTGATGTTCCTCTGCACAACCCGCCGTCTAAGATGGCCAACTGTGCAGTGGGCATACTTGTTAAGAGCCGGCTCATAACACATGATATATGATCATCTGATCATATGACACGCGGTCTATGACCAATGGATATGGCCTATACCCGGTGACCGACCCCTTTGACTTCACCAACAGACATTGAGTTATCTTATCTTATCTTCTACCCCTGATCAGCGATCATGTCATCACGGTTACCTGAACGGTTCCTGTTCCTGGTTCCTGTCCCTGCCCCAACGGTTTGTTCGTTGATTCTTCGATCGTTGATCGTTTGCTTCTATTTACCTCGGTACCTTAAGAAGCACGGACCTTCTGTCGATCTTGCCCTAAAGTAGTTTACGTATATATAGAACGAGCCAGATACCTGTATCGCCAGCTCGTTCACCTTTGTTACTCCCCACCTTCTTACTCTTGACCTTTGGTACTAGCCATACCTCTGCTACATCATAGTCTTTGCCAATAGGCCAGACTCTTGATTGTCAATAGAACATCTGCTTGAGCATCGGTTTGACTTGCCCTGCGCTTCTCTCTATCATCATCCTCAACCACTCAGTCGTCATCTCAATACTGGCTGAGTTCTACACAGGACTAGTGGTATTCTATCTCGACTTTAGTGGGCAGCATATCTACTGCCATCCAGGTCCGCATCAGGTCGTACCCGCACATCTGTGGGAAAACCTTTGGGCATTCCTGGAGACGCGATACCATCACGAATCCCTCGTACATCCTGAATTACGTACACAAGTAGCCGCTGGTGCCTTTATCAGATGTACTTGGATTTGGCACGTCCCTCAGTGACTCAGGAGCCTCCTGACACATCACGTGCGAAGACCAGGTCTTAACACTTGAACGAGCTCACCTGCCCCTGCCTCACTCTGGACGGACTACCCTCCCCAAATACCGAGATTGTCGGTGTCATCACCTTCCATCTACACGAAGGCGATTTACGCCGAACGCACACACTCTCCATCACCCTTGTAGCAGAACCACCCGAGGTCATTAGCAGTGCGCTTAATCAAATTACCGACAGTTTGTTCAGACCGCTACTCCATCATCCCCCATACTGATACCGACTCGAAAGAGACGGATACGTTACGTTCCCCATTTCCATCCGGATCACACCCCATTACTCCAACCTTCGCCCAGCCAGCGAAGATGAGTACCGCCAAGACCCCAGAACCGGAACCCCCGGACAAAGCCTTTCAACTGCCCAGCGTACCAGACCGACTACTGAAAGTCACCCAAGGAAACAGAAATTGGGTCCAGTACACACAGAGGTTCGGGGCGGTCGCCCTCCTAGCCAGAGCAAACGACCAACTCAAGAAGAAATACTACCTGAGAGGACTCAAGAAAGAACTCGCCGTGCGAGTCCTTCAGGACGGAGTACCAGATCGTTTGAAGATCTAATAACTCAAACAGGGAAGCACGCGGAGTCAATGGAAGAAGAAGCTTTTCAAGAAGCCTACAGACCAATCCTATTGCCATACCAAGGAAGGAAAAGGAAGCGCGAAGGTACTAGTACTAGGAGTATTACCGACTGATTTGAGTCCACCGATATCCGAAACTACTGTGTTGCCAATTTAATGCAGCTATAAATACAAAAAATATGGCCTGTGGTTTTCATACCCTGGTACAACTTTGAGGCCCAAATCAGCCAGATTGAATCAGGGGTTCAATAGATATGGATTTAAACAGTCTACCCCCTAAAACCAAACTATGCGAAGCACAGTCTGGGTTTTGGGACATGAAATTTGTGTTGCACACAATTATGTCTGTTCAAGAGATTTGAAAGGTGTTTAGGATGGTATCCTGAATTTTTCATTACTAGACATGTACCACTGAGTCTGTTAAGGGCAAAATACAGAAGTGAAGAATAAACTGAAAAAAGCAGGCATCTAGTACTCAATTTATATTGTTTTGTAATCATAAAACAGAGCGAATGTGAAAATGTACCATAGCTTTCTATTGATACCTTAATCGTACCATTTGGATCAGGGGATCCCAGGATACGGAATTGTTTGTGATCTTGAGGATATTCTGCAACCCAGAGACACAGTTTAGTCAGCATCGGGAGAGCCGGCACACAGTCGGGAGATCGCGGGCACACTGTCGTCACACTGTTGTCACGCCACGCACAGTCTCTCTGTCGCGCCACACAGTCCGGCCGAGACCGCACACAGTCCGGATTTTGGCGCTGTGTCTGCGCCACACTGTCTGGATTCTCGGTGACAGTCCGGGATTTGGCCCTAAGATCGCGCCACACAGCCCGGCCGTGCCGCACACAGTCCGTTGATTGTTGCGCCACACAGTCCGACTGTGTCGGACACAGTCGGAGTTTTCCCTCCGACTGTGTCGGCACACAGTGCCCTCCAACGTCTCGTGATCAAGATCGCGCCCACCGCCGCCGCCGTCACTTACACCAGTCGTACAACTCCCAGCATCTTTGAACATCGAGCGCAAGAAGTTTGTCCTTTTCCTCAATTGACGCCACATCGACGTATCGACACCGTTTTTTCAGAGCACTTCTTGAAGGATATGTGGGTCCTTTCTTCTGAACAGCCTCCCTCCGCGCGTTTTCGACGATGCAAGTGGACCATGGACCTCTTCCGAGGCCTCGAGACAATGTGCGTCGTCAAGAGTATCTTACTGTGCTACCGTTTTCTCTTTCTTTTCTAGCTGCGGCTGTAACCCTTCCTTCATAGATTTTCAGACTTCTCGCATTCTCCATCAACTCATCTGCTTTCACGCTCTGCCACGTCCCACACTTCGAGCACGCGCGCAACCGCCGCGCTGTCGCGTCCACCATCCCGCACCGTCCTCAATCGACCTCCTCTCCACATGTTGACATGTTCTCTCGGAACATGCTAGGAAATTTTTGTGAGTTAGTTATTTCTTCTTCCCAACCCCTTCCTCCGCACGCTCTCGATGATGCCGGCAGACAATAGGCCTCCGCCGAGGCCGAAAGCATGCATTGCTGAGAGCGTGTGACTATACTAACTTTTCCTCTTATTTTTCTACTGTTAGCTGCCCTCCATTCTCGTCGTCTACATCCACCCTCCGCTCTCTGCATTCCTCTCATTCCTCCGCGCGCCGTCGCTCCCGCCGCACATACAGCCTGCGCCCGTGCACGGAGGACCCCCAGCATCATGCAACTTGCGCTTGAGTGTGCCGACAAGGGGCAAGGTTAAGCTATCAGTAGAGAGATGAGCTGGGAAAGGGAAGGCTGAGCGTTAAAGGTATGTCCCTCTGATTCTTTCCTTTTCGCCAGCCCTTCCTTCAACCCGACTTCCCTCGACCCCTTCAAGCGTTGATGCTTCCACCATCGACACCACACAAACTCGCCTCCTCGACCCCTCCAACCTCTTCGGCGCCCGACCCCTAACACCTGCTGTACCCGTACTAACCCACGGCGCCCGCTACCCAGGCCCATGGTCGCCTCCCTCAATCTGCTCAAGGTTTCCACCACCGAGTGCCCTCAACCACCACCTACTTCACCACGATACGACCACGGCACGCCAACCTCTCGACCGCTGCGTCAGCGAAGCTCGATCTTGAAGACTCCATGGCGGACGACCCACGACATTCAGAGCTCTACGGTAGACAAGTCGCACATGGAGCAGAAACGGCCGCGTGCTGGTTATAAGAGGTGGTAGGCGGATGGTAGGTGAGACGAAAAAAATCCGAGATGTTAGGTAGGTGAGGAGCTAGGTGAGAGGCTAGGTGAGGGGCTAGGTGAGGAGGCAGGTGAGAGGCCAGGTGAGGAGGCAGGTGAGAGGCTAGGTGAGGAGGCAGGTGAGAGGCTAGGTGAGGAGGCAGGCGAGAGGCCAGGTGAGGAGGCAGGTGAGAGGCCAGGTGAGGAGGCAGGTGAGAGGCTAGGTGAGGAGGCAGGTGAGAGGCCAGGTGAGGAGGCAGGTGAGAGGCTAGGTGAGGAGGCAGGCGAGAGGCCAGGTGAGAGGCCAGGTGAGAGGCCAGGTGAGGAGGCAGGTGAGAGGCTAGGTGAGGAGGCAGGCGAGAGGCCAGGTGAGGAGGCAGGTGAGAGGCCAGGTGAGAGGCTAGGTGAGGAGGCAGGCGAGAGGCTAGGTGAGAGGCCAGGTAAGGAGGCAGGTGAGAGACCAGGTGAGAGGCTAGGTGAGAGGCCAGGTGAGGAGCCAAGTGAGAGACTAGGTGAGGAGTCAGGTGAGAAGGCAGGTGAGGAGTCAGGTGAGAAGGCACGTGAGGAGGCACGTGAGGAGGCAGGCGAGGAGGCATCCGAAAAGGCACATGAGGAGGCACGTGAGGAGGCACGTGAGAAGGCACGTGAGGAGGCACATGAGGAGGCACATGAGGAGGCACATGAGGAGGCAGGCAAGGAGGCAGGCAAGGAGGCAGGCAAGGTAGCTATCTCAGACAACATGCAACTGTCTCGGACACTATACAGACCATCTGCATGCATTTCAGATGACATGTGGACATCAGTTAGTGTGTGGCTGTTGCAGACAAGTTGTGTGCATCTCAGATGACACTCGGACATCTTAGATGACTGGCAGACATCTTATACAGTGTGCGGCCCTCGCAGACAACCTGTGTGCATCTCAACACAGCGTGCAGCCGTCATACGACATGCAGATGTCTTAGACAACTGGCAGACATCTCATATAGTGTGCAGCTGTCGGAGACAACCTACGTGCATGTCAGACGACATGGGGACGTCGTAGACAAAACGCGGACGTCTCAGATGACCGGAAGTCATTTCAGACGACCTGCGTGCATCTCATGCAACATGCGGACGTCTAAAACAGTGTGCAGCCCTCGAAGACGACCTGCGTGTATCTCAGACGACACGCGGATGTCCCAGATGACCAGCAGTCATTGCAGGAAGGATGAGGTCGTCACTGACGACCTGCCTGCATCTCAGATGACACGCGGACGTCTGAGACAGTGTGCAGCCGTCACAGACAACCTGCATGCATCTCAGACAACACAGGGACGTCTAAGATGACACGCGGATGTCTCAGACGACTGGTAGTTGTTGCAGGCAGGATGCGGTCGTCACTGACGACCTGTGTGCATCTGAGACGACACGCGAACGTCTCAGATGACCGGCAGTCATTGCAGGCAGGATGAGACCGTCACTGACGATCTGCCTGCATCTCAGACGACACGCGGATGTCTGAGACAATATTTGGCCACTGTAGATGACCTGCTTCTCTAACGATACACAGACGTCTGAGACGGTGTGCGGCCGTCGCAGACGACCTGCTTCTCTAACGACACGCAGACGTCTGAGACAGTGTGCGGCCGTCTCAGACGACACCCAGACATCTCAGACGACCGGCAGTCATTACAGGCAGGATGAGGCCGTCACTGACGACGGAGACGCCCTATAGGCAGGTCACGTCTGCCGGTGGCCATGAATGCATTGGGCACCTGCCTGCATCTCAGACGACACGTGGACGTCTGAGACAGTGCGCAGCCGCTGCAGACGACCTGCTTCTCTGACGACACGCAGAAGTCTGAGGCAGTGTGCGGCCGTCGCAGACGACCTGCTGCTCTAATGGCACACAGACGTCTGAGACAGCATACTGCCGCCGCAGACAACCGGCTTCTTTAACTACACGCAGACGTCTCAGACAGTGTGCGGCCGTGGCAGACGACACGCAGATGTCTCAGACGACCGGCATTCATTGCAGGCAGGATGAGGTCGTCACTGACGACCTACGTGCATCTCAGACGACATGCAGATGTCTCAGACACTATGCAGCCATCGCAGATGACTGCCAGTCATCTCAGACAACATGCAGCCGTGTTAGATATTACGCGGCCGTCGCAGACAACCAGCGAGGTGCTCAGACAACAGACGGACTATGAGGCTGTTGCAGACGACCGGCAGCTATTGCAGGCAACATGCAGCCATCACAGAAAACCGGCGGGCATCACAGACAACCGGCAGGCATCTCAGACGATATGCAGCCATCTCAGACAGTACGCAGCCGTCACAGGTGAGATGTGGCCGTCTGAGATAGTATGCAGATGTCACAGAGGTGCTCAGACAACAGACGGCCCATATGGGTGTCGCAGACGACTGGCAGCTATCACAGGTGACTTGCGACCGTCTCAGACAGCTGGTAGCCATCTCAGACGACATGCAGCCCTCTTAGATACTATGCGTCTGTCAAAGACAACGGGCAAGGTGCTCAGACAACAGATCGAGCATGTGGCCATCACAGACGACTAGCAGCCATCACAGGCAACATGCGGCCGTCACAGACGGCCCACAACTCTAGAGAATGTGTCATCGACGTGCCTGACCATCCATACAAGGATGCGGGATGCGGACAATAGACACGCAGACTCTGCATCACTGACAAAAAGCAAGAACATCTCAGAGAGTAAAAAAAAGAAGCGAGAGATATTAGAGGTGTAATATACCATATGACAGCATCAATGAGTGAGATCCGGTGAGTAATATGCATTAAAAGCACTCACCAGCGAAGCTCGGAACGACCGACGAGCAGGGTCTATATTTCAATACACAGCACTAACGAGATCCAAGAAAGCACTGACATGACATAGGACACCATCAACGAAGCAGAACGAACCAGCCACGAGTGATGAAAGACTCACAAGCGAAACAAAAACAAAAAGACGACGGACCAGCCGATTCATGCCCCCCTGAACATCCCTAGATGCCAGCCGTACACATCCCGAAGCGTGCTGCCAATGCTATGTAACCAAATTGCCATCAGAAAAGTGGTTCAGTGGATATGGAACACGCACTGTTTACATTCCCGGTGCTCAATCTTGGGCCCGTGTGTCTTAGTCCCCCGATTGACGATTGGATCCGTGCTCGCACGAAAAACCTCAAAATGTACCTGGTGAGTTGTTACCGTCCCCCAGTCTGCTGAACTAATGCAGTACCAACCTAGAGAATACAACAGCGGTCACAAGAAATAAGTGATACAAGAATGAGAGCAGTAGCAATGAAGACAACACGACAGCAATGAGTACAAACCACTCTCAAGCCGGACACGCTATTTTTAACCCTCCAAGAACACGACAACGTCCCACTCCTCTCGATCTTCTGGGATATGGAGCTCCCGCCATAACACACCTTTTGGGGATAACACACTCCATCCCTCACCGTCGCTTCCGTACACGGCAACTTGCACATGGTCGCGGCGGTCAAAATACTTGTGCGCACGCTTGTGGTGGTGGGACGGCTCGCGCCCTTGCTTGCGGCGCGGGTACGATTGGTGCTTAGTTGAGCTAGTAAGATCAGTATCGCCAACACAACGTAGTCAACAACAGAACTTACTTAATCACGACCTCGCTTGCCCCTACTACTCCCCTTCCCGCCAAGTACCGAAAAAACTCCAGTACAGTCTGTTCGATTTCTCTTTTTTTGATTAATTGTCTGCTGTATTGCGACGGGTGCGCCCACCACAGCCGAGGGTCGGTGTACGGTTCTTGCGGCCCCTTTTTCGCAGTAATACAACGTTGTATCGTTAGTACATCATCGTATTAGATCTAGAGAAAACTTACATCCATAAAAAGAGCCGCCTCGCGAGCTCGTCTCGACATGCAAGCGACAGTGGTGAGACCTACAGATGTTCAAACCGACGAAGACGTCCGTCGTCGTTGTGCAACACTGACTGATTCGGCTTCAACACCTACCTTTTGGTGGCTCGTTTGAGTTGTACCTTCTACCGCCGCGTTCGACGAATATTGAGTTTGTGTTCAAGAGGCGGTGAAAGACGAGCAGCTCGAAGAGCTTGAACCGTTCGGTGAGCTTGTGGTAGATGACTTGCTCACCCGAGTCTAGAGTTGGTGGTGGCGAGGATGCGGCAGAGTATGGGCGCACTGGAATACGGAGAAGCAAAGGTGGTCTTCTGCGAAAAATATTGGAGAACACGATTGCTCGAGCAAGACTTGTGAGGTCTGTTGCGTGTCGTTTTCCAATGTCGCGCACATTATACCTGGAGTTCTGATATTTTGTTCACGCAACATGTAAATACCTACTGAAATGCATCAGCAAATTTGAAAAGTTGTTTACTTGACATAGGCTGAGGACGTACTGTTTCCGCATGAACTTTCATGCCATAGCGCCTTGTCCAAACATGGCTCTGCATCTGAGCCGTCCCATTTCCCGTGCCATGAAACGTTGTGAGCTAATACATGGGTTGAGGAACAAGTCGTCTGAGACATTCTTACCCCATAAGCCCAACCCGAGTCATCTGCGATGTCCGCGATCTGTAGGCCTGGCCTTAGTCGTCTGCGACGTCGGCTCTCTGTAGGCCTGGCCCTAGTCGTCTGTGGTGGACTGTGGAATCTAATGAGCTCACACCTTTGTATTTGTCGTATCGTTAGCGCTCAAGAATCCTTGTTCAACGTCCACACCAATCAATCAAGTCATGTTTGCAGTACCAATAAGGAGAACACGACAGCGGTCGCAAGAAAGAACTAACACACGATCGAGAGCAGTAGTAACGAAGACAACATGACAGAAAATGAGAGGATACATAAACAGGCCTGGTCCGAAAGTCTCTGCTGGAGCCCGAATCTTCTGGTGACTCTCACTGTGCCTCCCTACTCCGGAGTGGAGGCCATGTCTGCCACTTTGTCCTGGTCCGACGAGGCACCCTCCGCGGGGCCCACCAACGACACATCTGCCCACTGGATGGCTTTACCCAAGTCCTGGCATTGGGTCGCTCCCTCCAGCCGCCCCAGGACGGTATGCTCGCCCCGTTCCAAGGTCAGGACCGAGTTCATCGTCAGTGCTTCGCCCCATTCGCACCTTGTCCGGTTCCATTGAGTCCATCGGACATCCCCCCCGTTTTTCATCATCGTGTCCCGCACCCCGCGTTGCATACCAGGCGCAAAGCAGCCCTGCTGGGCCTCGAAGACAAAGATCTCGGGTATCCTACCAGTCTAATGCCAACTGGTCAGCATCGCACGCAATGAAGGGGCTAAAGCACTCACGCCGGTCCACAACATGAACCGCACCCATCTCACCCTCTTCTCAAACTTGACACGCTTTTCCCAATCGGTGTCTACTTGTGAACTGTGAAGATCGAGGCCACGGGTGTCCTCGGAAGGGTTGTCGGATAGATATTGTGGTGAACTTTTGCTCTTTTGCTCGGCAATTAGCCCAGGCGACGCCGACATCGCTGCCAGACGTCGGGGCGTGGGGTCAAGGTTGGAAATTGAGTACATGGCGAGTGGGGACTGAGGAGATACCGGCTGGCGCGATGGCGATTATATAGCCCTCGCCTCATCTGTGGGGCGTCTTCCTTGCCAGACTTGACGCCGCTCTGGAATTCGATAAAGGCTCCCTCGAACCTTCGCATTGCCGATCTGTTGATGCGTCGAGCCATCAGGGTCGAACGGCCGCGCCATGCGAGGTGTTTTATATCGCTCAAGCCACGAGTCTTTCATGTTTCTATTCATTCATAAAGATAAGGTTAGACTCCGTGAAAGGGCGACGTAAGGTACTTACCTACGAATCCTCGCCTCGCACCGTACTCGAGGCGAGACCCACTCCGCGCAGACATGCCTCGAGGACTTCAGAGGCATCGTGGACGCGTCATACTCGTAACCCCCGCTTCCCATCGCGCCCGCCTGCAGGTCGGGGCTCAGCGTGGCAGGCCGTGTGCCGCACCTGGTAGGATTAGGTGGTGACCGTCGCTCCCACATCTATGACGCCCGTCCTGAGCTCGAGCCCACAGCACGCGCCCGCATGTTGTCCATCCCTTTGAGCCACAGGCCCATGGCTATATCCTGTTGTTATGTTAGCTCGATTTTGAGCGGCGAAAAATAAATGAACTCACCGGCATTGAGCTTCTCTGATGACAAGGGGTCTGTCGCAGAGGGGTGGGAGGTGGGACAATGCGCTGAAAGATCGGAGCGACTCGCAGGTCGTGCGGAGACGCCGCGGGAGCAGCAAGGCCAACACACAAGCGGAGGCTGTTGACAAAGGGCGACGCGGGCCACTTGAGAAGACGCAGACGAACGAGACCGACCATGGTGTGCAGCCATCTGCCCTCAGTGCCCTGGTCGGACTCATCGGAGCATTTGGCATCCCATGCATGCGTCGTTCGCGCCGTCTGTGAAATCCGTGTCGGCCGCGACGTCCACGGCATGCGGATGATTTCCACACGAGCTTGAGGGTCGCCAGTGGAAGGGAGGACGCGCCTCTTCGGCTGTTCGGGCAGGGATGAGATTTATGGAGGCGCGCATCTCGGGAAGGATTGGCATGAATGGCGACGTACCTGCATCCTCAGAAAACGTGCGGGTCTGTTCCCCCTATCCGCCGCTGGAGTCCATCGTCCTCGTCCTGGTCTTCCGCCGGGTGCGTGGGTCGGTGAGCCGGTCGTTCGTCAAAGGCAGCTCACGTCCGAAGGACGGAGCTGTGTTTTCACGCCTGAAAGGCGGAAATTCCCAAGAGAACTAGGGGAAAGAGGGAGGGATGCGCGTGCGTGGGTAGGTCGTCTGCTGCTAAGTGAACATGAGATTGAAAGTCCAAGGAGATATACCTGAGCTTACTTACCGATGAGAAAGATCCTAGCTGCAACAGCTATAAGTTGAAGCGATAAGAGACTGTCGGGGAGAGCGTGGAGCGACGACGAGCGACATGGGGCAGGACATGGAGGAGGTGGGTGGGACTGAGGCAGGATAAGGAGGTGGGCAGAGCGTCGCCGCGACACGGTCACGTTCTGTGACGTGCGACGCGATCACAATCTTGCCGAGTCGACGGGCGCTGATTCATCCTCGCTCCGTCCACAACCACACCGCATCCATCAACCTCAAACTTCGCCTATGATTCTTGGAACTGCCTCAAGGTAAGTACATCGATTGTTGATTTATTTGCTGCTCGTGCTGAATATCTCTTCCATCAGTTTCACTCTCATCCTGCTTGTCGTCGTCGCTGGCCATTTCCGCCCCTCGGGCGTGAAGTTCCCCCCTCCGTCTTTCAGACGTGAGGGTGCCGCATCGACGCATCGACTCATGGGCACACATCGCCGGTCCTATCGCGATGCTCCACAAGACACTGTGAGCGAGCTTGGGTGACGACTGGCTCACCCTCTGCCTCTGCTCTACTACGATTAAAATTCATTGTATTCAGCATTGTAAGGACGACTCGGACGACTCGGGTTAGACTTAGAGTGTAAGGACAACACAAACGACTTGGTGCTAAATCAATGTGTGAGCTGACAGTCTTCTGAAGTCACCCAGGGTTTACAAAGCGCGGACGTCGCAGACGACTCGGGTCTAGCTTACCGGGTAAGGATGTCCCAGACAACTTGCTGCCGAACCAAAGTCTTGCTCACGCTGTTCTTTCATCACCCAGGCTTCACAGAGGGTCGACGTCGCAGACGACTCGGGTCAGGACGTCGCAGACGACTCGCGCAGGCTTACTTACAGGGCAAAGACGTCGCAGACGACTTGGGTCTGGCTTACCGGGTAAGGACGTCTGAGCGGACTTCTTGCTGAACAAAATGCCTGCTCACCTGTTCTTCCATCACCCAGGGCTCACAGAGAGCCGACGTCGCAGACGACTCGGATCAGGACGTCGCAGACGACTCGGGTCTTGCTTACCGGGTAAGGACGTCAGAGACGACTCGTTACTCAACCAAATTCTTGCTCACCTGTTCTGTCATCACCCAGGGTTCACAGAGATCCGACGTCGCAGACGACTCGGGTCAGGACGTCGCAGACGACTCGGGTCTTGCTTACCGGGTAAGGACGTCAGAGACGACTCGTTACTCAACCAAATTCTTGCTCACCTGTTCTGTCATCACCCAGGGTTCACAGAGAGCCGACGTCGCAGACGACTCGGGTCAGGACGTCGCAGACGACTCGGGTCTTGCTTACGGGTAAGGACGTCAGAGACGACTCGTTACTCAACCAAATTCTTGCTCACCTGTTCTGTCATCACCCAGGGTTCACAGAGAGCCGACGTCGCAGACGACTCGGGTCAGGACGTCGCAGACGACTCGGGTCTGGCTTACCGGGTAAGGACGTCTGAGACGACTTGTTGCTCAACCAAATTCCTGCTCACCTGTCCTGCCATCACCGAGGGTTCACAGAGAGCCGACGTCGCAGACGACTCGGATCAGGACGTCGCAGACGACTCGGGTCTGGCTTACAGGGTAAGGGCCTCTCAGACGGCTCGGGTTTTTACAAGGTAAGGACGCCTCAAGCGACTCGGGGTAGATTTATAGGGTAAGTACGTCGCAGACGACTTGGTGTTGAATCAAATTGTGAGCTCACACTGTTCTGCAGTCACTCGGGGTTTACAGAGCCCAGATGTCGGAGATGACTCGGGTGAGGAGGAGGCAACAACGAATGGAGTAGTAGCGAGGGAAAGGTGAACCATGCTGATGTTCATCCTTGGGGGCGAGTATAGATAACTACCCTATAGATTGAATATCACCTTCCATCTCTGTTTCAGCCGTTTGTTGGGCTATGATACGATAAGTTGTCGACTGATGTTTTACATGATGATAACCGGCTTAGTAATCTCGATTTGAAGATTGACGCCTATGTTCAGCCACAGGCGCGTGCTGTTGAAGTTGGTCAGCTTCTAACCAACCTTGTCTCCATCCACCAACTTGTCGACGGAGACGACGCGACTCCCACCAGCCACTGTCGACGACCACGACCACGAACGACGCTGCTAGCCACCATTGTTGTATTTCATTTGCAGGTAATGTGGTTGTCTACCTAGATCCGTTTGTTTTTTCCAGCCACAGTGGCATGCCGGTTGCGCCGATGAGTCCGACCAGGGCACTGAGGGCATATGGCTGTGAACCTGCGCGCTACCTCAGAGATTTGCCGGTTGCGCCGATGAGTCCGACCAGGGCACTGAGGGCATATGGCTGTGAACCTGCGCGCTACCTCAGAGATTTGCCGGTTGCGCCGATGAGTCCGACCAGGGCACTGAGGGCATATGGCTGTGAACCTGCGCGCTACCTCAGAGATTTGCCGGTTGCGCCGATGAGTCCGACCAGGGCACTGAGGGCATATGGCTGTGAACCTGCGCGCTACCTCAGAGATTTGCCGGAAGTACCGATGAGTCCGACCAGGGCACTGAGGACCAAAGCAATCTTTGTCTTCTCTCTGATGAATAGCTTTGCTAATCGGCCACCCACAGGACATCAGCTTATTATCTACATAAACCATGGCTTCCAAAGTAAGCCGACTGCTCTAGTGTACACATTTGAGGCTCAACCTTTTCTGTATCATGTAGACGCGATCTGGCCGCATCTTCTCCAGCTCAAACGTCGAAGCGAGGGATTCTTCGACCCTTGCTGAGCTCCCGACAGCCCTGACGACGAACCTGAGGTTCAGTGCCCTCTTGCGTCAGGCGATCGCTCGTGATGATACCCTCGCTGATGCACAAGAGGCGGAGGACGAGGGCTCGTGGTCACCGACGTCTTTGTCTCCGCTTACCTCCTCGCCTCTTTCAACACCGCCAGACACTCCACCCCTTGACTCTACAGGCGAGACGGCGGATTCCATAACGTCTTCACTCGCGGAAGCAGTACCTCCGCTATCTCTTGGACCACCGGCTCTGTCGTCTCCCTTGACGCTCTGATCACGAGGCCAATTCGAGAGTCGCAACGAGAGGGTTCGAAGCGCCGTCGAAGCAAGAAGCGAAAGGCAGAGAAGGAAGCCCAGGGCCCGTTCACCGGCGGCAGAAGCCAAGCTTTGTGTCGAAATTCAGCGAGCCTGGGGTTATCAAGGTCGATTACAATGCAATCAATTACAAGGTGACGAAGGGCGCCTACAAGGCCAAGACAATGCGCCGCCTGTCTGCGACACCGTGGATGAATGAAGACCTTCGAGAGCAAGGGTTTTCATTTTTCGAGTGGGATGGGTGGTGAGTTTCGCATCGGTACAGCTTGATCTCTGTACTAATAGTCTATATCGCCATCCAGTAAGCCTTATGCACTGCTAGATAGCCAGGGCACTGTCATTGGTGCTCTTGTCGGCCGACCATCTGACGATGGTGATCGGCGACCAGAGGACCGCTGGGACAACTCAATGAAGGAGGCAGCAGAAGCGTTGGAGTCTGCTCGGCTGGAGTCAGAGCGGTTCCTGAAGCGAGGGCGGCGAAGTCATAGGAGGGGAAATTATGCGGTATTGGCGGTCGGTCCGTCTTATGGCGGCGGCCAAAAGGTGAGGTGGAGCGAACTGACGCATAACAGCTGCTAATTGAGCGTCACAGAAACCAGGAAACCTTTGTCATTCTGATCACCAGAACAGGGTCCTCGAAAGCCTGTTGAAGGAGAGAAGAGCATCAAGAGGATTGCAGGTTTTGCTAGTGGCAAGTTTCTCTTGACGGTTCAAACTAATGATGTGCTGATTGGCTGGCTTTTCAGCTGCATTCGGAGCCTATGCGCCGAAAACCTATGATTTCTACAGAACAACCATGAGCCAGCTCACAGAGCGTCATCCGGAACTTCGATGGAACTTCGATAACAGCGTCTTTCCAACGATGACTTTCAACATGGGCCCTGATACAACATGCCTGGACCATAATGATTGCACTAATGTTCCTCAAGGGTTTTGCTCTGTAACCGCTCTTGGGGACTTCAATCCAGACGAGGGCGGTTACTTTTACCTATGGGACTTGAGGCTTGCGATTAGATTCCCTCCAGGCTCAACTATCCTCATACCTTCTAGCAGCCTTAGACACGGAACCACGCCCATCCAGGCTGGTGAGAGCCGGTATTCAATCACTCAATACTGCCCTGGTGGATTGGTAAGATGGGTACGTTTTGGCTTTCGAAGGGCACTGGAGATCTCTAAGGAAGAAAGGCGTTCCATCGATGGATCGCCAGAAGCTAGGTGGGCACAGGCTTTGGATATGCTTTCGAAGTACAAGGAACTGGGGCAGGATCGAAAGATACTATTTAATTTATTTGTGCTGTAGTCCGATTTGGCTGACGTTTATAACAAAGCGTTTCCTGTATTACATCTATACAATGATGCCTCAAACTGTATGGTAACCCAAGGTAAAGAACTAAGGCGACTATACTCTACCAAATTGCTCATGCTACCCATGCCGGTCTGTTTACCTGTCGTCCACATCAATGTCTAGGATGTCTGTACACTGGAGGCCTGACCGGAGTCGTCTGAGACGTCTATACCCTGTAAGTGTGACCCGAGTCGTCTGTGATGTCCTTACCCTGTGAGCCTAACCCGAGTCGTCGGCGACGTCCTTACCCTGTAGGCCTGACCCAAGTCGTCTGCGACGTCCGTGCTCTGTAAACCCTGGGTGACTTCAGAAGACTGTGAGCTCACACATTGATTCAGCACCAAGTCGTTCGAGACGTCCTTACCCTGTAAGCCTAACCCGAGTCGTCCGAGTCTCCTTACAATTCTGAATACAATACTGGGACGGTACTGTCACGATACTGCGACCGTACTGTCACGATACTGCGACCGTACTGTCACGATACTGCGACCGTACTGTGTGACTGCGACGGTTGAGTTATTGTCTTTCACGGGAGGGCTCCCACTCTTGTTACAAAGAGATAGTAAAATCAGAGAACGGTCTTATGAGCAAGGGATACAGGGCTCAGAAGGTTGTATATCGAGATAACAGGCTCTTCCCACATTATATACCATATTTTGGTTCTTAACCAACTGTTGACCACCGTGCAAGCCCGTACATCGACCGAAACATTGACATTGACACTTATTGGGAACCAATATATAAATTCAACACACTCGCTCGAAAAAAACCCTTTGGATCTCCTCCCACTGCCCCGCAAACACTCAAGGAATGACTGCAACGCGATCACATCCAACTTGGCCCCTCAGGTGCGACTCTCACCCTCAACTCATCCACGATATCACCACCGAAAGTGAGCTTATTCAACATGACATGTATCTTCTTCCGCGTGGTGGGCAACTTGTTCGCTCGCAGGATATCGAGGACAACCAGCTGGGCTTCCATGAATTCCTTGTCCTCTTCCTCGAGCTTACCAGCTCCTGGCATGCCCTCGACCGGAATATCATCGTTAGCCAGTGGGGGATCGATTTCTGTGCGCTCTTCTTTCGGTAACACTGGGCGATATTTCTCTGGCTGCAGGATCATCGTGGCGAGGGCCAAGAATGAGTCTCGGGGCATCACTGGTGTGGTTAATCCCTCGTTCCCTATGAGGAGTTTGAACGAAGCAACATATCACTCACCGGATTCCTTCGTAAGCAAGGCGAGGGACATCCTGGCCAAAGTGCGTTCGATGCCTTCATGACTCGTGTTGGTCGCCTGACGGCTGTACTTGATGTCGTGGAACCTCGCCACCTCAGTCTGAGCCATGCACTCGTATGTTAAGAAATGGCCCCCTACGGCGAGGGTGTTGATGGGTGTGTATACCGCGTGCCAAGCGCCTGGAGGCATGAGACTGTACCGCAAATCATTCGAGTAAGCCGTCACCAAGCCCGTGCAAAGAGAACTTACAGGAAGGAGTTCTCCGTGAGCAACACGTTGAATCCTTTGGTGTGCGCGAGGTAATCAAAGTCCCCGTAGCCTGTCGATTGGATTGTTCGTTGATGTTTCAACCAGGCCTGGCGCCGCATCGGTCCACGAGCAGGGGCATATAGCGTCCAGATCTTGGCGCCGTCGCGCACCCCGACAAAGGTACATAGTCCTGCCGCATCGTGATGGGGATATGTAACATAACCTTTGTGAGTGAGAAGATTCCAATTCAGCATTCGCCAGGCATCGAAAGGTACGTAGTGGGGGCCTGCTTCCCGATAATTGGGCGCATAACCCTCATCTTTAGTTGTCTGCCAACTATGGCGATCATCTGACAACGCGCTGCCCTCAATCATTCAGCACTGGAAGGATCACCGTCGAAGAAGAATGCTCACGAGATAAACCAAGGAATACCTGATGGGGAAAAATCTGGATTGTCGAGGTAGTTACCGCACGCCTTTGGGTTGTCAGCCATGGATAAGAATTCTCCTAAGGTGCCCTCATCATGGGGTTCCACAGGAGCCCCTTCTCTTTTCGAGACGGGTCCTAATGAAATTTCAGCGAATGTTTACCATGAATCATTGATATTACCAACGTCTCCAGTGTCTCCTGTGCAATTCACGCTTGTGCGCGTCTCCAAATACGCAGCGTCGTCAGGATCCTTCAGGTCATTGGCATCATTGTGGACACACCTTGCCATTGTACAGTCTGTGCCAACGAGCCACACACCTTACGGACACCGGCGGCATCAAATGCGTCGGAAGGAGAGGTTGAATAAGGGTAAACAACGACAGATTTACCGGAGGCCAGGGCTTGACGTATGCACGCTATAACATGTAGATGCGCCTCTCCAAAGCAAGGGTTCTTGGATGAACTGGGACCTAAACCGGCATCGTGCCGCACTGGTGACGCAGGCAACTCCACGAATACGACAGGGGCCTCTGGTGATTCCCATGCTCCAGGATTTTGTGCCATGGCGCGGACTGCCTTATGATCTTCACTCTCCTGTCGAGGACAAGGCACACATTATTTTGGTCGGTGAGCACGTTCATGGATCACCGACACCCGAGGGGTTGGTCCTTGAGGCCAGAATCAAGGAGGCATAGACTCACCTCTCCATCTGGTCCATACACGGGAGGCAGAATTGTCTGCATCCCATGCCACCATGTTACGAGAGGTTCTGTGACCCCATCTGCGCGTTTAGGGATCTGTCGTCCGGGAAGGAGGCTGAAGGCGTCCCAACTCGGTGCATGAATCGGACAAGGTTTGACCTGCAATATTACCCGATGAAATGAAATAAAACCAGGGTTTTCAATGACCCATTGTGTCCAGGACGCACTGCATGACTATACCTCGACTGGTGGATCGACAGGTTGTTGCTCGGGGGCCCTGTCGACATCATTGGACGGTGTGACAAGGTGATCGGGCTCTACAACGTACGCGCGCACGGATAAGGTCGAGCGATAATGGCTTAGGTGACGGATAAGGTCCCTCCATGTCTGCGTGCTTACCGAACTCATGAAGAGACACAGCCCCAACCGATGTCTCTGGGATTGCCCCCTCAGAGCTACTGTTTGCGGCATCAGATCCAAGCGTGGGGTCATCGCCAGCCGCCGGTAGCCCGTCGGCGTGGTGTGTGTCCTCCTCTCGGGGCCCGGCGCCTTCGAGCCGCATGGTGTCGTTCATGGTTGTACCCTGGTGAGTGGGGCTCTGACGTCCTACACCTTGGGGCGGAGTCGAAGGGGGCGCCGCGTGGGATTCAAAATCACCTGATGGCTCAGAGACTGGGGTTGTTGTACGTTCGTCAATTGGGTCCATGACAATCTGATTTCTTTTGTGAGAGTAGACTACAGGCGTCCCGCTGGCACTTACCTCTGGTAATCCATGAAACTCTCCCAGCGCAGTATCGAGGGGTGTGCGGAGGACTGCGATATGAGGGGTTCCCAAAGTGGGACCACATCCCGGAGGGGAATGGTCATCGGCACTCGTGTAGACGTAAGGGACCAAATAACGATAGACACGAATTGCTTGCACCGGAGTGAACGCCGGTTGGAGGTGCCCCTCAGAGTCTGTGCCCACTATTGATTCGACTGCACATCTCTCGGCATCACCAAAACCGTTGCCCTTGCGCCAGTCTCTCGCACGAGAGCGCACAGCCGCTCGGGGAACCCATCGAAAGGATTTGTAGAAATTGAAAACAGTGCCAGGATACCACGGATGGACGGTGTGGGCAGAGTCACCTAAATGATTCAGCATCAATGTCAACGTTCGCTATCAGTGGGAATACACTGCACCGTCCCATCCGAGCCACGCTTTCCATTCACCCTCTCGTGAACACAAGAATACCGCTTCCTGCCCTGTTCTCTCGCGGAGCCACACGCTTCCTGGAACCGCAACACGTGAGTCGGGGGCCCTCAAGGACCTCACCTGAATCCACGACATGTAGAATGTCCACGTGACGTCCTGGCGTGCACCAGAGTGGCGTGGTACACGAGCCGGGCGGTAGGGATAGCTAGGATCAATGGCCTTGGCGCCGGAGAAAAAAATTTCACAGTTCACGTGGGGTCGAAGGTCCTCGGGGAGTAGCACTGCAGGATTTGCGTCCACTGTGCGGTCGGCCCACGGCGGGTAAGGCCTCGTATCTGGAGTTCAAGAAGGATTAGATACTCTGACCGGACAGAGGGGAAAATACCTTCATGAGTCGGGGAAAACACAATGAAGGGGTCTCTCTTGTCCTTCTTCATCAATCCTGTCTTCTGGCAACGCTCGATGGAGTAATCAGGCGGGGTGACCAGAGGTCCTATGGCTAGATACGGGCGGCACAGCGAGTCACCGTGAAGGCGGTACTGTGACCGTATGTGGTGTCACCGTCACTTAGCATGCGAGCTCCCGTGACCGTATCGGAAGCCACGCCGGCCCGAGCAGCGCTCATCACCGAGAGGACCACAACAGCTCTAGTAATAAGTAGGCTGGGTGTGGGTGCAATTTTACAGGCGCGTCTTAAACTCTGGGGTGCGCACGGTCACAATGCGCCCCGTAACGTCCCTCAAGCCGCTTCAAGCAAACTTACCGCACGGTCACAGAGGTGACTTGATACGGTCACCTCCCAATACATATCGGATGCAACATGACGCCTCACACAGCCTCTCACCTGCGCCACATTGAACGCCACCGCAATGTCCAACCTCCAAAGCGGCGTGCGCAGAGGGGGCCTCTGATCGTCGGCCTGCCACACCGGATTGCTGCAAATTCTGTGGCGCCCTGCGAGTCTTCATGCAACTGTGCTACGCAGTCGTGGGTGGTTGTGGTAGGCCATGAGAAAAAATACAATACTACTCAATAGTCACATTCCGCACATTGTCCCTCGTGCCGTCGACGAATTTTTTCCGCAACAAGTGCTGATGAGTTGTCCATATCGATAACGAGGATTCAAGCTAGAAAGCAGAGGGATGCCATTCGCCGCGCGGCCAGACACAGGCCGCCCACGCCGGTGGACTACATTGACTTGACAGGGGATGACCAGTGAAAGACATTGTTTGATAAGTTTTCCATCGTTAGCAGATATCTGTGTCTCTCGTCAAAACAAGCGATGTGTACGATACATGGTGAGTGTTCCCGCGTACCTCGATCGTTGAGCCACGAATTGAGTCGGAACATCAGTGTTGTAGAATAATCATGCAGCTCTCATTTCACGTTGTTATTGTCGGCACATTGTAGAAGTTCTGAGGTATGGCAACCTATAGGTGTCTAAGTAAGTGAGATACATGTGTGATCGCCTGCGGCTACCCACAAATACCTTGCTCGCACGGGACAAAACTAACTATATTCTGGCAATCCCTGCTGCGCCGTCCAACAACACAGCCTACCCCTTTCCCTTCCGCAGCGGTGGATCTCAGAACGTCCCCGGCCCAGGACTCCTGGGCTCGACAACTTCCCGTCCCGCCCGAGCGGCGAGAACGTATGGCGAGGAAGCACGCTCGCGTCGTACTGATCCTGGAGTGCCGATACCAGCGCCCAATTCGCGCCAAAGGAGGGCATGAGGCGGGCGTGGTGCTCGTATCGGCGCAGGGGCTGCGGGGCTTATCTGTGCAGAGGTGGAAACGAGAATACGTCAATGTGGGCAGGCGGTATGTAGAAGGGAGGCGGGAGGAGTACGTACCGAGGGAGTCACAGCTGGTGGTATCCAGCAGGCACCGAGGGTTGGCCGCGAAATGCGCGAGGCCGACGCTTGGAGGGGGAGTCGTTGATGCCCATATCCTGGTGGAGCCCTGCGACGTTCTGACCCGAGTCATCTGCGACGTCGGCTCTCTGTGAACCCTGGATGATGGCAGAACAGGTGAGCAAAAATTTGGTTCAGCAACAAGTCGTCTCTGACGTCCTTACCCGGTAAGCCAGACCCGAGTCGTCTCTGACGTCCTTACCCAGTAAGCCAGAAACCGAGTCGTCTGCGACGTCCTGACCCGAGTCGTCTGCGACGTCGGCTCTCTGTGAACCCTGGGTGATGGCAGAACAGATGAGCAAGAATTTGGTTGAGCAACAAGTCGTCTCTGACGTCCTTACCCAGTAAGCCAGACCCGAGTCGTCTGCGACGTCGGCTCTCTGTGAACCCTGGGTGATGACAGAATAGGTGAGCATAACTTGGTTGAGCAACAAGTCGTCTCTGACGTCCTTACCCGGTAAGCCAGACCCGAGTCGTCTGCGACGTCCTGACCCGAGTCGTCTGCGATGTCCTCACTGACGTCGTCTGCGACGTCAGCTCTCTGTGAACCCTGGGTGATGGCAGAACAGATGAGCAAGAATTCGGTTGAGCAACAAGTCGTCTCTGACGTCCTTACACAGTAAGCCAGACCCGAGTCGTCTGCGACGTCCTGACCCGACCGAGTCGTCTGCGACGTCGGCTCTCTGTGAACCCTGGGTGATGACAGAATAGGTGAGCAAGACTTTGGTTGAGCAACGAGTCGTCTCTGACGTCCTTACCCGGTAAGCAAGACCCGAATCGTCTGCGACGTCCTGACCCGAGTCGTCTGCGACGTCGGCTCTCTGTGAATCCTGAGTGATCGCAGAACAGGTGAGCAAGAATTTGGTTGAGCAACGAGTCGTCTCTGACGTCCTTACCCGGTAAGCAAGACCCGAGTCGTCTGCGACGTCCTGACCCGAGTCGTCTGCGACGTCGGCTCTCTGTGAATCCTGAGTGATCGCAGAACAGGTGAGCAAGAATTTGGTTGAGCAACGAGTCGTCTCTGACGTCCTTACCCGGTAAGCAAGACCCGAGTCGTCTGCGACGTCCAGACCCGAGTCGTCTGCGACGTCCTGACCCGAGTCGTCTGCGATGTCCTCACTGACGTCGTCTGCGACGTCAGCTCTCTGTGAACCCTGGGTGATGGCAGAACAGATGAGCAAGAATTCGGTTGAGCAACAAGTCGTCTCTGACGTCCTTACACAGTAAGCCAGACCCGAGTCGTCTGCGACGTCCTGACCCGAGTCGTCTGCGACGTCGGCTCTCTGTGAACCTGGGTGATGACAGAATAGGTGAGCAAGACTTTGGTTGAGCAACGAGTCGTCTCTGACGTCCTTACCCGGTAAGCCAGACCCGAGTCGTCTGCGACGTCCTGACCCGAGTCGTCTGCGACGTCGGCTCTCTGTGAATCCTGAGTGATCGCAGAACAGGTGAGCAAGAATTTGGTTGAGCAACGAGTCGTCTCTGACGTCCTTACCCGGTAAGCAAGACCCGAGTCGTCTGCGACGTCCAGACCCGAGTCGTCTGCGACGTCCTGACCCGAGTCGTCTGCGATGTCCTCACTGACGTCGTCTGCGACGTCAGCTCTCTGTGAACCCTGGGTGATGGCAGAACAGATGAGCAAGAATTCGGTTGAGCAACAAGTCGTCTCTGACGTCCTTACACAGTAAGCCAGACCCGAGTCGTCTGCGACGTCCTGACCCGAGTCGTCTGCGACGTCGGCTCTCTGTGAACCCTGGGTGATGACAGAATAGGTGAGCAAGACTTTGGTTGAGCAACGAGTCGTCTCTGACGTCCTTACCCGGTAAGCCAGACCCGAGTCGTCTGCGACGTCCTGACCCGAGTCGTCTGCGACGTCGGCTCTCTGTGAATCCTGAGTGATCGCAGAACAGGTGAGCAAGAATTTGGTTGAGCAACGAGTCGTCTCTGACGTCCTTACCCGGTAAGCCAGACCCGAGTCGTCTGCGACGTCCTGACCCGAGTCGTCTGCGACGTCGGCTCTCTGTGAATCCTGAGTGATCGCAGAACAGGTGAGCAAGAATTTGGTTGAGCAACGAGTCGTCTCTGACGTCCTTACCCGGTAAGCCAGACCCGAGTCGTCTGCGACGTCCTGACCCGAGTCGTCTGCGATGTCCTCACTGACGTCGTCTGCGACGTCAGCTCTCTGTGAACCCTGGGTGATGGCAGAACAGATGAGCAAGAATTCGGTTGAGCAACAAGTCGTCTCTGACGTCCTTACACAGTAAGCCAGACCCGAGTCGTCTGCGACGTCCTGACCCGAGTCGTCTGCGACGTCGGCTCTCTGTGAATCCTGAGTGATCGCAGAACAGGTGAGCAAGAATTTGGTTGAGCAACGAGTCGTCTCTGACGTCCTTACCGGTAAGCAAGACCCGAGTCGTCTGCGACGTCCTGACCCGAGTCGTCTGCGACGTCGGCTCTCTGTGAACCCTGGTGATGACAGAATAGGTGAGCAAGACTTTGGTTGAGCAACGAGTCGTCTCTGACGTCCTTACCCGGTAAGCCAGACCCGAGTCGTCTGCGACGTCCTGACCCGAGTCGTCTGCGACGTCGGCTCTCTGTGAATCCTGAGTGATCGCAGAACAGGTGAGCAGAATTTGGTTGAGCAACGAGTCGTCTCTGACGTCCTTACCCGGTAAGCAAGACCGAGTCGTCTGCGACGTCCTGACCCGAGTCTCTGCGACGTCCTGATCCGAGTCGTCTGCGACGTCCTGGTCCGAGTCGTCTGCGACGTCGGCTTTCTGTGAACCCTGGGTGATGACAGAATAGGTGAGCAACTTTGGTTGAGCAACAAGTCGTCTCTGACGTCCTTACCCGGTAAGCCAGACCCGAGTCGTCTGCGACGTCCTGACCCGAGTCGTCTGCGACGTCGGCTCTCTGTGAATCCTGAGTGATGGCAGAATAGGTGAGCAAGACTTTGGTTGAGCAACAAGTCGTCTCTGACGTCCTTACCCGGTAAGCCAGACCCGAGTCGTCTGCGACGTCCTGACCCGAGTCGTCTGCGACGTCAGCTCTCTCTAAACCCTGGGTGATGGCAGAACAGATGAGCAAGAATTTGGTTGAGCAACAAGTCGTCTCTGACGTCCTTACCCGGTAAGCCAGACCTGAGTCGTCTGCGACGTCCTGACCCGAGTCGTCTGCGACGTCGACCCTCTGTGAAGCCTGGGTGATGGATGAACAGTGTGAGCAAGACTTTGGTTCGGCAGCAAGTTGTCTGGGACATCCTTACCCGGTAAGCTAGACCCGAGTCGTCCGTGACGTCCGCACTCTGTAAACCCTGGGTGACTTCAGAAGACTGTCAGCTCACACATTGATTTAGCACAAGTCGTTTGAGGTGTCCTTACACCCTAAGTCTAACTCGAGTCGTCCGAGTCGTCCTTACGATGCTGAATACAATGAATTTCAATCGTAGTAGAGCAGAGGCAGAGGGTGAGCCAGTCGTCACCCAAGCTCGCTCACAGTGTCTTGTGGAGCATCGCGATAGGACCGGCGATGTGTGCCCATGAGTCGATGCGTCGATGCGGCACCCTCACGTCTGAAAGACGGAGGGGGGAACTTCACGCCCGAGGGGCGGAAATGGCCAGCGACGACGACAAGCAGGATGAGAGTGATACTGAGGGAGGACATATTCAGCACCAGCAGCAAAGAAATAAACAACGGAGGTACTTACCTTGAAGCAGTTCTAAGAATCATAGCCGGATTTTTGAGGTTGATGGATGAGGTGTTGAAGTGTTATCTGTTGTCATTGATGGAGAGAGGTTGGCTGGCTGGACGGCGAAGTGATGGCTAACACGCATGTTGTGTGCAAGCGCTCGGCAATGTCCCGAGCTCGGTGCGTGACCACGTCCAGTGACACAGCTCGCGATCATCTGCAACTTCAGCACAACTTGGTTCTCATCGTCGTCGTCGTCGTGTTCAACCCCACACCCTCGGCCACGCGTTCCACGACGCTCATCTCCCTAGCTCTGTACTTGCCATTGCACTGACGACCCCCTCCGACACCCATCCATCGGATACCCACTGAGTAAGTGACATGTGATCCTCTGTCCGTCTGATCCTTGCTTTTCATAGGTTCACTGAAGTGCTCCACCTTCTCAGGCACCGAGCTCTCATCGGGCAATTCCCTCTTCGCAGTTGGACCGCACACAGATATCACTCTCTTCCCTGCGCCGTCTTTGGATTTTTACGCCTTTCAGGCGCGAAACCACAGGTCCGTCCCTCGGACGTGAGTTGCCTTTGACGAACGCCCAACGCATCGACCCACGCACCCACGTGCAATCTTAGACGATTTGCGGATCTCCCCTCCCCTTCCTCCCATTTGGCACTTGCAAGAACTCCGAGGACCCCACAGCCCTGTAGCATCAAGACTCCTAGAGCCACCATTTACTCAATCTTAGCCGCCATGCAGAATAAGTAGGTTACTTTCGCCGCATTTTCACGAGGCGATCCTATACTCATCTGCTCAAATTAGTACGTCTCACCCCACGCCTTATAAGTCATTGGAAGAGATTCTTGCTGCCCGCGTGCCGAAATCAGAGGATATAGCGCTTGCCCACAGTGACTGTCTCATCCTAGCGCCATTTCCAGACAGCAATGGCGGGCTGTGGATCTCCTCGCCGAACATGGAGTTTGTGCCAGAACCGCCCACCCACGAGGACGGTGTTCCGTTCAGCTTCTTTGCCGACGGAATGCTGGGGGCCTTTGAACATCTCAAGTGGCCTCAGGTCTTTGATGAGAGAGAGCCGCACGCTATCGCCGTCCCGGGAAACCCTGATTTGATGCTGAACGTCAAGATCCAGGAGTTTCCCTTGCTGGACGCAAAGGGTATTTTACCCGATTTTGAGGACAAGGACATACCATGGTTGGCTATTGACTCCAAAGACTTCGACGTAGCCCTGCGTTTACCGCAAGAAGACGTGGGCTTCCTAACTTCCTCCATGCATGCTCGCCTTCGCAAAGCCGCGAGTGAGGTCATTGCATGGGCCATCACTGAAGCTGACGACCTATCCCGCGCGGGCGCGCAAGATGTGCTACAGCCAGAGCAATGGGCCCTGCGTCGCAAGAACATCGTCCTTCGAGACGCGGACATGCTACGTCGTGCGCTCTCACGCTTGCAGGAGACCCCGATGTCTTCATTCGACGTCCTCATGTGGTTCAGAGAGTGTCAACGCCTGATCCTTGCCCTTCGGGGCTGGCTAACCTATACGTCGGTCGTTCGCCCGCGACTCGATGATCCCGACTTTGGAGACTACGACAACGTTTTGCCTCTGCGAGGAATCTTCACTCGCAAGGAATCGATGGTGCAAACGATGTTTCGTTGCGGCGTCCCTGTTTGGTGGGTGCGGCCTTTGCACACGCTCACCGATCACATCACCATCATCCGTGTCCATAACCCCGTCCGCTCTGCAGTGTCTTTCTCCAGTCAGAAAGTCATGGCGCACGGAGGTCGTCGTTTAGCCGCGCCGAGCTGGCTGGAGGCGAACATCCACGACAACACTTTGGAAGGGTTTGGGGACATGCTCAGGCGATACAGTCTCACTGGGAAGCCGACAGTCCAGCGTGCCGTTGCAGTTCTGAGGGCTGACCGGGAAGGTGGTGATCATTCTGAGACGCAGGAAGAGGGTCCAAGTCAGCAGACCTCTGCGGATGGTACGTGTTCCTCAGCAATAACGACTACGGTTACTGATTAACATTTCGCTATAAGGCGCTCCGGAGCAGGTCAGCGGAAGTGCGTGTTTTGACTCATCTCACACGTGCCGTCCACTGAATTTTCACTTCTCATCTAGATCCAGGCAAAAGGAGAAGGGGCGCACGAACGGCGAACCCTGTTGCACCGGCCCCCGCCGTTTCACCGACAACAGAACCTCCCAAGTGGCTGAGCGCTGTGTCTGCTCCATGGGACGGTGTCATTGCAGCAGAGCCGTCGCTTGGGAATCTTGGTTCGCAAGCTTTGACGTATGCCCTCCCGCCGCCATATCTGTTTTGCTCTACCGGTGACGGGCAAGCGCGGAGGGTGCAGAATTGGCTACGGGTTAGAGAATGGTGCATGTACCTGGCCTATTCGTGCGCTGATCAGGCCCCGGTCCTCATGACGACCTCGCAGTGGAAAATTGCCTTGGAGGGTAACTATCTCGCTGTCCACTATCCGAAGGGGGCCGAAATCCTGCCCGAGTCCTCTGTAGCTGACATCCGACGCCTTCCTGAAGCCCCAACACCTCAGTCGACCCTGGGAAAGCGCGCTCGTTCTGATGCCAGGGCGGAC
>JBCAQO010000001.1:0-33295 GCA_039111635.1 Heterobasidion occidentale | reverse complement strand
CGACTACTTTGAAGGAGACCCTGTATACCACCATTACGGCGTCGAACCCGACTTCGACTTGGGAAGTGGGTAGGTCCAAGCGCGAGAAGGCATATCAACTCGTGCCCACGTTCGTCGACGCTGCCAAGGCCAAGTTCGGTGCGTGATTGCGACTTCAAGGGAGCACACGCTAAATATAGCGTGTGTCATACAGGCACTACTGAGACCAAGTATGCCGCTGTCGGTATGGGCAACACATGACTGATTTGTGCGGATAATAGACTCAAATCCCACGCAGGGTATTGTTTCGGTGGCCCTGACGTGTTAGGCCTCACCGCCACGGACTGGCTTGCTGCAGGTGAATGCGATTATACTAAACCTTGAAATACAAGGTTTTAGCTTTACTTCAATCCAACTAGGAGCGATTGCGCACCCTGCTTTACTTGACGAAGATCACTTTGTGAAGTCAAAAAGTTTGGCAATCTTCTGGTATACTTGTACTTCTCACTCACTGCTCTTTCTAGGGCCTCTTTTCTTATCCTGCGCTGGTGATTCATAGTCGCATATCTGTGTTCTACATTTGATGCTAATCCTGTATATCCAGAAACCGACCACACCTTCCCCACTGACGCTCGTCACCGGTCCGAAGAACTCCTGCGAGACTCCGCATTCAAGCCCGAATATCACTTCCAGGTTTTTGCACGCGTTGCCCACGGTTTTGCGATCCGCGGAAATCCCGACGTGCCCCATGAGAGTGAGTTGTGCGCCCGCCGATCCCCTACATTCAAGTCTGACCAATTTCTGTTGTAGGATGGGCAAAGGAGCAAAGTGCCAATAGCATCATTGGTTGGTTCGATAGGTTCTGTAATTGATGAACAGAGATGAGGCCTGTACTTTTATCGGTGATATCACGCCTCAAAGAGATGTGCTTGTCCACTAGTCTATACAACTCCGGATGTGTCGCAAGTGGCGTTTCGCAGAATGAAACTGGAGCATGAGCATGTTGTATGCCCAAGTTTTACATTGCGTCACCCTCCCGGTCAGAAACAAAATTTGACTGGAGAAGGACGAAATTTGCATTCGGATAATGAAGTAAATAATCGGCAAAACTGTATGGAGATAGTCTCCGTGGCTGACCAACACAGAAGATTGCAGTCGTTCTGTGTTAAGTATGGAGAGGAGTTCTGTGTAACACTAGACTGACAATTTCTTAGTTCAATATGTCAATATCGAAGATCAGAAGAAATACTACGCACCAGCAACAATTGCATGTCCGTGTTTCTGCATGCAACCTTCGATGACTTTCGGCTTCGAGCCTGAAAAAGCACCTCAAGTACTGATCTCTTCATCACCGCTCTCGATAACTTCATATCCTACCCAGATGACCTCGGAACAACTTCCGCACCCTACCAAATGTTGTCCTCTGTTCATCTCAACTTCTCCTATTCGATATACCCCCCCGCATCGACAGGAATGCGTCCACCCTCCGCTTTCGCCCTCCATGAATTCTTCTAGAGAAACTACTTGCGCCGGCCTCGGCTTTCCTGTAACCCCTTCTCCTTTCTGGAATCGTAGTGCAGCATCGTATGACTCTCGCAGATCGGGGTTGGATAAGGTACGATATGCATCTTTAATTCGCCCAATATCAACTGAAGCGCGAGGAACATCAAGCTGAAATGAAAGACTAGAAGCAGTTTGATTACGATCGGGATGGAGGATCAGCAAGGCATGATGATATGCAGCTTTGATATCCGCGGAGGAAGCGCTGGGTGTACAGAGAGAAGGGTATAATAATCGGGCTCGGTGAGCGGTTGGATGTCCAGTTTGTCCTCAACGAATTATCTGGCTCAAGTTTTCTTCGTATCGTGGATGATGGAGGTTGGAGAGGAAGTTCTAGTGCGGTCACGCATACTTTGAAAGCGTCACGAAGTCACAGCCTACGATCTATTAGGGGCATTATAAAGTAAAATAACTTTAGTACACTGTACTGTACTCTGCGATGAAAGGAAGCGTGAGCATGATTCCTCGATGCGCGTCTATCCATATGTGATACATGTCTTGCAAATTAACACGGAGACTGACTGATGTAGAATGGGCGAGATCAAGCTTAGCCTTTTTACTTCATCGTCCGCTTCCGCGTCGATGTCTGGATCAGGCGTCCTCTCTGAATGTGACCGTTTGTGAGCGGCTACGACATTCTTCTCTGTGAAATTTTGAGGAGGGTTAGAAAGACTCACTCGTTAGCGTCGACGTTTTTTTTCACGAATCGCACGTAGACTCACCGGTGTTTCTAGCGGCGTTGCCTTCCATCGGAGGCAATGGTCTGAAATATGGTTGCGCGAGCCAGTGTGGATCTTCCCCTCGAGATCGGTCTCTCCGCTGACACTAGCCACGTGTTGGTCTTTCTCCATGCGTTCCGCCAGCTCCTCTACGATCTCAAGAAATGCTCTGATACCACCACCCTCTTTGCCCCTGGTTTTGCCTAGTTTATCCCGCAGGTCGGGGTGCTTCACCAGCCCGGGCCGCATGAGTTTGAACAAGTGACCTTTGACTGCACTCAGAGGCGTGGGGGTCTTGAGAGATTCTACGATCTGGAGATATTCTAGAGCGAGCTGAGTATGCGGAGGGTAGAGTCCATCTTGGTGAGGTGACATTGGAGAGGATGACGAAATGGGTGACTGGGAGTGTGAAAACAATGCGGCATTATAGAGTTGCCCTTCAGCAGACATGACACCGTCTGCTCCCGTCTCGGCAAGGCATCGTTCTATGTCCGAGTGATAGAGTATGTTCCCATTGGCGAAGACGGGTACAGAAACTGCTTCTTTCACAGCGCGGATTTTCGACCAGTCTGCTAAACCCTAGTTGACGAGGCATCAGACTAAGAAGATTGGGGCGAATATGAAGTCGAAATACGGCTTACGGTGTTATGGCCTCGCTGTTCCCGCGTGCGCCCATGACATGTGAGTATTTGTGCACCTGCCCTTTCCAACATTTTTGCATACTCTACGGTCTTTTCCAGTGAGGAAAAGACACGAAATTTAGCAGTGACGGGGATGGAGAGGTTTGTGTGAAGAGTGTTGACTTAATGAGAGGGGTCAAGAAAGGTACTTGAAAAGTGTGATTGTGATCTTACTGAGCTTATATATCAGGTCCCAGTCGTCCTGTAAGAAACTGCCATATTTTCCCTTGCGTGCGATGTCTTGCGGACATCCGAGGTTGATATCGATTGCATCGCAATGAGGCTCTAGAATGCGAGCGGATTCAAGAAGCTGGTCGGGATCGTTAGCGCAAAATTGTACATCAGTGGACGGTCGCCCGCGCCGCCTTCTTCGCCATAAATGGTGTTGAAGTTGGTGTCGCGGTATCCTTTCTGCTTCGTCCCAGCGAACATCTTGAGAAGTGAAGTGAAGTGAGCTTGTGATTTGTGAGAGATAATGAATTCGTACTTTGGCATTGATCATGGGAGTGTATGCTAACTATCGCCGGTGTCAATTCATGTCAAGAAATTGAGAAAGGTAGACTTTCCTGCGCGCCATATCGTCTAGAGAGTTGTCTCCAAGCCTGGAATGATTAGAATGCAACCCGTTATGAAACAAGAATCGAGTGTGGCTATAACGCACCAACTCGCTTTGATCAACCATAGGTGCAACGATATATTTTGGACTCTTGAGGACCTCGTGATAAAATTGGTACCCCTGAAGCTTACGTGGAGGAGCTGGTGAGGATGAATTGTTTTTGAAGAATTTATCGCCATAACAGTATATACCCTGCGTGACGAGCGCAAGAGATGTGAAGCAATTGTGACCCAAGGTTCGCCCTCGGTGATGATGGAGGGAGATGAAGAACACTGACCTTAACCCTAGATTGGGCTTCAGATTTTCAACCTAACCAACCGGCTGGACCCCTTTCCCGCCTCTTCAACCATCTTTCCCTTGTTCATTGCTATCGTACTTCTCATCAGTGAATGGCAGCAACACCTGGCACAGAAAATGCGGCGGTTACTCTAGATGTAGAGACGGATGAAGAGCGTCAGAACAGACTTCGTCAGTTTTTATTTCTGATTCAGACGACCTTTTATCCAGACCATAATTGCAGAACGGATGCTTCAGGCGCTCAATACTTCTCATGCATCTCATTCCCACAAAAAACCTACAGAGTTCGACTTCGGTGAGAGAAAGACATTCCTTGTGGATCCTCCAACGGACCGTAAGACATTCCTTTCACTGTGGTCTTCTCGATGCCGATTCTGTCTCAGTTCTATCCCGAGTGCAAGCGTTTCTGCCAGCTCTGGAAGCCTCTAACTCTCAACTGCTCGAGCAAGCAAAAAATGATCCGCGAAGCGTAGACATCGAGCATATTGATGACTCTGTACAACATCATATTGAAATGGTTCGTCGTGCTCCACCTTCTTAATGACTATGTCAACCCGTGATCACAGAACCTTGGCCTCGGATTATTCGAGAAGCGCGTAAGGGAGCGTCTGAAGGCGACGCATCCAGCTCTAGCTCTGACGAAAATGAGGAAACCACATCCTCCGAATCTTCTTCCGACTCGGAATCCTCTGATTCCGCCGATGCCACTGGTTCGTCAGAAAAGGACCTTTTTTCAACTTTGGCAAAATCCTCCCGTCCAAAGAAACCACTGCCTTCACGAGCTCGGCCACGAATTGTAATGCTGAATTCGACGCCCACCCTTCGTCGACATTGCCATTGTAAATGATCCATGATTATACTCCCGTCTTCTATTTGCAATTATATTCGTTTCTCTCAACGCCTCATCTGGTGTCTCTGTCATCTATATCGGTACCCGCAGCATCTGACCTTCAATCAACGAAGCTAATTGCGTCACTCGACTCTCCGAACATCGAAGATGTCTTGACCAATCATCTTTTCCTAACTTTTTGTCCCGTGGACGCTGGGTCCAGCAGTGCTACCAGAAGGCGAAGCCAAGTCTTGGGCGTACAAGGATGCATACAGATATGGAGGTTGCCGAGACCGGGTTTCTCCCATGACTCCAAAGGTGACAGTTATTGGAAGCGCTGAAGCGCTAACAACTCATCGATCAACTCGCCTATGATTTACATATGCATGTGGTGGCTGCGATGGTAAAGTCCTCGGATTACTGCCGGCTCCTCGGAGTAAAGGTTAGAAGCTAGGTGCTGTAAGATCCCTTTGAGTTTCCAATTCTCGGAATTGATATTTGTTGGCAAGTCAGCCGAATTCTGCAGACAGGATTTTGAAGATGTTCTGGGAGACTATTTGTCAAATCCTTTGTTTTTTTGCAGAGAAGACGCCCAATGCACATTTCGAGGAAATTATCACGGCAGCGTATTCTCCGCCCGGTCCGAGTGCGGGCCCTGTGTCCGTGGTGTCTGAAGTTACGTGGAACCCTTACTGCAAACGTCTAGTCGATGTAAGACACCCAGCAAACCGCTCACACCATTCTCACGTCTCGCGTTCCACCTGGAACACATACTTCTCTTAGAGTCTCAGACGCACCTCACGCACGCGCAGCTTGTGATCGATAACCCATTGGAGAAGCCAGATCTGCATATCACATCATATCTCGGACTTCATCTGAACCCGACCATTCCACTCTTCTATAGATGGAATTCAACCACAAATTTTCATTCAATGGTATCGTCGAGGGCTGTTAGGATCTGTGCTATCGTACGATATCAATCCCCGTGCAGGAGAACTACGGCAGCGAAAGTGCATTGTCACAAGGCTGTGGCAACGTGGTCTTCAACTCAGCCATTACATGCCAGCTGCCTCGCGGGTCCGCGCGAAAGAAATCTAGGCTCGTTGCCTAATGCCCCCAATGCTTGACCAAGTCGCAAGCAAATCACCTTACTGATCAAGGACTATTGCAAACCTTTTTGTCACGATGACATCCCTTACTCGCGCCCCACATTCTCCTTATCATCAGCAACCACTCAGCATATGGCATTACGCCGCTGTGATGGTAAAGTGATTCACACTAGCTTTGGCTTCCCTCAACACTCCGCAAATGCGCGGAATGGAAGTCTGTGCGGCTGTCTGCGGCTGACTCAGCGCTGTCAAGAATCCAGACGCCCAATTCCGCCATGGTGAATCCATCTTGCGAAGCTCGTTGTAAAACTCGTCTTGATCAAAATTGTGAGCAGCCCTGCGTCGCTTGAGCCTCCCACGGAACATTCACTGTCCTTCATTCTTAGACGGGCGCTCTCTCTTTATGACAGGACAGTAACTTGACTGCTTTTTTCTCTGCGTGCTGTCTGTTTTTGATGTTTTCCGCGGATCTCGTATAGGCCTCTGTTTCGAACCTCCGCTGGCGAACGTGTTGATTCCTCAAAATCACAAGTGCGTGCGCTTTGCAAAGTGATATCTTCGAAACTGACGAAGAAGGAGTATACATGTCGTCTCTTATGAATGGACTTAGAGAGGCATATTGCCGTGGCATTGCAATTCATTCGGCCTTCAAAGCGAAGCCGTAGCTCGCGTGCACGCGTATTCCAAAATGCTATGACAACCTAATAAATTTGGCCGTGGCCTAGATGTAAGGGTTCGCCTCCTCCAAAACTTCAGGCGCCCCTGCACCCGCGCGCATCATCTCCAGCACCCTCCCAACCACATACCTTGAATCAAAAGAACAACCATCCATGCGAGAGCGTTATCTTTATACCCGTTAGGGACATCTTCTATGCTGCAACAGCGTCATACTTGATCGAGTGAAGGAAGGTCGGATCCTGAAGATTCGTCGGAGTGAGTCGCGTAATCATGCATGGGCCGGGACTTCCGTTCTGTGTGCAAATTCTGATATCAAATATTTCCCGGATGCGATGCTGTTGACCTGCGGCGGTCCTGCGCGCCTCATTCTGCAGAGTTCACCCGCGAGCGAACCGCCCGTACCATCAAACCTTGGGTTATCAGGACGCTGCAATCCGGTCTGCACGGCGCGTGATGCATGACCGATATGGCATGCACGAGTTCAACTGCATGGCGGTGTATTTCGGTCTATAAGCGTGCAATGTCCCTGAAGATTCCTGGAGACTTGACTTTTTCAAATTCTGGTCGGGCAAAAAAATGATTTCAACATCGACAGATCCGCGGAGTTGATCACAGTACTATCACAGTTGATCGACCCTTTTCTCCTTTATCTCCAGATGGGGAATAAACTCGGCTAGATCTGTAGGTTCGGCCCTAAGATTGGCTGCCAGAGAAGCCACGACCTCTCAGACTTGTATTAATGATACCATCATGGCTTTGTGCACACACGCTACCCCCTCATTGTCTGTAGCCTGTCCCAACATGAACTTATCCCTCGATCATATCACTCCCCCCAATCTACTACCCGCCTCCATCCTCATTGCTCTTATCATCATACCTTTCTCGACTATATGCGTTGGCATATCCCTAAGGACAGGGAATCGTCGCTTCCCATTGCCCCCGGGTCCGAAGACATCGTGGTTCGGGGGAGTCACGTCGCTCCCCACGTCCACACCATGGCGCACATATGCTGAATGGCGGCACGTATATGGTTCGTAGATGCTGCTTGATTGAGAAGCTGTTTCTGAGGTCTTTTGTTCAATAGGTGACATCATATATATCCATGCTTTCGGAAACCCCATCATCATCTTGAATTCAGCCCGAGCAGCATTCGACCTACTCGAAAAGCGAAGCGCGACATATTCCTCTAGACCAGTGCGAACCATGGTTCAGGAGATGTGAGCCTACATCTCGTTGTACATCACGAACGCTAATTCCTCGTCTTCTTGGTAGAATGGGCTTTGACTGGATTTTTTCGGCAATGCCGTACGGGTCATCTTGGCGGAAGCATCGAACACTGTTTCAAAAACATTTCCATGCTCATTCGTCGCCACACTACCAGCCCATACAGTTGAAGGAAACACATGCGCTTCTCCGGAATCTGTTCCATCAGCCTGATCGACTAGAACATCACATACGAAGGTGGGAATTTGATCGTTATCATGGAATTTCCCTATTTCTCAGTAATCGCGTAGAAGTGCGGTGGCACCGGTGATGCAAATTTTGTATGGACACGATATTCCAGAGGAAGGCGATATCTACGTGACTCTCGCAGATCAGGCGATGACATCCTTCGGCAAGGCAGGTCTATTTGGAACGTATCTGGTCGACTACATTCCTCTTCGTAAGTCGCTGGTAACATACCGTCTTTGGGTGACCTTGATGAAGTATCGTCAGTCAAACATGTTCCGAGTTGGTTTCCTGGAGCATCCTTCAAGAAACAGGCAAGACAATGGCGGCGAGCGTCGCGGGCTATGATTGACCGCCCTTTTGACATGGTCAGACAGCGCATGGTGACCCTCTGTTATTTCGGCATGCTATTCTTCTTTGCTCATGCAATATCTTCAGGAGTCGGGAACTGCTAAACCCTGCTTCACAACGTCAGAACTCGACGAGTGGATGAAGTCTGGGAGAGATCCGGAGCATGCACGGTTGATCAAGGGCGTTGCAGGAACATCTTATGCTGGTAACCGCCAACCTTCGATTTTGTGATACGTTTGTTGACAATGTCGGATAAACGCTGGTGTTGATACGGTGGGTAGTGTCGCTATGGTAATATTTCGGTTTCTGACTTTCGCCGAAGACTGTGTCTGCGATTCTATCGTTTTTCTTAGCGATGATGCTTCACCCAGAGATCCAACAAAGAGCACAACAGATATAGACAGCGTGGTAGGATCAGATCGCCTCCCGCAATTTTTCTGATCGGAATGCCCTTCCATATCTGGACTGTATTGTCGCCGAATGCTTGCGGTGGAATCCAGTTGGACCCTTGGGCGTCGCACACTACGTGACGGAAGACGACGTCTATCAAGGGTACACGATACCGAAAGGCACGACAGTGCTACCTAATGTCTGGTATGTCTCTCCTTTCCTTTTTCAACTCGTTCTCACCATGCACCCTGATCATAGGAGCATTCTTCATGATGAGGCGACCTATCCAGATCCTATGGCATTCAAGCCCGAGCGTTTCGAAGACCAACAGAAGAATGCAGCGGTTGGTATCAACCCTCTACTACAGAAGTGGCATTCGGATTCGGACGACGGTGAGGATGAATCTCCATGGGCGCATGTCCCTTCGTTCAACTGCGCCCATTCAGGATGTGTCCTGGCCGTTGGCTTGTCAACGATACCATCTGGATCACGATTGCTTCCGTATTAGCGGTATACACGCTCTGCAAAGAAGTCAACGAGCACGGAGCTGTGATCGAACCCGATACAGAATACACAACGGGTTTAGTGAGGTGAGTTCAGTACACGGTGTAAATGAGATAGGACGAGGCAGAGTGATATCCTTGCTTTATTCAGCCGACCAAAACCGTTCAAATGTGTCATCGTCCCGCGTTCAGAATCTGCACTCGCACTCGTTCGGCAAACGACGGAGGAGCAACAATTCTGAAATACTAGTAGTTCCGGGCCCATTTGCGTCGTGCTATCAACATCAAACAGGTCCGAATATTGTAATGAATATATTGACAGTATCTGAATACACAAAATGATTATTAGCTGACTGGTGAGTGATGAAAATGTTGTACGGAGTAATTTATGCTATCTACGTCGGTCGAAGCAACCACTTGCCTTGATTGGGGCCGACGAGTGGGCCTCGGTGGACCGTGGCATGTAAACATATGCAACTTGCCTATTCGTTCTCAATCTTCGTATCGACATGACAACCGCATACTGACGTACATAGTATCCGCTCTCACCCCTCAGTTCGTCGGCGGGGCATGCTTGAATGCCTGGGAAGAGCTATCCCCATTGATTGAGAAGTCAGCTCAACAGTGCACCAGGTATTTAGCTCATCAAAGTCCTGTGGCCGTCAGCGCTGTCGAGCGAGAAGGTAAGGCACATGAAGACTCATGATGTCCTTTCATTCCTCGAGGTACACGGTAAACAGTGAGCGCGTACATACCGCTTTGCATATGACATAGCATTGATGTCTTCTGCATGAGAACGCTCAGATAAGCTCCGACTAGTTCTGAGGAGCATGATGGGTTCTGCGAAGTGGAAGTCTAGGCATCAACCAGTAGCTTGGACCGGCAGGAAGTTAGAGGGGGTTCACAGCGTATGGACGAAAGCTGGGCGCAGTAAAGGCAGTTGCCGCGGCCAGAGGCGCATAAACCCATGATGGGATATCAGTCAATCTTCGACACATAGCGAGGGTGGACGATATCGATCTGTGTCAGCAGTGCATCTTCTGGAGAATGTCAGAGTTCGGCAGTGCTATCGAGAGTATCAACACAAGAACATGCCGCTTCAGGACAACGACATATGGGGACCACTCACCGCAGTGGGCACCACGCAGGCGCAGTAAGCACCACGCAGGCGCAGTAAGCACCACGCAGGCGCAGTAAGCACCACGCAGATTTGCGAGCAGGAAATCCATCAGTTGTATGACGTCTCGGAGCATGCTTCGCTGCTGTTTCTTGTCTCAAGGATCGTGACCTCGCAGGCGTTAGCCTAGAATTTTCAAAGGGGATCCATCCTTATCGTTGATGCACATTCGACCGCAATTTGTGTAACTTGTGAGGAAATGATATAATGGAGGTACGCGAGCGCTAAGTAGTCGGTCGAACTCGAGGTTGAGAGATGTCACTCAACTGAACGTCACAAGTCTGTCACAAGTCAAACATGAGATGCTTACCCGTGTCCTCCTGCGATCTCCTCGTCAGATTCCAAAAAGTACTAGCCATCTGGCCAAATTCGTAGTGCCTCCATCACCACATACTCAACCTCCACGAGCGATGTCTACTGTCACTTCGCATCCATCCTTGACGAAGGTCTCCACTGAGCGTGAGTGATTGACGCGGATATACTCGCTTTATTACCTAGGCCTTGACTCGTCTGCGATATATTATGAATAATGTCCAGATGCACCCCTGCTATCGGACCTTATAGCCAGGCCATTGTTGCACACCCCTTCGTCTTTGTCTCCGGCTGCCTTGGTTTTGACCCGAAGACCGGCCAATTTGTCGCTGGCGGTGTAGAGGAGCAGGCACGGCAAGCGCTGTTGAATTTGAAGGCGGTTGTTGAAGCTAGCGGGAGTGAAGTGGGAAAGGTGGTCAAGACAACAGTAAGTGTTCATTCGTCGGCTCTGGGTTTGATTCAGACTCCCATGTTTCCTATAGGTTTTCTTGAAGGACATGAATGACTTTGCGGCGGTCAACAAGATCTACGAGAGCTTCTTTGGCGATCACAAACCTGCGCGCTCGGCAGTCGAGGTAGCGCGTATTCCCAGAGATGGGCTAGTAGAGGTGGAAGCCATCGCTTCGGTTGCGTGAAAAGTAGGAAGAGAAGGATTATGCGCACTTGTGAAGTTGTGAAGCTATCCGTCGAAATTGCACCCATTTTCGATCACGGTGAGCATGCTTGTCGAACTTTGAATTTTCTAGAAAATACGTGGAAGCTCGTGAAAGGCAGAATTTTCGCCCAGACCTTCCGGATGCACGATGGCGTGGATCATCGGCTTCGTCGCCTTGAGGGGCGCGGACACAAAGATCACGCTCAACGGCGGGCGGTCCAAGCGGTCCCAGATCGAGCGCGAGACCAACTTCAACGTGGTCGTCAACTTTATCGTACTCATTGTGAAGTGCACCATCACCGCAGTCGCGAACTGTATCGGCTTCGAGGTGGGCGACTCGGACGTCGTCAATGCCCTGGTCAGCGTGCATACCAGAATCTCATTGCCCGCCCATGCGTCGTTTTGGCTTAATCTTTTGTGCGTGCGCAACTCGTGTCTCATCGCGTTCCAAAGCATCGTACCCATCTCGCTGTACATCTCGATCGAGATCATCAAGATTATCCAGGTGTGCTTCATCTCAGAACATCGGTAGACCTTTGTCAAGCAAGCAAAGCAAACCTATACCTCGCTTCTAGCTGCCAATCGCGGTCGCTCTTGCCCTCAGCGCACTCGCCAGTGCAGCCTTCTTCGCCCTCGCGGTATCAAAGGAGAGTGAAATCCAGCTACTTCTGCACGCAGACGGCGAACAATTATGCGAACGCGATCCCTTCGACGTCACAGCCCCGAGAATGCTGTCAACGGCGAGCCAATAGACGAGGCCGCGTTTAGGGCTCGGATACGTCAACCGCACGCTCCGCTACGCCCCTTCATGCTCACCCCTCACGCAGGCGCGCCTTGGGAACGCCCTGCTCTCCCTCCTCTTCGTCGGCGACCTCGTCATCCAGGCTTGTCCTTCGGCTGTCCCTTCTCCCTCGACGACCGCCAAAACATCATCGTCTATGCCCTGCATGCTCTCTTCACCGCCTACCTCCTCCGCTTCGTCTCCTCCCTCAGCCAGGACGCCACCGGCCCCTACACTGAAAACAACATCTACCTCTCCACGTTCTCACGCTTGCGTTTGCGTTGCTTGGCGTCACCGCACTTCTCCCGACCGAGCATGTCATCGCCTATTTCCACGTCGCCTCCCTTTGGCACACCGCTCGCCCTCTATGCCGCTGCCGCCGCCATCGTCACCATCCCGACCGGCCCGCTGCTGCACTTCCCCGAGGCGCAGATCTATTCCGAAAAGACCGTCGCCGCCGCCACGAACAAGACGCACGACAACGTCTGCAGTGTCACTGGTACGTCTGCCTCAGGACACCACGCGCTCAGTTACTACACTCATCCACCCGCGATCACCCCACGCGCGCACAGTCATCACCGTCAGCTTCCTCGAGCGTGACAGTGCTACCCTCATCCATGCCTCTATCTTCTCACACGGGCTCAGCGTCTCCACCCCAATTGTTTCGTCTTCCTCACCCAGACCGACGGCACTGCTTTCTCCACCGTGCATGCTGCACACCTCTCAAACCATACCTGCCCCTCGCAGCCTGTTACTACTCTTCGACAGGTTCGCTGTCTAGCAGGGCAATGTATTTCGAACCTATCGGAGGTTACTCGATACCTTGTGCCTTTCAATTCTCTAGCTTTACCTTAACATTTCGTTTCATCCTTCGTTTCAGGACTTCAACTATCTCCTACGTTACATACCCTCGACGTTCGTGAAAATCACTTCATCTCCTCAACGTTTCCATCTACCTGACGCGTGCACAATCATCGCCGCCTTCTGATGCGCCTCTACCTCGCCTCCATCCTCCTCACCCGAGCCGACAGCACCGTCCGCTCCACCACATGTGCTGTACGCCTTCTGTCTCGTACCTCTAGCGGAACTGCATTTTGAGTGCGCGGCATGCGCACGTAGTTCGGCGTAAGCGATAACACTCGGGCCGGACACCATATCCGCGAGCGCGCGCTTGTGTTTGGGGGCAACGTCCCTACCACGACTGACTCCGGCATCGCCATCTCCGCAGCCTCATCCCTCTCTGCCTGCTCTCGGCCCTTCTCCGACCTAGCTGTCAGCACCCCCATACTCGCCACCGCCGCCATCCCCGTTCGCGCCCTCTGCGATATACGCGCCCTATGCAGTCCAAGCTTGAGGTCATCTTTGAACACATGAAGACGAGCGCGGCAGACATGCCTGTGGTGCTCGTCGGAGGCGGTGCGGTGCTTGTGCCAGATACGTCAAGATCTTCATTTCTCTCATCGACACCATAGAGGTCGTCAAGTTTCAACAGGCACAGCTCAACTCGGACCTCGACATGTACTACGCCAAGACAGACACCCCCGCCCTCTGCCGCACCTCCTCCCTCGTTGAGGAGCTCGGCCAGATCGAGTATGTCTTTTCCGACAAGACGGGCACCCTCACCTGCAACGAGATGAAGTTCCGCTGCTGCTCTATCGGCGGCACCGCCTACGCCGACGAGGTTGACGAGTCTCAGCGCGACGCCGGCGATGACGCCGAGGGCAAGGACACCTGACGCACCTTCAAGGACATGCGCGCCATCCTCGACGGCGCCGGGGCCAAACCCTTTCTCGACGTCGCCACCCTCGCCTTTGCGAGAGAACGCGACGTCCTCGTCGAGTTTCTTACCCTCCTCGCCGTCTGCCACAATGTCATCCCCGAGGTCAAGGACGGCAAGATGCAGTACTAGACCAGCAGCCCCGACGCGGCCGCCCTCCTCGCCGGTGCGGAGCTCCTCGGGTTCTAGTTTCGCGTGCGTGCGCCCGTCTCTATCCCGCGTCCCGTCTGATATCTGCTCTAGACCCGCAAACCTAAGTCTATCTTCGTTGATGTCCTCGGCGTGTCCCAAGAGTTCCAGATCCTCAACGCGTGCGAATTCAACTCGACCCGCAAGCGTATGTCTACCGTCGTTTGCGCCCCCGACGGCCGCATGAAGCTCTACTGCATCTTTAAGCGCCTCAGCAAGGTTAGGTTATGAGGCCTGTTCCATGAACCTAGGTATGCTTTTTGGGTGGCAGAACCCTAACCCTAGGTTATGCTTTAGGCAATCACTCCAAGGTGAGTTGAGACATTGCATGAAGATCTTAGAGAGGACTTCACACTCTGGTATATAACAGAAGGTTACAAATTTGAGCACAGTACTACATGAGTGTTACATCTTGGAGTCAGTCATATTCCATTAGGTTATGAGGCCTTTTCCATGAACCTAGGTATGCTTTTTGGCAGGCAGAACCCTAACCCCAAGTTGAGCGATTAGTAGGGGGAGATACAAGTGTGAGTGCCCAAGTGCATGCGAGCTTCATGCAAGTGTACCTTTGAAGCACAAACCGCCGTCTTGGACGGCGGAGTGCATGCCAAATGCACGCCTGTGTGTGTCTCCCCTGTACTATTAAACTAGGAGTATTACCGACTGATTTGAGTCCACCGATATCCGAAACTACTGTGTTGCCAATTTAATGCAGCTATAAATACAAAAAAATGAGTCGTGTGATCTTCATACCCAAGTGCAACTTTAAGGCCCAGAATCAGCCATATTAAATCAGGGGTTCAATAGATATGCATTTAAACAGTCTACCCCCCAAAACCAGACTGTGCGAAGCACAGTCTGGGTTTTGGGCAATGAAATCTGTGTTGCACACAATTATGTCTGATTCAAGAGATTTGAAAGGTGTTCAGGATGGTATCCTGAATTCTTCATTACTAGACATGTACCACTGGGTCTGTTAAGGGCAAAATACAGAAGTGAAGAATAAACTTAAAAAAGCAGGCATCCAGTACTCAATTTATATTGCTTTATAATCATAAAACAGAGCAAATGTGAAAACGTACCATAGCTTTCGATGGATACCTTAATCGTATTATTTGAATCAGGGGATCTAAAGATATGGAATTGTTTGTGATCTTGAGGTTATTCTGCAACCCGGAGACACAGTTTAGTCAGCATCGGGAGAGCCGGCACACAGTCGGGAGATCGGTTATGAGGCCTTTTCCATGAACCTAGGTATGCTTTTTGGCAGGCAGAACCCTAACCCCAAGTTGAGCGATTAGTAGGGGGAGATACAAGTGTGAGTGCCCAAGTGCATGCGAGCTTCATGCAAGTGTACCTTTGAAACACAAACCGCCGTCATGGACAGCGGAGTGCATGCCAGATGCACGCCTGTGTGTGTCTCCCCTGTACTATTAAACTATAAACAGCGGTCTTGGACGGCGGAGTGCATGTGAGTTAGAATGCATGTGACAAGTAACTTTTATACCAACAAGCACAAACCGCTGTCCAAGATGGCAGAGTGCATGCGAGTAGTATATGCAAGTGGCACATGTGTGTCTCCTCAGTACCGTTGAAGCACAAACAGCCGTCTTGGACGGCGGAGTGCATGTGAGTTGGATGTGTCTGTGTCTCTCTTCTGTACAATTAAACTATAAATGGCTGTCTTAGGTGGTGGAGTGCATGCAAGTGGTACATGCGTGTGCGTCCCCTTAATACCATTGAAGCACAGACGGCCGTCTTGGACGGCAGGGTGCATGTGAGTTGAACGCATGTCACGAGTAACCTCAGTACCATTAACCTATAAACGGCCGTCTTGGACGGCGGAGTGCATGCGAGTGGCATATGCGAGTGGCACATGAGTGTCTCCTCGGTACCATTGAGGCACAAACAGCCGTCTTGGACGGCGGAGTGCATGTGAGTTGGATGTGTCTGTGTCTCTCTTCTGTACAATTAAACTATAAATGGCTGTCTTAGGTGGTGGAGTGCATGCAAGTGGTACATGCGTGTGCGTCCCCTTAATACCATTGAAGCACAGATGGCCGTCTTGGACGGCAGGGTGCATGTGAGTTGAACGCATGTCACGAGTAACCTCAGTACCATTAACCTATAAACGGCCGTCTTGGACGGCGGAGTGCATGCGAGTGGCACATGGGTGTCTCCTCGGTACCGTTGAGGCACAAACAGCCGTCTTGGACGGCGGAGTGCATGTGAGTTGGATGTGTCTGTGTCTCTCCTCTGTACAATTAAACTATAAATGGCTGTCTTAGGTGGTGGAGTGCATGCAAGTGGCACATGCATGTGCGTCCCCTTAATACCATTGAAGCACAGACGGCCGTCTTCGACGGCAGGGTGCATGTGAGTTGGACATGAGTGATGAGAAATATATAAGTACCACCTTTAACCGCCTGCACGCAAGTGGCCATCCTGGATGGCCGTGTGCAGTGGTGACCATCTAGGATGGCCACTTGCGTGCGGGTGAGACTTGCAAGTGACTTAGGCTACCCAAAAATATGATCCATGAATGCAAACAGACGCAGTGGTCGCTGTCTTGGAGGGCCGTGTGTGTGGCGTGCCACCCTGTGCTGCATGTGATGGTGGCTCATGCAGTAGTGGCCGTCTTGGACGGCCGTGTGCGCAATGAGACACAGTGTCACGGGACGTGTTGTGCACATGCACCAGTGGCCGTCTTGGACGGCCGTGCTCGCGACGAGAAACGGTGTCACGACGGGACGTGTTGTGCACATGCATCAGTGGCCGTCTTGGACGGCCGTGCGCGCGACGAGAAACGGTGTCACGAGACGTGTTATGGCTATTACATGTTTGAGAGTGTGGATGAAGGTGCCACTAACAAGTTGCTCATCACGCATGCGGCCGTCCAAGACGGCCACTTGCGTGCGGGTAGATAAACATGGGACTAGGAGTATTACCGACCGATTTGAGTCCACCGATATCCGAAACTACTGTGTTGTCAATTTAATGCAGCTATAAATACAAAAAAATATGGCCTGTAGTTTCCATACCCTGGTCCAACTTTGAGGCCCAGAATCAGCTAAATTAAATTAGGGGTTCAATAGATATGGATTTAAACAGTCTACCTCCTAAAACCAGACTGTGCTTCGCACAGTCTGGGTTTTGGGCAATGGGATCTGTATTTCACACAATTCTGTCTGATTCAAGAGATTTGAAAAGTGTTCAGGATACTATCCTGAGCTTCTCATCACTAGACATGTACCACTGAGTCTGTTAAGGGCAAAATACAAGAGTGAATAATAAACTCAAAAAAGCAGGCATACAGTACTCAATGTGTGTTGGTTTGTAATCATAAAACAAAGCGAATGTGCACATTCACCGTGGCGTTCGATTGATACATTAATCGTACCATTGGGATCAGGGGATCCAAAGATACGGAATTGTTTGTGGTCTTGAGGATATTCTGTAACTCGGAGACACAGTTTAGTCAGCATCGGGAGAGCCGGCACACAGTCGGGAGATCGCGGGAACGCTGTCGTCACACTGTTGTCACACCACGCACAGTCTCTCTGTTGCGCCACACAGTCCGGCCGAGACCGCACACAGTCCGGATTTTGGCGCTGTTTCTGCGCCACACAGTCCGGCTTCTCGGTGACAGTCCGGGATTTGGCTCTAAGGTCGCGCCACACAGTCCGGCCGTGCCGCACACAGTCCGTCGATTGTCGCGCCACACAGTCCGACTGTGTCGGACACAGTCGGAGTTTTCCCTCCGACTGTGTCGGCACACAGTGCCCTCCAACGTCTCGTGATCAAACACGCCGCCACGTCGCGTCCAGCAAGTGTCCAGCATCCCCGCACCTTTGAACATTGAGCGCAACACGCGTCCTCAGTCGAGCTCTCCTCGTAGCAACATTGGTCTCTCAGGCTACTTCAGACACAATCAGTGAGTACTTTTTTTTTCAACTCCTCGATCCACATGCTCTCGACAATGCTAGCGGACAACAGATCTGTGCTGAGTCTCTGAGAAAGTGCGCGCTGCTGATAGCATTTTTTTTTACAGTTTGCAGCTGGAATGCTCGGGGCACTCGCTCCATGCTCTCTCCGTGCCCTCTCCCACCTCCACTCCTGTTTCTTTTCTTGTCAACATCCACGACATCCGTGCCGGCGCTGTCCTCCAACAACCGCTCCGCGCCCACCCTGACTCACGACACCTGGAGCAAAGCGACTGTCTTATCATGTGAGCTTGAGCACATCGACGAGAAGAACGAGGAGCGGATGGTGACAGAGGCAAAGGAGGGACGGCGGCGGTCGGGAGACGAGGTTGGGGACGATGAAGACGGACACACGCTCGCTGAACAGGCAGAGCGGTATGGCGGTACGTACCTCCCATTATCGCCCTTTCCGCCCGCCCCTCCCTCGATATCCCCGCCCTCGAACCCCCACACACTCGTCTTTTCAACCACCTTGGTTCCTCCCCGCATTTTGGACTGACCACTCCTTTTTTCCGCCCACCCATCCCTCCACCTGCGTCCCCTCGACTATTCACGCTTCCGCCCTCGACGCCACGTATACCCGCCACCCAGTGCGCTCGACCACCACCTGCTGCACCACGACATGAACACGGCGCGCTGACCTCTAGACCGACGCATCAGCGAAGCCACAGCGGACGAACCACTAACCCCAACATCCAGGGCTCCGCAGTAGACGAGTTGTGCGTGTTGCAGAAACGGCCGCGTGCTGTCTGCAGCAGCCAGTCTCCCCACAAAGCCCAAATTCGCCGAAGGTGAATTTGGGCTGTGGGGAGACTGGCTGCTGCAGACAGCACGCGGCCGCCGGCTTCGCCGGTCTCGTTTCCTTCCTCCCCCCTCCCCCTAACCTCGTCTTTCGTAGTACTGATGCTAACACTCCACATCACGAACAGCCTTATCTGCAGGACGCCGTCGGACAGAGGACGCAAGAGAGCCTAAAGCGAGCTTGAGAGGACTGTACCAAAGAGCAGAACACGCGCTATCAGTGTGCCACTAGTTTTGAGAGTACAGTCTTGCGACATGCCCGGCCTCGCAGCCTCATTTCCCCCTTGTACTATGTTCTATTTGTCCGTCAATACCATATGTACGTAGTCCGTGTGACTCGTTCCATGTGCTTTGCACTCACCTCCCGCGCAGCTACTTTCTTGAGTACTCTTCTGTAGCTAGAAACCATATCATTTTTCTTGTTGTATCTAGATTTGTGCTGTGCACTCAGTCCGTTCACCCCCACGATCTGTGGGCAAAATCTTAAGCCCACAGTGTAGGGAGTGCCGAAGTGCCTCGATCGTACTAAACGAATCTCGATCCAACTGTTTGGTTCAGCTGCTCCTCTTGTCTCTAATTGATACCCTCCCGATTCTGCGACTCCTCGCCCACGCCCTGCCCATGCCAACGTCGACATCCTCTGCTAGCCTGCAAGCCCAAGACTCTCCGACAGGCCGTCGTCCACAATCCTCTTCTTCCTACGGGACGATCGGTCGCGAAACCAGCGCAGACGCTGGTCCAGATGAGCGAAACGAGTACTTTGGACCTTTCGTTGTGAGTAACATTTTGTTCCTTTTACTTCTCGACACACGTTTCCTTCGATCTCTCTTTCCTTTGCGCTCCCAATGATGCAAGTGGACGATGGGCCTCCGCCGAGGCCCTGAGAAAGCAAGCATCGCTGAGGGCGTGTACTGATGTTTCCTTTTCTTTTCCTTTACTTCTACTATCTACAGATCCTCGAGGGACTGACCTTTCCCTTCCCGACCCCGTCCTCTCTCGCTGTCCATGCCCACGCCCACGCTCCCTGTCGTCTCTTTCCCCATGCGCCATCCATGATCTCCGCGACAGAGGCGTCTCGCTCCACCGACGCCCACACGCATACGCCCCCGCTGCTCGACGACGCGGGCATCTACGACAATGGGGATGAGGAGGAGGTTCGGCCCCGGTGGAGATGATCACAGAAGAGGGAGGGAACGGGCGACGAGGACATCTACGAGAGGTACGTCACTCGCCCTAGTTTCTCCTCTCTCCCGACCTACCCTCTCAAACCGATCCCCCGCCCTTCTGCTCTCCCCGCTCTCCCCGCTCGATGTCATGCCCACTGGCCCGCTGGCCCGCTCGCCCGCATCGTCCACGCCCCCTCGCGCATCGTCTGCGTTTCCCGGACCCCCGCTCGACACGCCCGCATCCCCTACTCGACGCCGCAGCCAGTCGCTCGCCCCGCTCTCCTATTACGACCTCGAGCCCCTCCTTCGACATGCGTCCCCTCGACCCCCTCCACGGCGACACTCCCGCTCTTGATGCCGCGCTTGGTCGTACGCTCAGACCGCGCAAACCTTGCGCTCATCCCCTCCACAATTCACGATTTCGCACTTTCCTTGTGCTGCGTCGCCGCCAAGACTCCGCGCACGCTCAGCCCTATGCATGCTCGCGCCTAGCACTTTCGTGCACGTCCCCTCCGCTGTTGATATTCCCGCTCTCGACGTCGCACACCCTCGCCGCCTAGCACCCCCGGTGCCCTCGTTCCCATCAAATTTCAACCATCCCCTCGATCCCATTCGTTCGCGCTCGCTCTCGCCTGTGCCCTGCCACCTACAGCCTCGCGCACTCGTTCCCTCGGATGCGCACACAGCTTCCACCCGGCGCCCTCCTGCTCATCTCATCGACCCACTCGCGCTCGTCGCCTCGACTGTTAGCGTTCGCACGCTCGGCGCCTTGCAAGCTTGATACCTCGACCCCTTGAATTCCGGTATCTGCGATCCCGCGCGCGTTCATCCCTAGGCTTCGACATCCCCGCAACATAGCGCCCTCAACGTCTTGATTGTCGAGGGATGAACGGCGAGGCCGCTCCATCGACGCCTCCGCGCGCGCGCTAGCGCAGGACGCGTAATCAGTGCGGCCGTTCGAACGTGAACGAAGAGGACGAGATTCGGCTGGCGGCAGAGAAAGAGGCTGGATGAGGACGATGGATAGAGGCGGCGGACAGACGTGGGTGGGCACGGGCGACGATGACGTAGGTACGTCGTCCCTCGCGCTATCCCTCTCCCTCTCGAGCCGGTCTTTCCCCCTCGCACAAGCGACTCCCGCCCAGATCCTGCCTTTCAGCCTCCCTTCCACACCCCAGCCCTTGACGATACATCCGCTCATTCCCATCCGCTCTCGCCCGCTTACCTGCTCTTCCCGCTCACCCTCGGCCCTCGACCTTCGACGCCACGCACACACTACACCATCGAGACCCCTCCACGCCGATCCCGTGCTCTTGAACCTGCTCCCATAGCCCTGACCCGCGCCCGGCAGATGCTTCTGCGGCTCCACCCAAGTCCCGAAACCCCCGCACCTCTCGACGCCCCACTCGCGCCTGCGCGCTCGCATGCCATCGGGGCCCGTTCCCGCCCTGCCAGGTGACGACGCAGCGCCCGTGCCACTGCGGCAAGCAGATGGTCTCCCTCCGTCTTTCCGCCTTGCGGCGTGGACGCTGAGCTGACTCGACTTTTCTTTTCTTTTTGGTTGTTTGCTTGCCCACGTGCGTGCGTGCAGCGCGCCCGCGCACCACCTCTGCACGCAGCCGTGCCACGCGCCGTTGGCGTGCCAGGAGACCGAGCCGTGCCGCGCGATCGTGACCGTCGCGTGCCCCTGCGGGCTGCCCGAACAGCCATAAGCTGATCCTCGTGATCGCAGACGGGATGGTCAAGGGCGCTGATCGACAGCCTTCGGCAGCTACTCTTTATCTGCATTCATCCTCAATGCGTGTCTCTCCCTCTTCACACGCCTGTCATTTCGCAACTGACGATCTTGCTCGCCAGATGACCGCCTTGACAACAATCTTGTGCCTCGGCTTGTTGAACAAGGAGAAGCTGGCCAGGCAAGAGGAAACCCTTTTTTTGACTCCAAGGTCCTCAGTCGCCAGCATGCAGAGGTCTGGGAGGAGGCTGAAAAGGTCCGTCTCCTCTGTTCTCGCTTCATTTCAACTCTCATTTCCGTCCGTTCAGATATACATCAAAGACGTCAAAAGCTCCAACGGTACATTCATCAACAGCGAGCGCCTTAGCGCAGAGGGCGCAGAGTCAGATCCCTTTGAGCTCAAGACATTGTGGTGCGTCTCTCTTCCCCTTGTCTTGTCTTCCATCCCCGCCCATCCGCCTCCTCCCAAGGAATTCGGCGTTAATACGGGCGAAGACAACAAGACGATCATCCTCCACAAGATCGCCGCACGCGTCGTCTGCGTCATCGCGGAACAAGATGCGCAGGCCGCAGCCCGCGCAGAACAGCATCAACCCGGTCCGTCCATGGTCAGTCTCTCCGCTCGGACTCCTGCCGCAGCCACCTCCTCCAATGCCGCATTCAACTTTGCTGCTGCACAAGGCGCTCTCGGTCAGCCTCAGCGCAGAGGTGTCATGCAACAGCAAGGCCTCAGCGCTCTCGACGGCACGGGCGGTAACATGCGCGCCCCCGGCAAGGGCAGCCTTTCCTTCGACTATGTCCTTACTCGTCTCCAAGGCGAGCTCCATAAGTCTCGAGAGACTGGAGCAGAGCTCAACTCCCTCTCGGGCGCGATGAACGAGATCCACGAAACACTGAGTGGTGTCCCGGTAAGCTCCTGCCTCCTTGCCTTGTACGCTGATTTTCGTTTGACACACATGCCAGCCCTCGAATTTCCCTCCATACCCCCAATCAATTCCTCCCGTCCAACCGCCCCAGCCACCGCCCCCGACCGAGCCGCCCACTAGCGAGAGCTCGGCGCCAATTCCTGCGACAGTCGTCGAACTGCAGTCTCAACTGCAGGAATCCCAAGTCTCTCTTGCTCCTTCGTCGATAAGATCCGTGCCATGGAGGGCATGCTCTCCGAGCACGAAGCCATCAATCGCAAAGTCAGCACCCTCCGCGAGCTGATGGAGGAGGAAAAACGCGAATTAGACAGCATATGCGGCAGACGACGTTCGGGGACGCTGCGTGCCGAGGATCACGATGACGGCGAGTACGGAGGCGACGACGACGACGCGCAGAGTATCACAACCCACGCCCCACTACCTAGAGCGCGTCGAGGACGAGGACGAGGAGCAGCTGGCTGCGGAGGAAGAAGAGGAGGAGCGGCGGCGGCGGAGAGAGGAGCTGGGTCGACCGAGAACACCGGAGCCTACAGGGATGGGCATGGACGACGAGGACATCCACGGCGGATCCAAAATGCACCTTGATGTGCTCAACATGCGCTCACGATCGCCGTCGCCTCCTCTACGAGAACCTTTTGCACCCCAACCCTCGACGTCTTCCGTACCCGAGGAGCGCCTCAATGCCCTCGCCTCTCAGCTTGAATCTGCGCTCGAGCTCTCGCGCACGCTCCAAGCCCAGCAGGCTGCCGCGCAGAGCACCATCTCCATGCTTGAGTCCAAGGTCTCCTCGCTCGAGTCACTCGTCCAGGCGTCGCAGGCCGAGATACAGTCGCATGCCACCGAGGCGAGTCAAGAGCCCGCCTCGCTCACCTCGCTCATCGCTGAGTGGAAGAAGGATGTCGAGGGCCAGTGGAGCGGGGTCCACAAGGAATGGGCTGAGGAGCGCGCGCGGATCAACAGGGCGCGTGAGGATTGGGAGGCGCGCATGCGGGCCGCCGAGGAGGGGTTTGACGGCGCCGTCGCGAAGGTGGATGCCGGGCTCGCGACGCTGCAGCAACATCAGCCGAAGGCGAACGGGAACGCGCGCAACGGCGTCGGGCTCGTCACCCCACCCAGTCCGCGCAGTATCTCGTCTGACTCGGGCAAGCACCATCGGCGGAAACGATCGGCGACCTCCCGGGGCCGATCGCGTTCGCACTCGGCCAAGTCGAACAAGGATGACAGTGGATACGCGAGCTCGTCCGAGGGCGCGACGTTGCTCGGTGACAAGCGCCAGTCGGTATCCAAGGCGCGCGCGCGCGCGCCTTGGGCGCAGGACGACTCTGACTCGGACGTGCGCCACGCCAGCGACGATGCGCGGATCCTATCTTTGAAGCACTATCCCATCACCCCAGAGTCGTCGGTCCGGAAGGCATCGACGGGGTCCACGACGACGATGACGACGGAAGATGACGCTGCGCATGCTTTGTCTGCCGCTGCCGCCGCCGATCTGAAGGGTGCACACCTGGCGCCAGTGAGCTTTGTTCTCTGCGTCTTCATGCGTTCGCTCACGGCACTGTATCGAGAGCGGTGGGCGTGCTCATGCACAGGGTCGCCGCCTTGGTGGTGCGTGTCAAAGGAGAATAGATGCGGGGCATTTCTCACGACCCTTTTCTATGTTTCAGTCCCTGTGCTCGTCTGGCTTAGCGGAGATCCTATCCTTCCTTTTTCCAACCTCATTTTCCTCGTTGCTGTGCCGCCTGCTTTGTCGCTGTGTGCGTCTCATTTACTTCTCGCTCTTATTCCTTTGTATCTTCTTGTTAGTGAATAGTTTCGTCTGCACATTATGCCTCCTGCGGCCCTCCTGGCGTCTATTGCCTCTTCTCGTCGCGTGCCGTTTCTTCTCCCTCGTCGATCCCACGCATGGTCATCCATACGATCCCACGCAACATCGTTACTTCGTCGTGCCCTCGTCCATCATTCCTCGTCCTGCGTCGCCGCTGAGACCCCGCCGTCCCTACATAGTCGTCGTCCGTACACGCGCTCGCTCCCGCCGCACATACACTCCGCGACCGCGCACGGAGCATCGCGAGCGTTACGCAAATCGTGCTTGAGCGTGTTGACGAGGAAGGTGAGGAGCAGCTAGGGGCGGAAAGACAAGCCAAGAGGAGGGAAGCCGAGCACTACAAAGGTATGTATCTACAATTCTGTCCTTTCCACCAGCCCCTCCTTCGACCTCGACCCCTTCGACCCCTTCGACCCCTTCGAGCGTTGACACTCCCGTCCTCGACGCCACAGACACTCTCCCACTCGACCCCCCTAACCCTCTTCAGCCCTCAACCCTCGATCCTCACCGTACCCGTACCCATACTTGCCCGCGGCGCCCGCTACCAAGTCCTACCCCCGCCGACCCTCAACCTCATCGACCCTCGCCCCTCGATGTTCCCGCAACGCAGTGCCCTCAAAATCCTCAAACGTCGAGGGTTGAGGGTCTAGCTTCCCGCCGCCCAGTGCCCTCGACGGTGTCCGCAGCGTGGGCGTCCCGCTCCGCTTCCACGTGTGCGCTGGCCCGGGGCGCGCAAAGCATCGCGGCCGTTTGAACGTCGATGCAGAGGAAGAGCTTCAGCCGGCGGGAGAGAAAGAGAATGGGTGAATGGAGGCGGCGGAGAGACTTAGGTGGGCATGGAGTGTGTAGGTACGTCTTTTCTTGCACCATCCCTCTCCCTCTTGTCAAGTCCCTCCCGCGTGCGGCATATTTGGGCAGTGATGCACAACAGCTTGACCGGCGACACCTTCCCTCTATCTTGCCTCCCGCCTAAATTTCTCCCGCGTACACCCTCCAGACTATTATCCACCTCTCTCACTGACGAGCAACTGTCTGCCAAGGGAACGAGCTCAGGTCCGGGTGGCTCGCCCGGTGCGCCCTCTGTCCACCCGCTTCGCAATACGTGCGTCTGCTACTTCTGCTTTGCGACCGAGGTCATCTGCGCTCACTCGGTGTTTCCTCCTTTGCCCGTCCGCACACAAGCTGGATGCACCTGCACCCCCGTCCGCCCTGCTGTCCGCCACCGACTACCTGCTCTTCCACTCCAGTCCGTGATCATGTCCCCGGCCGCTGTCCCCCGCCCTCTTCCAGTCGCACGACCGACTGCGCGCGCCTGCAGTGCCTGGTGACAAGCTGGATGCTCGAGCGCGACACAGACGTCACGCTTTGGATGAGCGACTGCGTCCACGTGTGGATCCCGTGCGTCTGGCAGCACCCGCCGAAGGCGACCGACACCGCATCCTCACACAGTGAACAGAGTGGTAATACTACTCTGCTTGCTTCCGTGCTGCAGCGTCTCACGACCGTCATCACACATTCACGACTCGAAGAAGACCAAGCTCTTCTCCGGAGGTGCGCGCGAATCGCATAGGAACTCGGCTTGATACAATGTTACCTAAGTATAAGACACAGACTATTGTTGGTAGCTGCGATGTCAATTCCCCAACCGGTCTGGACGGCCTTGCATGCAGTAACGAGCAGTTCACCGGTTATTACCTAGAGGTGCGTCGTTTGTTCGCGTCATGTCGTGCATCGTCTTAACATGATTTGTTCAGCTGTTCTCTGTTTTCATCTTCCTAGGAGTATTACCGACCAATTTGAGTCCACCGATATCCGAAACTACTGTGTTGCCAATTTAGTGCAGCTATAAATACAAGAAAATATGGCCTGTAAACCTCATACCCTGATGCAACTTTGAGGCCAGAAACTGTGAGATTGAATCAGGGGTTTAATAGATATGGATTTAAACAGTCTACCCCCTAAAACCAGACTGTGTGAAGCACAGTCTGGGTTTTGGGAACCAAATTTGAAGTTGCACACAATTCTGTCTGATTCAATAGGTTTAAAAGGTCCCCAGGTTAGGTTATAAGAGGTGGTAGGCGGATGGTAGGTGAGACGAAAAAAATCCGAGATGTTAGGTAGGTGAGGAGCTAGGTGAGAGGCTAGGTGAGGGGCTAGGTGAGGAGGCAGGTGAGAGGCCAGGTGAGGAGGCAGGTGAGAGGTTATAAGAGGTGGTAGGCGGATGGTAGGTGAGACAAAAAAAATCCGAGATGTTAGGTAGGTGAGGAGCTAGGTGAGAGGCTAGGTGAGGGGCTAGGTGAGGAGCCAGGTGAGAGGCCAGGTGAGGAGGCAGGTGAGAGGCTATCTACCTTATTTCCGCTTATCACCCTGATAAGCAGCGTTTTCGTTTCGTTTTCGTTTCGTTTTCGTTTTCGTTTCGCTTTTGGTCTGTCCTGCCTTTCGCGGGATGTTTCAAAGCACGAGACCACCTTGTATGACCTTTGAGGCTTCATCCCAGTCCATGGTTTCCACAATCAAGACTGCCGAGCAAGAACTTGGCGCTCTGCTCTAACTCAGTTTTATTTTCGTTTCGTTTTCGTTTTCGTTTCGCTTTTGGTCTGTACTGTGTTCTGCGGCGCATCCCAATGCACAAGACTATGAAAGGAGGTCTTTTGGGCTTCATACCAGTTCATCGAATCCACAATCAAGATTGCCAAACAAGAATTGAACAAGTGTACCATGTCTGACCTTTACACTGTCAGCTATGTTTTTGAAACTCATGATTTTCTAGCTCTGTAAGAAGAATTTGTGAATTCTATCGATACATCTGGGATTCTACCACGGAAGCGCACCATATTGCAAAAGTTCGAAATATAAAATTCTATGTCACCGCAAAAGCGCCGGCTATTTTTTTGAAAAAGGCAAATTCCTTGCTTAATATTGAGAATTTTTGAATTCCGTCAACACATATGGAAATCTGTTACGAAAACGCACCTTTTCGAAATTTTGACTTATTACATAAGGGGGGGGAGGTACATCCCCCCCCTGACATAAGCAATTTATGACATGAAGGAGCACTGCCGATAGACTGGCCTAAGTCACATGTTTAGCCAAATAAGCACAAATAGCCTCTTTGCTATATAAACACTCGAAGCTGTGACATATGTGACTTTTTTTCTTGACTTCAAACCACCATCATCCTGTAAGTCATTATTTCAATCTTAATTTCGAAAAAAAATCAGATTTTATTCTCATGCTTTGGGAGGTGGTACCACTCTCCTAACTAAAATGTGAGAAAGGCTTAGTCAGGGGGGGATGTGACTTACCCCCCTGACTAAGCTTGCTTGAGTTGAAAAAAAGCCTGAGCAAGCTTAGTCAGGGGGGGGAAGTAACATACCCCCCTGACTAAGCACTGTGTTTAGTGTGGAAAGCACTTTCCTTTTTTCAATTTTTGCCTTTGTATGATATCTTAAATGCTGACTTTAGTTTTGTTTTAGACATTCATAATATGTCTGCAAATCTTTATAAGATCAAGGCCAAATCTGATGGCACAGGACCATGGTTTGAACTAACAAGCAGTGAAGGCCGGATCTTTATCTTCAAATATGCTGATGGCAACTACTATTGCCAATGTAGTGCAGATAACCATGCTATTTTTCCTGGAATTTTCAAAAGAGGAAAGGCTCTTGCAGATCATATGATTAAAATGAAGAGTACATGGTGTGGCTCTGAGCCTATAATTCCATTCAAGGTTGGTAGTCTTTTAAGTTTGATCAATTAAATTCTCAAATTGTAATTATCAGGCTGGAACCATAGTTGATCCATTGCACTTACCTAAACGCGTTAAAGATTTGCCCATCAACTATCCTATCCCAAACGTAAGCATCATATCAGTTAGAATTAAACTGTAAAGCTAATCATTTATCTAGTTGTCTATTCCTCCATTGTCCACAGTTGTTGGGAACATGAACCATACAATTTCTACGACGGCTTCTCATCATTCACACTCTTCTTTACTAGTCCAGTCTGACAACGGTGATACTGCTGCGCAACAAGAACAAGACGTCGTACCTCAAGAGGAAGACATCGTAATGCAGCCAGTAGAACCTGAAGTTATTGTGGACCAGTATGAGGTATTATAAATTAATTGATTGTGCTGATTTTAATATATTAATAAGTAACAACAGAGTTCAGAGCCAGACACAGATTTCCTCAATGGCCAATCAAATATTCCAGTGTTTGATGAGGTGCCTTTTTATTGAACAACTATCTCAAATAATAACTGATTGATAATTTATAGCTTGAATCAGTTCCTATCTTTAGCGAGTATGGTCTTGTTTGCAACATCCGTCTTGGCGCCCTCCTTTGTATTTCTTGCGGTATCATCGTCACTCCTGAAACTGTTCATGCTCATCTTCAAAACACGCATGACTGGGGTCGCAAGCCTTTTGATGAGAATGCTTTTATTCAGGCAGTTAATGACAGGGATCTCTCCTATGATTATCCCAATCAGCCAAAGGACCTCTGCATTCAATATGAAGGGCTCAAGTGTATTCAAGGTTATAGGTGCGATGTTGATGGCTGTGGTGTCTATCGCGGAACACCCAAGTCAGCCAAGGATCATCATCAGCGTGACCACAAAGACATATCTCTTCCTGGAGCATGGCAATCAACTTATATTCAGCGCTGGAACAGTTTTAATCACCGATACTTTCCAGTCATCCCTCGCTCACAAGTCACTCGTCCACATGAAGACATTCTTCGTTCTGTCAAGACTATGCTTGATGATCTTATGGCTCTTGATGTTCATGCGGAAACTGATCGTCGATTGGTAGATCCATTTCTTAACAAAGTTGGCTGGCACCTTCACTTTGAGGGACAAGATTTTATCTTTCTTCACAAGCTTGGCGCTGCTCCCATTCACACAGAGTTTCCTGTGCTAAAATCTGGTCTTCTTTATCTGTTGCGATCAATGACTGTGGAGCTTGGCCTTATCTCAGACCTGGTTAGAAAAAAGGTCAATACGGAAGATCGTGCAACTGGGTAAGCTATTCCTTACAATTTCTAACAACTTGATACTGATACTTGATAATAGCTTGAATCATACACCTTTCAGTGACCATCTTCTTGATGAAACTCTTGAGTCATATATGGTTCCCATCATCTCAATCCTTGCAGCCTATCTTCGTGCCAAGCCGACGGACTCATACAAGCTCACAACCACTCCAGCGCTTGAGCAGCATCTCCATCATCTCCGTCAGGCTCTTACAACCAAGGACCACAAGCTTATTTCTGCTGCAATCGATCCAATTCTGCTAGATTTGTTCACAACATCATGGGAGCCTGCGACTGGTCAAAACCTACAAGATCCTGTCATGCGCTGGATAGCGTTATCAATGATCAACAACAAAGGCGCATTCAAACCGGCACCTAGCTGCACACAAACACTTGCACGTCTCACGTACATCATTCGTCTGGTTATTTGTCACAAAGTACGACAGCTAGTTTTGGATCCACAAGGCCATCGTATCCAATCAGATGATGTGGCCTTTGCTTCCTTGGCCAAGTGGACAACCGAGGGCGAAGAAAGCACGTTCAATAGCATCAGGTCGTTACAGCACCTTGCCAGCGCAATTGCACATGCAACTATGGGAGAAATGCGCATTTGGTGGACAGATCATGAACATCATACAGAGATGCTCTATCATGGTGAAAAGGTCACGTTAGATGGGCTACGTGCAATGGCAAGGTCAATTATGCATGCTCAAAAGACATCATTCGAGAGGCTATTTGAAGGGATGAAGCTGCGGTGCAAGTACGACACCATTCATGACGATCCTTCCAACCGCGAAGTAGGCTATTGCTATTTGGACCATCCTCGCAACCGCGAAATCTTTGGAGATCAAGATCGTATGCTGAATGCAGTTCTTATAACTCCTCAAGTACGCGCCAAGTTTGTTACAGGCTTTCAGGAAGACGGGACAATTATCTGGAACGAGCGGTATTGCAAAGAATGGCTACATCATTATGCGGAATTTGAAGCACAACAAGTCCTTTCGATTGAGGTACTAGGTGGAGCCGCAAGCCGAATCAGTGAACTTGGTGCCTCTAATCTACGCAATACTTTGACTCGTGACAAGCGCAGCTGTCTGATACTGGACAAACATGTTACTCTGATGCGGTATTACACCAAGCGTACTGCCATTGAAGGCCACGACAAAGCAATTCCTACTTCACTTCCTGCCCATACAGCCGATCTCATGATTCAAGACCATGCTATTCTTCGTCCATTTGCATTGCGGTTAGCAGCGATTGTCATGAAAAGCAGTCCTGATTGCGTTCGACGATATCGCGATCGCTTGTTTGTCAACTATGACAGTGATTTTGAGGCCAAGACCATCACCACTCTTATGGGCCGCCATAGTCGAAAGGAAGAGACACTGGGTTGGCCGATGAATGTCAATGCGTACCGTCACATCAATGTTGCTTTTCGCCGTCATCATTGCCGACCTATCGAGCACTTAATAGAATCAGACGAGGGAGATACCATTGGTGCTCTTCAAGCAGGTCACACAGCTAAAGTTGCAAGAGAACACTACGCCATCAGCAATGAGATCATTGAAGGGAAAATTGCGGAGGAGGTTCTTCCTTTATATCTGGACTACAGCGGAGACTTTCAGCGAGTGTTGCATATTGTTCCTGGTGGTCAATTTATACACTACAAGAAGGCGATCGATGGCTGGGACAGTTACAAGCCAACCAAGTCGACTAATTCCACTCCTACACTCGCTCCTTCAACCGCAGTCGCAACCATTGATACCGGTGATATTGTCACTCAGCTTATGCAGCAACTGGGTCCCTTGATTACGACCAAGATTGACCAAGGACTTGCGGAGATCAAACAAGCACATAACGAAAGCATGAAGAAAAATGAGGCAGCGTTTGAAAACAGGCTAACTAGAACAATTGATGAAATGAAGGATCTATCGTCGGGTATTTTGAGCAATGCTTTGGAACAAGTTAAAGCTACAGCAGGACTCTATCGACCACAAGTTCAAGATGAGGCCTCTATATCAATGCCTGATTGTGGGTAATACTTAATCTCAAGTAAGATAGCTGATTAAAAGTATTTATAGTGGGTGGCTTGCACATACCATCTGGCCCTTCTTCAATGCAGCAAGATGAAGATGACGATGGTAGACAAGATTTATCCTTATAGCACAACTTATCACTGATATCCAAATAGATGAAGAGAACATGTATGCAAACCCAGAAGAGTATGATATACCATCAGATATCAGAGAGGTGCCTATTGAAGGAGACGACAACACTGATGAGGAAAGCGAAGAACAAGAAATAGGTAAGCGAATTACTTAACATGCTTGAATGTTGCTTAAAACAAATTACTGTTTAAAGTGCGACGTGGCATTCATGGAGTTCAAGCTGATTCAGACGTTGCTTTTGAGCATGCGGCTCTTAATATTTTCCATGATATCTTTCCATCACGGCCTGGAGCATGGAGTTGTCCTGAACAGCGGCAAGCGTTTTTTGCGCTTCTTCACCTTGAACAAGATGTGATCATGGCGATGGGCATGGGCAGCGGCAAGACGTTTCCTATGATCTTATGTTCACAGCTGGAGCGCAACAAGGCCACCATTGTTATTCTTCCTTTGATCTCTCTTATGACCGACTATGTGGACAAGTTGACCAAGTGGAAGATACCATTTCACAAATTTGTTGCCAACCATCCTATTATTCCATCTGGCACACAGCTGATTCTTGCAACAGCCGAGACTACGACAATGCCCTCCTTCAAAAAGGCTTGCATGCTTCACCATCAACAAACTCCTATTGTACGCGCTTGCTTTGACGAAGCACAGCTTGCACTGTATCAAGCGGACTTTCGCTTTGCTCTTCGAACGGTCTCTAATCTGCGCTTTCATGATGAAATGCAGCTTGTTGTTCTTTCTGGCACGATGCCTGCGCGTTCTATTCCTGAACTCAAGGAGCGATTCTACCTAACAGACAATGCTATCATCATTCGAACGACAACCAATCGACCTAATCTCAAATTTGTTCTCAAGACCTTTAGGCCCTCTGTTGATCTTGCCTCTGTTGTTTCTGAACTGCGACAGACCACTTATAGAATAGAGGATACCACACTAGACCCTCTGCCCTTTGCGCAAGAAAATGATACTCAAGAGCTTTTAGAGCATGGACCTTGGATTAAACCGTTAACTTGGTTGTACATGGATCAGCCGTATCATTCAATTTTCTTTGTGCCAAGATATGAGTTGGGCGAAAGACTTGAGTCGGAGACGGGCAATGCGTTTTACCATGGAGACAATACGAAGCTGACAGAGGCGGCAAGAGAGGAAATGTTTTATGCTTGGAAGAATAATCCGATTGGGGATATTATAGCGACTTCGGCGATGGGACAGGGTGGAGACTGTCAAGATGTCTATCTAGTTGTGCATGTTGACACTCCAACAGGATTAGGATCATGTCTTCAAGAATGTAATCGAGGAGGAAGAGATGGACATGTGTGTGTTTGCTATATTCTTGCGCAGGACACTAGATCGTGGCGACCCTCGAAGGGCAATCTGGATCACAACGGGGCGATAGACATGCACAAGCTTATTTGGTCATCAAGAGCATGTTTGCGATATGCGTTTACTCTATGGGTTGATGGAGTTGGTGTTTGCTGTTTAGGTTAGGTTAGGTTAGGTTAGGTTAGGTTAGGTTAGGTTAGGTAGGTTAGGTTAGGTTAGGTTAGGTTAGGTTAGGTTAGGTTAGGTTAGGTTAGGTTAGGTTAGGTTAGGTTAGGTT